>OZ038444.1:9067173-9092823 GCA_964036265.1 Daptonema setosum | reverse complement strand
ATAATCGTAATGTACATTGCAGGCTCTGATTCGGGGCAGCGGGTACATGGTTTCCACCAACTGCCAACATTTTGTGCAGCGGTCTACAAGTGCCAACGTCCCAACTAAAGATCTTTTCGATCACGATCGCATTCATACGCTGCAGCAAAAAACTTTTTTCATCCAAACTCCAGCTGGTTCGGCATTAGTTTTTGTTTTCGAAAATCCCCCCAACAGTTTTCTTATTTGGTCATGTATAATGACAAAATTCACTAAAATGCATATCATAGTTTTAGTTTGTTAAAATTGCAGGTACAGCCATTGAGTTGTGTCCAGATCATCTTGACAAAAATGGTGGATTTCGTTTGTTTGGATTTGAGGGTGTGACGGAGCTCTCGATAAAGCCCTTGAACAACACCAACGTTCACATCCAATTCTCATCAACTTCCACCAAAAGCTGGGCGCACATGAGACAGGAGGTTAAAATCACTCACTCACTCACTCACTCACTCACTCACTCACTCACTCACTCACTCACTCACTCACTCCCTCACTCACTCACTCACTCACTCACTCAATCACTCACTCACTCACTCACTCACTCACTCTCACTCTCACTCACTCACTCACTCACTCACTCACTCACTCACTCACGATTCAGCATAACATAAATTTTACTGGAATGGTTGTTAATTGTTGTTGTTGTTATTGACTAACTCAGTCACTCACTCACTTCCTCACTCACTCATTTATCCATTCACTCATTCACTCACTCACTCTTGAATATTTTTCAGGTTCTTCAGCTTCATCGTGAATACAAAAGTGCTACTTCAGACTATGAGCAGCTACTGCAAACGTTACGAGAACCAGATCAGCAGAAAATAGGTTTGTAAGCTTTGCCAGATTGAATATAGTCTGTAAAAACTGATGTTCTCACTCACTCACTCATCCGCAGACTTTGCGAAGCAGTTCATGATAATGCTCAAAAAAATTTCAGGCGCAGACCCGATGAAATGGTTGAGCGCAATTGGTATTGTTCTCGGCTGCTTCAACACAATAATCATCATGCTTGTCATAACATTTATGTGCTGCAAAGTCAACTCATCCGCAGAATCCAACACACATGTTATAAACGTTGTGCCGACGCCCGCCCAGCCGCAGTATACAGACTTTGGGCGTGAAAAGATATACCCCGTTGTGTAAATTTGAATCAATCAATCATGGTGTGCGTGAATATTTTTGTAACGTTTCTCAATTCATTTTGTACCTCACTTTATTATGCCACAACCGCGGTCTCTGTCTATTAGTAATAAGCATAATTATAGTTTAACATAGACCCGTTACGTACAATCTGAACCTTAACATAAATTTTACAAAAAAACATGATTTCGCATGATTAACACATGACTTATGATGAATAAAGGTGATGGTGTTGAATACTTGTTGCGTTTGACTAAAATTTACATAATATTAGCAAAAATTGATTCAAAGAAATACAATTCAAAAATGAATACATCATAGTATAGCAGCAAATGAGAAAACACAATGACATGAATTTACTGAAAGACAATGAATATTAAAATTACATAAGTATTATATGAGGTGTTTTTATAAAAGAATGTCAAGAAAATACAGTATAACATTTTTCTGATCGAAATATAAAAGTCAAAAACTTTTTTGGCGCGCAGTTTGAATTCAAATGTGTTTTTGGCGCGCTTTCAAATTTTAGAAAAATAAAATCTTTTTATAGTGTATTTGGACAACTTACGAAAATTCCTTCCACGGGTGCGTAACAGGCCCACAAAATTAACTCTAACCGAGCTAACTATATGAATAAACCAGGCTGTCTTGTTAGTCAAAAAGATTTGGCGCGCAATTGAAATTCAAATCTGAATTTGGCGCGCGCAATGGGTGGATGTTTCAACACACCCATTTGTGTTCACCGAACCACGTGCATGAGAGTCGAACCCTCAACCCTAAGATTAGTAGTCTAGCGTACTAACCATTAAGCCATAGAACCCCACGCACGAGTTAATCGAAATTCACCTAAGAACATAACAGTGCAGTCAACATGGTGGCGGAAGATAAACATGAAGTGAATGTACCACTTATCCATCTTCAAATAAAATGAAACATTAGGTTTTGACTATGCAGCACGTTTTTATTTCCATAATACACCTTTTAACCTGATTAAAATAGCCTAAACCTGTCTATTTATCACTTTTAACAAATTTTACCATCCGCCACCAAAGGAGCTTTTCTAAAGGAGCTTTTAGTCTTTTTGTCAAAACAAAGGCTCCTTCAGATAAGCTCCTCAAATATTTGTGACACAACTCGACTGGAAAAGCTCCTTTTTATGACTATTCTGCCTATCAAATGCACTGAGGAGCTTTTAGTCAATTTGACAAACAAAAGCTCCTCACGATGCATCTCTTACACGGAGGAGCTTTTAGTCAATTCTGGAAATTGACTAAAAGCTCCTCGAGAAAAGCTCCTTTAAAGGAGCTTTTAGTCTTTTTGCCCAGAAAAGCTCCTTTCGAGAGGAGCTTTTCCAAGCAAATTTACTAAAAGCTCCTTTTGCGAGGAGCTTGTCTGGAGGAGCCTATCAAAAGGAGCTTTTCCAAAGGAGCTTTTAGTCAGTGCCTTTGTGATAGGCCGCGTGGGTATTGTGAATGGCCTTTATGGTTTCTTGTGAATGCGCCTAAGCCTGAGTTCCGACCTAATCACAATTAAATAATTTACAAATAATTTATAATTCGAACCAATAATCTTTGTTTCATCAATTCAGACGTCTGTGAAAGCCCTAAAATATTTTTATTCCACTAAAATGTTGCGATTTTTCTGCCTCTTTTTGCGTGTTCACAATTATGCCAATTATTGATTCGTCAATTAAATCAGAAAAACGTACTTATATAGCTTGTTTTGTCATGGTAACTTGTAAAGTACATGTATCTTCGTAATTCAGGCAAGAACCGTGGTTGATGTATTGCTCATCAGCCTCCAAAGATGTCAAGTGAATCTGCCAGTCTCGACGCTTTGGAGTCGGTGGCTAAATTACAATCGGATTCCACCGATAAAAACAATACAATATCGCTCAATAACGGATCTGACGGACCTGACGATCTTCTTGGTACTGAGCCTGTACCTGAAAGAACGTCGAACCTCGAAATCGGAGGTGAAAAACATGAAACATTGTCCTCAGGCCATGATGCTAATCACAATGAAACCGGATGTGATCATGTAAAGGAGGCAACTGCAACGGCCCCAACCAACTTGAACGATGCGAATGAGGTAACACCGATGGATGTGCAAGAGCCATCCGTTCAACCCTCAAACACCACAACCGATAATGACAACAACAACAACAACAGTGATGATGCTCAATTGGTGTTGGAGAATGAAGAGACGTTGGCGGAAGCGGCTATCGAATCGATGACCCGATTGAATGACGATGCGGCCCATCATACCAACATGATGGAGAAGGAAAACCGACGACTCAAATCCCTGCCACAACTGCACAGTACGGCTGGCAACGTGGCCGAACTTATGGATATTAGTGATGATCGCCACGATTTCGGTGTCACTAACAATAGCGCAGGTTTGAACACTGGCGGACGAGCCTATCTCCTAAAGAGAGGGGAATTTCTTGACTGAGTGGGAATATCATAATAGTTTTAGTTAGCATTCATGCATGTAAGCTAGATTTACTAGAAACAAAGAAATGAGTTGACGCCATTATTGTGCATCGTGCATGTAATCATCTTGTCTCTCAATCTTAATATGATCGTTCAACATTCACAGAGAAACATGCTCAACAAATAGTCTTCAGTTTGTTTTTAGTCTGCAGTTTACTTTCATGTATTGTTGTGTGTTGCAGTGGTGATGTCAGCCATAACTTGTGATAACGATGACTTTCATCTGAGCATGCCCATCGATAATGAAGAAGACATCAAGCCGGATGTGGATCACGTTAAGAAGGCATTGGAGGCTCATAATGGTGGCAACGATGAGAAACATTCGCGGAACTATGACGATGATTTTGATGATGGGGTAAGTGAGAGTGAGTGAGTAAAGGAGTGAGTGGGTGAGTGAGAGAGCGAGTAGTGAGTAAATGAGTGAGTGAGTGAGTGAGTGAGTGAGTGAGTGAGTGAGTGAGTGAGTGAGTGAGTGAGTGAGTGAGTGAGTAGTGAGAGTGAGTGAGTGAGTGAGTAAATGAGTGTGTGTGAGTGAGCCAATCACCAACAATCGAGTTACATTCACATGTTTTCAACTCCCCGAATTTCCCATCTTTGATTAAAAACAAGTTCAACCTATGTACATGATTCATGAACGTAGCCAAGTAATTATTTTTGTTCAGATTTCGCACACATCAACTGTGGAACTGGCTTCACACGGCATCACGACTGAAGATGAAAGCGAAAACGATGTAACCAGAGATGATCCCAGTTTTACGGATAGGGTGAGTTCCGTTTTGTCTAAATACCCATGTCGGGTCGGGTTTCATTGGTTCAGATTCAGTCATTCAGACCATACTTCATTTAATTATTTGATTAATTGAACTTGTTGCCATTACGGCGATGAACTTAAATAGATTTGGAATTTAATCATGCATTACAAAATATTTATTCAGACTCTTGCTTGGGTGTGTCGAGTTCTTTGTGGTTTATGAATGAATGCTATTTTTATGGAGTCGAATAGTGTGATTACCAGTGTGACTTTCACTTGAAGTTCATTTATATAATATTTTAATATCACAGGTACAAACAAATCGTGATCAACCTGCAACCTGTATTGACTTATTACAAAAAGTAATTAATTCGTGTACAGTGTATTAATTTAGTGTTGTTCTAAGCGTTAACGTATTTAGCCCACATCGTCAAATGTTAGACGTGGTGGCCGTCAGAATGCGGTGGTGGACAGCGATGAAGAAGAAACATATTTGCTCAGGCCGAGAAGAACCAGGGTTAATTACATTTTGGCTATTCAAAAAGAAAATATGTTTTTCAATGAATTTTTTTCCACCATTCATTCGAACTCGAGCTTTTAATTTATCGTGATATGTAACTCATTTTTTTTAAGTTATGTGTTTTTTATTTCGTTTTATTTTTGATATACACATTCAAACACATAATTGAATAAGTGACAATCAGAATAATTCAATTAGTGTGCTGATTAACTCGTTCATTTGCTCATGTTTTCAGCGCACCCGAAGTACGGTCAGACTTATTGATTCCGACTCGGAGCCAGACCAAATGGATAATGAGATCGATGAGAGTGCGCTGCAGCAGATACTGTTGCCGTTGAGACAGTACGTGTTCAAGGTGAGATCATGTTTACGAGTGTAACAGTTATACACTATAGTATATTACAGTTCAGTTATACATTATACTAAATTACAGTTCAGTTATACACTATAGTTGTACACGTATTACTGTTAAACCCTATAGTTACTCTATAGTTATACATTTACTACAGCTTTACACTATAGCTATACATTTATCACTGTTATACAGTTTTATGTACATGAGTGCTTTCACCTAGGATTGCTCTTCCGCAAACTAAAGTTGCACGCCAACGAAAGTAGAAAACGAATTGTTATCATTACTACTTATTTATGCTGTTTTGTTATCAGGTGTTTGACGAGGCAGAAGGGGACACTCTGGAAGAAAAGTTCGACAATGTACCGTTGGCTCCATTGATCCAGCAGTCGTATTACTTCAAGAAACATCTGAGTGGCATCGGAGAGTTGCGTTCAACCATTCAGGCCTGGTTCGACTCCAGGGAGGACTTCGGTTGGTTCATACTCCTGGCCGAGGTTTTAGTTGTTACCTGCCGTCTAGCTTAGTTGGTGGAGTGATAGACTTCGGATCGCCAGGTCCCGGGTTCGACTTTCGGCTGCTGGTTTAGGTGCCATAATCACCATATCCATTACAATCTCAACCTACGTACATGACATTCTAACTGTAGCGGTCGAGCGGACGATTAAAGACCCATGATTGATATAGCCTGGTGTTGTTCACTGACTGAGTTTTACCAGATGCTAGGTGTGGATGTTATTACGTCGTCTAGGAATATGTCGTCTTGTTGCCCAAAACACCAACGTTCCCGTTTTTTTATCTGTTTGTATCTGACAGAGTATGAATTTCAGAAGCTCAAACGGAGGAAGAGTGCTTGAAGGTGTCTTGTGAAGTGCTGGATGACGTCAAGGACACGCTCAGTGAAGAGGAGCAGGAACGGGTAAGATAATGTGAAAAACATTACTTAGTTTTTGTATTTTGATTTTGTTTGATTTCATCGCTGATTGGATGTAACTGAAATAATGTGTTTGTCTTGTTGAAGGAGTCCTTCTTGGACACGGGCGAAGAGACGCTGCCAAAGTACGAGAGGTTGCGAGGCCTTCGTGGTCGTGTGCTCTCTCTACCCGTTGGTGGTTACCATTATTTAGCTATTTCATTTCTGATTCAGTTAAGTTTTTACGTAAAAATTTCCCGTTTTTATCCACTCAGTTTCATACAGTTCTCATTGCTATTGGTTTTGTTTGCAGTTCCAGCCGTCTATAACGTGTATCGTCAGTGAACGTCAGTCGCCGGTCAAGGTCAGCAGAACAAAAGTTTGCCAGAAACCTTTGATTTTTATAATTCAGCCAAACTGTTTTTGTAGCATATAGTGTTTTTATGTGATTTAAGTTATTAAAGGTAATAACAGTAATAAAATAATATTCGAGTATACTTTATCCTGGCACATAAAGCACAGTCAGTAGATTTTAACGATGTATTTTAAATCATACATTAATCAGTTTTTAATAGACAATGAGTCAAGGAAGTTGTAATATTATTATAACACGTGGTATTTCGTTTCAGCGAGTGAGTGTGCGTCGTAAAAGTACGCCCAAAGCCAAGAAGGTTGCTGCCGGGGCCAGCAAACGCAAAAACGCCTCGCCGTCCAAAAAACCACTCGTTCGAATCAGCGTTAGTTAGAATTTATTGGATTCTCGTACATTGATCATGTGTTTTATCAATATTTTCATAAAGAGTCTAGTTTTTCCATAAAATCGAATTTGGTTTGAAATAACATCGAATTCTACTATCAATCTAAAATTTTTATTCGGTTAGTAATTTAGTGCGCCCTATTCACGAAATAAAATTGATTGATTGAATGCAGTAATACAGATGCAGTGATTATTATTTTCAGGACTCTTCGGAGCCGGACTACTCTCTATCCGATAGTGACTTTGGTGAGAGCAGCAAGAAGAAACCGAAAAAGAAGCTGGTAAGACAACCGCGTGGACCCTATAAGAAGGACAAGGGCTCGTATCAAAAGAAGGTGGCCGTCAAGGCACGTGCCAAACGCAGTGAAACACCCGTTAGTGGTGATCCGCTTACTTTTATTGACTGGATTAGATTCATTATTCATATCAGTCAAGTCACTATAATATGTATAGTTGTTGACAAGTGACATTGGAGGAAAAATGTTTATGTTTTATCCCGTCCCGTGCAAGAAATTTTTTACACAAAATATTTATGACAATTGCAGGTTGACGATTCGATAGAGCCACAGGTGGAGTGGATGCCGCCGTCCAAGTTGTTCGATGGTTATGAGCTCGGGTACATGTACTACGCCGTTGAGACCAGCAACACGATGATCAACGAGTCAAGACATCCTGATCTCGTAAAGAAACACATCAAGAACATCGTAATCGGAAGGGTTGGTACGAGTATAGTCGGTTATGATGAGCCTTCCCAAATTTGTCATGAAATAATAACCTACCAACAACACAGACAATATTTACCTTTTTGTCATATTCAAAGTTGTTGGAGCAAAAATCAGTTTTTTTAAACCTATGTTTGAACCGTTTATCTTAAAAAAAATTAACATGAAGAAGCAACTTGACTAACAATGTATCTGTACATAAAGTGTTACACCTTTTTGGAAAAGTTCATCAATCGATTATAGTACTTGTACTAGTTAGACTGGCTGAATCGGTCAGTCTGTATTTGTTCATAAACTTAAAAAGTACCATTTCATAACATCCATGAGTTTATGTTAAGTAATTCGATTTGTTTTTAGTGGAAGGCGCTGAGTGCAGACGAACGGCACCGGTACAACCTGAAGGCACGTCGTGCGTGGGCCACGAGCAAGACCATAGATGTGCCTTCGTGGGCCATGGGTGGTGGATACTTTCTGTTTGCCGGCGGCTACTACAAGATCGCAAAATCCACCGATCCGTTGGTCGCTCCCGATGAGAAGGAATTGAAGGAACAGGCCCTGGATGCGGTTAGATGAGTTTCCTTTATCTTATTAAGTAAAGGCATCGTAATCGGTTATATGAAATGTGATTAAATTGCACTGTTAAAACTTTTCACATAGAGTAAGTTTAGAATCCGCTTCGGATCATTCGAGAACTGGATTTCTAATTTCATTGGTTTTTGCTTTTGCAAATCATCAATTATGAGGCTTATAAAAGTTGAGCTTTTCGAAACAAAATGACAAATCTTCGAGTATTTCAGTGGAATGAGCTGACAAAAAAGGAACAAAAAGATTACCACGACAAAGCGGCTAGTCGGACTATGGGCAAAGGCGAAGTCAAGCCCAAACGCCGTTACAATGTTGATCGTTCTAAGGTTGGCGTGTAGTACCGTAGTTCCGTTGGATTATGGTAGAAGTTACGTGCATTCCGTCTTTTCGATTCACCTGTATTAGAGCTTGATATTATATACCTATGTATACTCATTTTACACTCAGCACTCAGTATTCCATATTGTCTATTTTTACATACGTAGTGTAAAAGTGCCTAAATTTTTTTTTGTATTTTTGTTTTTTGTTTTGGTATTTATTTCATCACATACATGTATTATGAACTTGATCTAATCTCAGTATGCACTACATACACAGTGGTCTCCTATACATATCTATAGTGTCAATCATTGTAAACCTTTTTTTGTAAGTTTACGTGTTATAACAGTTTTATTCTGTTTCAACAGAAGGCCAAACTGGGTCCGGTTGTGTCCGGTGGTCGAGTAGGTCGTGGCCGAGGTCGTCCAGCCAAGCGGAAGTCGTACAAGGAGTTGGACAGTGACGACGACTGGATGCCCGATCCGGCCGATGCCAACGACGACCTGATGATCGATCCCATCACATCCAAATACACAAAGGGATTCGAATACTTCAGGTTGGGAAAGCTACCACAATTTGTATGTGTTTTTCAAATTTGTTCGGAGTCAAGCAATGGTTTATGGATGAAATTTTAGCGAGATTTTTTCAGTGAGATTTACATGATTATAAAACTTTTCAGTAACGAACGCTGGGACGACGTGTCCAAGCAGTTCCCGGGCGTGGCCGCCAACATCATCAAACGGCTGGTGCATGAAAAGGTGTGGCAAAGCTTCAGTTTCCCTATCTTTATCTATTCTTCAATTAAGAAATAAAAAATAAAAAATAATCTGGTGTTTCAGTGGAAGACGCTGTCACGTGCCGAGAAGATTGAATACGGGGAGCGTGCCGAGTCGGAGGGTGTGCAGTCCGTGTCATGGGAACTCAAACGGAAGGTGGCCGAGGCACACGCCGATCCCACTAAAAAGTCATCGTCACTGGCAGCTTTTGTGCAGGTTAGTCGCCTTTTCTGGTTCACCTTTTGTTACCTTTGGTCGCTTTTTGTTTTACGATAAGATAGGTAGGATAAGGTTTAGTAGTCACGATCCCTTGTCAATTGACGAGCATTGGGGGATTCCCAGGTTTGGTGTCTTGATGTACAGAGTGAAACGTGAAACGTAACTTAACATTAAGAGAGTAATGAGTACGTTGTTGATTGATTATTAAGTAATGAGTATTGAGGTTCTGATGAATATTAATTCAGAGCGCTTGATTGTTTGAACTTGTTTTACATGTTGGCTCGAAGAGTTGTTAGTACTTTATACCCTGCAGGGGTGGGCCGGGTTTTTTGGCGTTTTGCAGGGGGGTGGGGGGGTAGCCAACAGAAAGCCCCATTTTACCCGACCTGTCCGAAAAGTGGGGGGGGGAGGTAAGGTAGGGGGGGAGGTAAGGTAGGGGGGGGGGGTAGAAAAAATTTTTTTTCGCATAAAACGCTTGTTTTTTGCTTGTTTTTGCTAAAAAAATCTTCTTTTATAAGGTATAAACATCACATATACCGTTTTTTCAGGTTTTAACCAAGAAAATTGACCCAGAAAACGTGTTTCTTCGAAAAAAAATTCTCACAGCCAGAAAATTTTGAAAAATGAGCCTCAAAATCGAGGTTTTGAGGCCGATTTTCTCAAAAATTTCGAGTAGGGGGGGGGAGGGGGTAGGCGATCAAAATTTTTGTCTAGGGGGGAGGGGTAGGCTACCCGCCGACCCTGAAAAGTGGGGGGGGTAAACCCCCCTACCCCCTCCCCCCTGCGGCCCACCTCTGATACCCTGTATATATTCGCTGTTATATTTGTGTATTATAGGCAACTTCGTGCAATGATTGCTGTGGCTATATGCTGTTTGTGGCCGAACATCGCAAGCGTCTCCGAGCGGAACCCAGAAACTCGCATCTGAATCTGGATGAATTCGCCGAGCTCACCAATAAACTGGTCGGTCTGGCTTACTCGAATATTTTCCTCAGTCAGCACAGTTAACACACATTTTTAGGGTGCAAATGTATTGTTGCAGTAAAAAATTCATACACACATTAATTTCCAGATTGAGTGTATTGAGGTAATAACAAGAATAAATAAATGTCTGACAAACAATGAATGGTAAGAATGAATAATGAATTTGAACTGAATGTTTCAGTGGGAGAGATTGGACGAGTCGACGCAGGAGGAGTTCAAGCGTCGGGCCGGTCACGACAAGCACATCGTCAAACAGCCGGAGGAACGGGGCGTGGTCAGTTGCCATTTTGATATTTCTGGATCATCTGATTGAATTTTTCACGTCAGTCGACTTGTGATCGAAAATGAATTACTGTTCCAAAACGGTGAGTGAATTTCCGATAAACTGTGACTAATGATGGTTTACGATTTCCGGTTGTTTTCGATGACGTGACGATATCGTCCGTACAAGAATGAACGTGAAATTGTGACATTTTACCAAGTTTATTGAGTAATTTGTTTTCGTAGTAACAGTAATTTGTTTTCGACTATAGAAGAGATCTGTGGCAGAAAAAAATTTTAAATTTATGATTTGTGAATAAATAAATCACCAGTAATGCATGACTGTTTTTACATTACATTTATGTACATGTGATATTTCAACTGTTTAGCCTAACTTTCAGAAGGCCGATCCGCGCAAGATTGAGTTGGCTGAACGTCGCAAACGATTGGCTGCTCGGAGAAGAAACTACGTGGACCCGAGTGATGACGAGGATGACTTGGGAACCGCCACTGCCGGTTGGCTTAATTCATTTATTATTGATCAATTAGTAAGTTCCTGTCGGTGAGTTCATTATTTACTTTGTTGATTTAATTGAATAAATATTCACTTCTGTTATTCTTAATGGCTTACCGTAATCTTTTTGGCTCGCATAAAATTTTTGGTTCGCAATCAAGTTCTATGCTGTTCATGGCATCCGTTTGCTACCATTGCTGACAACCACTAGCGGACGAGAAGGGGAGGGAAAAGTAGAATGTCCCCCTTGTTCGCAGATCCAAAAATCAGGATTTTCCTTAAAAAGTGTAGGTAAAATGGCCTAAATTCTGCCAATTGCCTCCTCTTTCGGATGATTCCCCTTCCTTTGGAGGTTTGGCTCGTCCGCCAGTGCTGACAACTGGATAAATTTGATTTTGATTTTTTGCAGAGAGCATTCCATCTGGCAACATCCAGCTGTGGCCGTGTCCGATGGCTGACGGCTGCGAGAAGCCGTTCTTCAACAACGAAGAGTCGCTGAAACGGCATCTGATCCACGACCACAACATGCCTCAGATGGCCAATCGGTACCTGGCACCCGTACAGGCTACCGTCCA
Source organism: Daptonema setosum (assembly GCA_964036265.1). Lineage (NCBI taxonomy): Eukaryota > Metazoa > Nematoda > Chromadorea > Monhysterida > Xyalidae > Daptonema > Daptonema setosum. Next base: position 9,080,902 of record OZ038444.1, on the reverse strand, counting down.
GGCACCACCGCCGCCCGTGTCAGTTTACTATATTCTTCGTTAAGATATTAGATTAATCTTGATTCTAAATGATACTCGGGTGGTTACTGCTATGAGCCTTGTGACCATTCACCAATTTTGAATGCTTCTGTCGCCTGCTTAGTCTAGTGCGAAGGGCGCCAGCCTTGGACACTAGTGGTCCTAGGTTCGAAAGCTGATTCGAGACACAGATTATTTATTATTTCATTCAAGCTCTCTGGCCTCTACTACGAAAACACCATTCTGAATTTCTGAATGAGATTAGGTTGCCTCGATGGGTTCAGTATAATACAGAAGACCAAATAAAACCTGCCTTGCTATTCCAGTTTTTTTGGTTGTTATTAAATATTGTGGTTCCAGCCGTCGCCACGACCGTCAACGCAACACACTGGCCTCACTGTCCCGCAGTGTCAACGGCAAACGTCCGGTGCGCATGGTGAAGAATCGGATTGTGCCGTCCATCGGCAAGAATGCCGTCATCGCCACCACGGCCGAAGTCGAACCATCGCTGTCGTGTGGTGAGGAGGAGCAGGAGGATGTCATGCCCGTTGGTTGATCAAGTCATTGGCATTTAGTAGCCTCGTTCAGCCTATAGAACATATCAAGAGTTTTTTTTACTGAGGATGGTCGCGACAGAAATTCGACAAACAATTTGACTTAAAGGATCTGCAAATAAATAAATGTGTAAATAAACGCAATTGACTGGGATGGCAAGTTATATGGACGCCAAATCGTGGAATCTCTCAGGCAACGCGATTTAAAGTATTAAAAAGGAACCTAACGAGAGATTTTTTTGCTTATTTACGGGAACAAATTCCATTTCTGTGAATATTTTTTAAGCTTTTATAGTTTTTCGCATTGTAGGAAACGCAGTGCAAATGGCTGATCCAGTCGGACCAGCACGAGGTCAACACCAACGTGACCCCGTGTCCCGACAAGTTTACGAGTCGTAAAGAGATGATCAAACACATGGAGAAACATGTCGGCAACCACAGGAGACTCCGCGCGTTCTGTCGGTTGGTCATGAATGTTTATTTGAGCCTTGGGGTTTCACTTAATGACTAACGGATATATCTAGCACTCTTTTTATACTTTCCGAGTACGGAGAAAAATAAAACGGAGAGGAAAAGAAGTCGTTTGTGAAACGTTTGACACAATAACTTTTACAGATAGTCCTTTCCTCGAATCTCTGGAAGCCTAGAGGAGTGATAATAGAAACTTCAATATATTTTTTGAATAATTGCTGAATGGATGGCTTCCTTATGTTGCTTTATTATCATCGTTTCGTTATATAATGTCACCTAAAACCGAGCTATGTTTCAGATGGAACGGTTGTCCGAAGCAGAACTACGAGTTCCTGAAGCGGCACATGCTCGTGCTGCATCTGCGCATGCACACGGGCGAGAAACCCTTCCTCTGTCCCTACAAGGGATGCACCAAACGATTCACCATGAAACACAACCTGATGGCCCATAAACGATACCACACTGGTTGGGTTCTTTCTGGCATTTATACTGGTTGACGATACGAGGGTCAGAGTTAAATTTCAACATATCTGCCTTTGCTTCACCTTCCATCTTGAATTCTTGAGTGCGTAGCGCGCCATCTCTGAAAACTGGTGGTCCTACTAAAAACCTGACTTGATACCCAGCTCCTGATTCGTTGCGCTGGGTTTCTTGCCATTATTGTGTGATCAATAAGATTTGGACAGTACTTGAATTAAAATAAGGGCTAAGATAAAAAAATATAGAGCGAGATGGAAAAAGTACATAATGCGATTATTGCCTTTTAAATTGTTGTGTAATCAGATCACTAAAACCACAGATTGTTAAGTTGACTGATTTATAAGATAACAATTATATTTCTATTACACTACACTACGATTGCAGGTGAAACCCCGTACCGATGTCTGTTCATCAACCCGGTGGATGGCGAACAGTGCGACTGCATCTTCCGTACCGTGTCGGATCGTCGCAAACACATGATGTGCCACAAGGACAACAAACCGTACGAGTTCAAAAACCCCGATCTGCATCCCGATCTCAAGCTGCATCGCTGCAAACACGAGTCCGGCTGCACCAAGGCCTATCTCCATATATCATCGCTCACTAAACATCTCAGGGTTGGTCGAATAGAGGCAGCTCCGTTCACTATAAACAAATTTAATTCCGTGAATTAGACGAAAAACTGAATGGGGACATCAAATGCTTTTAATAACTTAGTTTATCGTTGAGTAGTGTTGTGTGGAACTGAGGAGAAATTATGTATAAGAAGTAATGGAATCATTCTGGGTAAACAGTTTATGAATTACATAATCCTTGAATGAGGTGAATTTTGTGGCCTTGTATTTCATATAAAGTCGAATGATGTATGTTTCATACCGTTCACCGCGTAATAGACTCATACAGGGTATACAGGTGGTATTCCATGTTATATTTGGTGATTTATATCTTTAAATGAGGTGAATCCAATCAAGTTGATGATGTTTCATTGTTGATCTGTTTCCAATAAGCCTATGGTTTCCAGCAAGAGCACGGTGTGATCAACGTCGGCAAGCGGAAACGGCAAAAGCAGCGTAAACTGGCCAAACTCGCGAGTCAGGAGGCGATGGCGGCGGCACAGGTGGCTGGTGGTGGTGGTGTGCCCGGTGGTGCCACCACATCAGCTGGATCATTGGGCGTTAATATGCCATTGGAACCACTCGCTTTCAGTACATCACAAGGTCAGCCTTTTTTCAGTCGATAAGTAAATCGTTTATTAAATGTGTAATTCTCTTGCTGTGTTACTCGGTGCAACCGAGACGGTATGGCTATAGTGTCTATCAAATTATCGGCATCGTGCTACTGCTCGATAGCACCACGTGGCTGATATCAGTCAAACCCCGATGCATTCACCAAAAACTAAGTTTAAATACTGTTGAGAGGGTACAAAAGTTTCTAATAAGTTATATTTGTATCAGTTTAAAACGAACTCGTTTGATGGTTCAAATGATAATTTATATTCCCACTCCACTTCGTCACGACGTACATAAAATTATGCTTGGATCGTTTTGCAACGGGCAGCTGAGTAGTGTGCTAGAAGAAGTGGAGCAAAGTTTAAAAAGTGGAGTGTAGCTTGATGCTATTATTAGAACTGTTTTTTATTATCTAAGCTTGTGTTAGGCCAAGGATTGCATGCACGCGACGAGTTGTATCGACACGGTTCTTTGATGGGTTACGGTAGCCTGGCTGATGTGCGGCGCAATCGATGCGCATCGGCAGGTAATCAGATAACGGGATAAAATTGATTATGTTGCTTCAGGGAATTATTCATCTTGGCGTTGATTATATTAATTTTACGAATAGTTTTATTCATGGAGGGGATCACTGAAGTTCAGTGCGTTTCATTGGTCAAGTTAACCATCAGTTTCGGGTTATTCATACACGGTTTTTAGTTAGTCTTAGTCACCTTAATTTACAATTAACTGGATGCACTTTGAATATTTTTTCGAAAGTTTGAAATCATCTGTTTTGCTATTTAATCAAACAATTAATTAACTAACTAATTTAATTTTGTTCAGCCATGCCACCGACAATGGTGCCGCCGGCTCACGCAGCTGCCATCGCGGCGCCACCACGTAAACGACGGGTTAACAACCAACAACGCCCGTCGCAACAACAACAACTGCAGCAACAACAACAACTTCAACAGCAGCAGCAACAACAACAGCAACAACAACAGCAGCATGGCCAGTTCGAAAACCAAACGAACCCGCCGGCGGCGCACAGCTTACAGCACATCAATACACAGACCAGGCTGCATCCTCAGGTTACATCCTTTTATTTGATTCATTGTTATATACAGGTGACTATAGTTTATTTGACTTGAAATCTAAACAATTGAATGTTGTTAATCTTGACTTATTTTATGTAAAATAAGGAATATAGTTAATTGTGACTTCGTTATTTGCAGGCCCACCTCGTCAACCAGCACTCGATGCAACAGCAACAACAGCGCGTGTCCGGTTAGTCGATCAAAGCCGATGTAACACGTTAAAAAAGCAACTACAATGTAGAGGTGATCTCGGTCTCATAAACTTTAAACAGACCGCATTCATGTATTTATAGCAAATTTTTCGTCATTTCGAAAAAGCATAGGATGTGCTATCGGATCATGAAACGAGTTGTGGTCCATATATAATATGTTTTTAAAATTAATTTGGGTGTCTTGTTTATATTTTTAATTTTTTCCTGAAAACCTCGAATGCAAAAAAAGAGTTGGGCATGTTTGATAGTATCCGTAAATCTGAATGCGCGCGGAAGTTTGAATGCGTGTCAAAAGGATCATGGTAAAAATTTCAAAGTATTTGACCAGACTCTGACCAGACTATACATGAGTTCAAAAGGAAACATGATTCATAAATACATGTGTTGTTTTCAGTATCGAATCAGCTGAATCAATCAGCATCGGCACTCACCTACACCCCCAACATGCAGTCCGGTGGTCCCCTATCACCCGCCTTCATGTCCGCCGCTGCCGCCAACGCCCAGCAGATTCTCGCTGATTTCGGTGCGTTTACAGATTTTTTTTCACATTGAGAGTTTGTTATACAATTATAATTTTCACCAAAACTATACATTTCGGTATTTTTCGCCGAATATAGAAGCAAACCACCAACCAACTGTAGGAAGGTAACCGTTTCTAGTACAATGTTTATTCAGAATATTTCTGCGACAAAGCCAAAATCGCAAAGTGGGATACCTCATTTCAATTCACAATGTGTGAATGATCACTGGTAAAAAACAACGTTTTTGGATGCACCTCACCCCGGGGATCGAACCAGAGCCATCCGGTTTGCGAGACCGGCGCCTTGACCACTGTACAAGGAAGCGATGAAAGTATAAATTCCGGTATTGTTATTTCAGGTTTCGACACGCAGAACGTAGCCGGCGTGCTACCGACGTACGCGGCGACGTCCAATCCACTGGGCTACGGCACGGTCAACGTCAGCAGTGCTTCGTCGTTGTTCCCTTATACGCCCAACATGAACTCGCAGGCGGCTGCCATTAACTACGCGCAGAATCAACAGCAGTGGAACGCACAGAACGCCAACCAAACCGCCAACCAACAGGCTCATAATTTGATGCAGGTAGGGGTTGTAGCGAATAATTAGTGACTGTGATTTTGGAATGAGTGAGAATTATTTTAGATTTTAGATCGTAAAAGTCAATTAGTTACTGAAGTTACATAAGCAATTAGTTAGTTACTTAGGTAATGATAACAGAACGAAGTTTGTCGGTCCACATTCCACTCTGATAAGGTGTACTCAAATTAAACGTTTGTAGGGCTATGGAATAGATTTTCTAGTGGATGATGTTCACAGTTATAAATCAGAATCAGAACTATTTTTGATAGAAGTTGAAAACAATTTCAGAACTTCCAACTGGGATCGTCTTCGCAAGCCAACCAGCACTACTGAAGCAACCTGAAGTGCCCGCTGCCATCCATTTGAATCAATACAACACAACTGGTCGTATTTATTATTAATATTGTTATAGCGATTTGTACATTACTGCAATGCAATTATTATGTCTTATATTGCTGCATGAAATTTATGGATTCCGACTGGAAATCAAACTCAACCGCACTGTATGGCTTGGTCAGAGTTTCTTGTTATCAAAAATTAGGGTTGTGGACCGGTTGCGGACAAATCAAGCACAATTTTTGTATTTTGTCCAAATGTTATGTGAGAAAGATTTTTTTTTGAAATTTTAAAAGCGCGCCGAAAAAACAGATTTGAATTCAAACTACGCGCCAAAAAAGTTTCTGGCTAACAAGAAACCCTGAATGGGTTATAGTTCTCGACTAAACCGTGCTGTGTAGAATGTTCTTCCACTTTTTTGTATACAAAGTGTCAAAATGTTTATGTTTGAAGAAAAAATGGTGGGGTGAAAGATCAAGAGATGTTTTTTCTGTCTGATACACGCTAGAGATAATGTTTTACGTTTGAGAGTTTGAAAGTTATATAGTATATATATATGCAATTTGTTCGTTCATATTATGATTGTCATTTTGATTCATTGTTTAACCAAAGTTTCTAAATTGTTACATTTACTTTTGTTACATTTACATTAATGCATTACATTTATTCAGTAATAATTTTATTTCAGTTTTTATTCTAGTTGTACTGGTTTTCAAGAAATTTGAACAATGGTGTTATAAATTGAATGTTTTTTTTCATATATGAATTGCAGCTCGATTCTACGAGTCGTTGATTTACACTTTCTCACGAGCACAACAAGTCATCTTCTCATTACTTCACTCCTCTTTCCAACTATGAATTGTATTTTCACATTGCAACTTTGATATTCTCACTTTTTGCACATTGTAGCGCACCACATTATACTGATTGTTTGCTGTTTTTAGTATTGCAAACCGGGCCAGTGTTTTTGGTGAAATTTAGTGCTAATATGGCGACTTTCGTGTTTTCAGAGACCATATTTGTGAATTTGGGTTTTATGGCTGACTGTCGATCGGTAACAGTTTCAAATTACGCTTTCTGTTTGGGTTAAGCCACATTGGTTATCTAAAACGCTAAATATCGCCGTTATAATTTATTTTTTATTTTCCTACTGGCAGAGTCAATTATCATTCAGATTCAGATTCAATTCAATATGCATCGCTTAAAATGTTTGATTGCCATTACAATGATTTTTGTAATAACTTTTTAATCTTCGTTCCAGAAGACATCTTAGTGTTAAACATACCACCGTTGGATGTTCTTATGTGAACATTTTTGCATATTAAGGGAAACGGACTATCGTCCGTCCCTTAATAAGTTGCATGGTTTCAACATGAGATTTCTTCCGTAACTTGATGTTCAACAAGACGTTAGCACCATTAGATTAGTTGGTTGGCCGGCATCCAATCAACTTCTGCAATTTCTGTATGAAAATGATGCTATTTCTTTTATTTTAGTTGGTTTTCAGTATTGTATTCAGTTTGAATATTTTTTCACGCCTGATTTTCCACGTATTATTTCGCAGCACAACATCACTATTTATACACTTCTCTGATCGTCACAGTTCCGAAGGTTTCTTGGATAGTTTATCGATTTCCTCGTCAGTTTGCACTTTTATATATCCGGATTATTTCTGCAAGCAAGCCTTTTCATCGATATCAATTAGTGTCGCTGTAAATCAATAGCTTATGGAGTTGAGTTTGCAGAGATTATGTGGAAACTGCTAGTTCAACTCGTCTGATATTGAAAAATGATTATAATTAATTAAAATTATATATTATTATAATTAATCGAAACAATTTTTCTACAATAAAGCCGCCTTGTGTGTTTGTTTCGTGATTTGTACTGTTGGCGGCGATGGCCGGCAAACTTCTCATATTTCCTGGTACCTCTCGATGTTTGATCATTGTTGCTGCTCGTTATATTATACTGATAAATGTCTGTTTTGTTGCGTTTTCATAGTATTTTTTATACATACAAGTGCACTCGTCATTGGTGTACTCGCGCGCATATACATAAGTGCTTCAATAATAATGAACGAAATGGTTGAAAACAGATGCGTTGTTCGGTTTATGATGACTAGTTTTGTTGGGGATTGCCCTCAATCACAGACTCCATGATTGGCGTACCTGGAACCATTCGCATGGCATCAAACAATGCCAGTATTCTATTCAAAGCAGTATTAAAGTCAATTATATATATCGTAGGATTGACATTTATAAAATGATTTCAGGTAGGGATTGTTGCATATTGCATGATCTTTAACAGGTGCATCACAACACAACGCATTCTATATAGATGGAAAAATATGTCATTGTTTGTATTATGATTCGTAATGAAATGATTTTGAATTGATAAATATCTGCCTGGGTCCCTTATCTCTTTCGCTACTGAATGGGAAGTCAAGTCATAATGGTTCGGTGTCTGCTTTGTGACTTGTGAAGTTTACCATTGTTGTTGAACGGAATTTAGGTTCATTAAACACCGATTAGCCCATTCATTGTAGCGCGCTTGGATATCCCTACACATAGTATGTAAATAGACAGCTTAGTTTGTGTGATGAGACGACCCTCATAAATGTATTCTAGCAGCGTACATTCAATGATGCTTCGGGGCACTTACCCGAACAGGGGTCGGATATTAAGCCGTATTTTGATGCTATTCACTAGCGGACGAAAATGGGTGGAAAACATGGAATTCCCCCCTTTTTGGCGTTTTTAAAAGTATAATTTGTTCCCTAAGCTAAGGTGTATGTGTAAGGCATGAAGACTGCAAATTCCCCTCTTTGACTAAATTTCCCTCTCTTTGGAGGATGCTACACGAGATATGCTACGTGAGATATGCTACACACATCTCAGATTTGTTGTACATACATGTACTAACATGATTAAATCCAAACAACGTTTAGCTCACTTTTAACCCATAGTTTATTATTATGTATGTAAAATAAGTGGCCAACGTGATGAAAGAACATTAATTCGAGAACCATCTGTGACTGTAAGTAACACAAAAAGATGAACAACCACCATTGTTTTATTGTGAAAATCGGCTGTTTTGGCTTTTTCAATATAAATTTTTGATATCAATTTTATAATAATTTAGTTTTATTTAATTTTATGAGTTGCAGCAGCAGGTAATGATTGAAATCTTTTAAGCCGAAACAAAGCACCACCTTCATGAACAAACATTTTTACCTACCTTCTGTGAATCTGGGATAGATGACTTACGATAGTCCAATATTGATGGCCTTGACCTGTTTCCTTTCCCATCAAAACTGCCCCAATACATACATAAACATTGGATATGTCAATAAGCTCAAGTGCTCTCTTAAATGTCCAGGTTATTCCGACTATCCGTGTTTCAGAGCCTCTCACTGTCGTTATTCACGTACACAACAATAAAAATGAATGACTGGAAAGTGTATAATAATAAAAATTTCTAGTATCAACTGGTTTCGACGTATCATTTTGTCATTGTTGATTATGACCATCACCATCGATCGGCTGTTCCAGATGCTATTCGGCTATCGAAATCGTTATGTACATGTGAGTAGTGACCATGGTTATAAGAATCCTGAAACATGAATCTTCTATTAACTACCAAATAATGTGGGAAATAGCAAAATATTTTTCATGTGCGCCTGCGTTGCGTTGTGTAAATATTGAAACTCAGATAAACAACAAGTATCTTTGTAAATATGAGTCGGCTATTTGTATTAGCCGTTCACTGAACACTTGGCTATATCTGTTCTCAGACTACTTTTATTTGTAGTATAATATTCCAAGTAAGGCAGTATATGTGTTTGTGCATCGGGATGTCGTTGGTTGGATGCACTGACTCGTGTGACTGAGTGCAACGTACATACTTGATGATGTGTTGCATGCCTGAAACAGATTGGCTCTGGTCTGACTCGCGGATGACTCAGCGCATCCATCTTCTTCTCTATCTTTCAGATTTTTTTACAAACGGTAATACATTGCAGCTTACAAATATAAAATGGACGGGTGTCTTTTCATCTCTTGTTTTTTTACTTGCCAACTTGTTCGACTTCTATTTTTGCACCACCAACAAGGTCTGAATCAGATGCAGTTGCACACAAGATGCGATGTATGGAGAACTGCATCCGGATATACACGTGGTAGTAATTGGTTTGTACTTGCTGAGTTGATCTGCTCGGCAGTTAGTACGTGGATTATTGAGGCAATAAATTATCTTGTTAAGTCCCACATGGTTGCATAGGATGATGGAAATGAGATATTATTCTGTCGAATTCTAGTAAACAAGAGCTTGTTTCTGGACTCTGATTGATGTTTCCAGTTTTCTGAGCACAAAAGCATCAGTTTTCGTATGTGAATGCTAACAAAATGGTTTCTATAAAAAGTTAACAAAAATACCGAAAACAATTTGACCCATCAACGATTTTGAAGTTACCTACATCACTTTTTTGGTTAATCTGTTTCATGCCATGTTTACAGGGATGCACATCTAGTGCAATATATTACACGCGCGTGCACGCTAAGATGCGCTCGCATGGTGTAGTATAGCGCAAGTAAACTTGACTCCTCGGCGCGCACTAGCGGACGAGCAAATATTCTAACAGTGGAATTTCTTCTGAAAATCGGAACTGACGACTTTCTGAGAACCTTTCCCATACACATTAACAAAGTTCCACTTGAGGAGGAAGACCGCCAGAGGGGGGGGGGGGGGAGAAGTATGATTATCTATGGTTTTTCGTTCGCATTTAGTTGCATGACGCGTGCTGTGCTGCATTGCAGTAACACACTGCACGCGCAATGGTCATGACACACATCCTGCGGTTATGCTACCTGCCTGCCACCACTCCATCCACTTGCGGACGAGAAGGATTAACAAAAGTGGAATTCCCCCCTCTTTGGTGGTTTTCGTTCAAGGAGGAGGTGAAATGACCTAAGCTGTGCCAATTCCCTTCAAGTTAAAAAGTTTCCTCTCTTTTTGGAGGTTTGGCTCGTCCGCCATTAATTCCATGCATGCACGACGGGCGTTCCACTATACAGTAACTTGTGTTAACTGTTAACCCTGGTATAATATTATTATGCGCACCAAATTAAACGAGCAAAAACAATATTTGGTCGTGGTTCTTCAATAATTGCTCGATATCCTGCATACCCATCGATTTTTCCAGTAATTTAGATCCACTTTATTGTTCAACTTTGTTGTGGTGTTCCTATCACTGGCGGACGAGCGAATCCTCCAAAGGGAGGGGAATTTCTTCAAAGAGGGGGGAATTATCCGTTTTGATACCATTTTACCTACACCTTAAGGAACAAATTCCACTTTTTGGAACTGCCAAAGAGGGGGGAATTCCACTTTTTGGTTCTTCCCTCGTCCGCCAGTGGTTCCTATACATTCTCTTCTTGGTCAACTGTCCTGTCAATGTTTTAATAATAATGATAATTTTGGTTGGATTATTTATATCATACTGTTTGACGTTGGAGCAAAAAGTACCGGTAAAGGTCGCGTTGCCGTTGGGTAAAGAGTTTAGTGTTGCGAAGAATTTCGAAACCAACCAATCAGTAACTAACATCGGCGAATTTCCCGATGAAAATTGGTCATTGTCCTGTTCTGCTTATACAGAGGTGATTGGTTGTTTTTGTAGGAATTTTAATTCTGATATATAGCTCGTTTTAGTCTCATCAACTGCCCCATTTGATTTAGTTGTAATAATATTAAGTATTGGAGGAGCATGTAACTTCGGAAATCACTATAAAAAAGTACTTACGACTTACCTTCTTTATATCCTAATTCAAGTATTAACGAATCGTACTTACCTTCTCTATTCTCTAGTGTCTAGTTCAAGTATTAACGATTAAGGACACTAAATTTTACTTCTACGGTCATTTGATGACGAATCTCAGAATTGCCAAGTTGGTAGGGCCAGTGTTTTGGTTGTGTGTATCCAGTTCTGTGGCTTATAAACAAACGTGTACTGGGGATACGTTCATATATAAGGCACATATGCTTATGTATGTTTGGTGCACTGGACATATATTACTAATACTAACGCCACTGGGCCACCACTCCAAATGTGTTCAGTCTTTGCATTTTTCTGTTTCTCACGTTCACGCGATCTCAGCCGATTTCTTTGTGATTCTCAGTTTTCTTAGAAATCCTGGATCAAGGTGTTTTCGGTCAACGGATTTAACATTCAGACCTTCATTGGCGGACGAACCAAACTTTCAAAGGAAGGGGAATTTTCCCAAATAGGGGGATTTGCAGAAATCAAGCCATTTCACGTTCACCTTGAGGAACAAACGCTACTACCTCAAAGAGAGGGAAATCCCACTTTTCTCTCCCTTTCTCGCCCGCTAGTGCATACCCCGGGTTGCGGTCTTTCTTGCGTTTTCTGTCGTTGTCATTTCAGATTCTTTTATCCAGTTAATGTTATATCGAGTCGAATGTGAGATTTCGTGTGGCAAGTCAATGTTGGATTTTGCCGCATTCATTCATTCAAACGTCACTTCATTCTGCTGGGCCTCCCACATTGAGTATTGTCGCTCACCGGCCGAGAAGAAGGGGTGGGAAAAGTGGAATTCCCCCTCTTTGGCGTTTAAAAAAAATTGGGTATTGGTCCTCATGGTGTAGGTAAACTGGTCTAGTTTCAGGCAATATTCCCCGTCTTTAGGAATATTCCCCTCTCTTTGGAAGGTTTGGCTGGTCCGCCAGCGTTGTCACTGAAAGTCTTGGGATCCTCGCCGAACACTGGCGGACGGGTCAATCTCCAAAGGGAGGGGAATTTTGCCAAAGAGGGGGACTTCTCTGAAATTAGTTTTTTTTACCTACACTTTAGAGAACAAATTATAATTTTTGAGAAACGCCAAAGAGGGGGCAATTCCACTTTTTTCACCCTTCTCGTCCGGTTATGTCGCCGAATGTGTTTCCCAGAGTGAATGAATTATGGATCGGTGGCTGAATTCACAGCGTGAGGCAGATCTTTTGAGCTGGAGAAATCTTTTGTTCTCATCTTGTTCATGAAATCTCAACATATAATTTTGTGTTATAGCCAAATATTTTCTTCCAGTTAGCTAAACATGTTAGATAGGTTTGTATCTTAGTTACGTAGTTGGAATGAATTTTTCATTGATTTTACACTTTTACCTAAGATAAGGAAATTCTCAATTTTCGAGCTACGGATTACTTTGTGTAGCATTTCCAAACTACCTTTTTGTTTCCCCAAGTGGGTCTTCTCAGGTAGAATATGTTGTTTTGTTCTTTGTTTTTGGAACCCCAAAACTTTTTATAAAAATGTTTTTCCTCGAAAACCATGCTTTAATATAAAAATCTCACCGGCCGTGTTTCAATGTTGATGATCGATGAAAAGTCTGAAGCAACACAATATGTTCATTCTTTCCTGAAACCGTTTCCGACGAACGTGGCCGACGTATTTGCAGACCTTTTCAGAAATCGGTTTCAAATGTTCTGGGAATTTTTTTTTAAAGTTATTGACGGCCACATCATTTTCGGGCAGATCAAATCACATAAATCCTCCTTGTCGTACTGACCCAATAACAAGTGCAGTTCAGTGACGGACAAGAAATTTCTTGTTGTTTTTAGAATTCATGGTAACATTTAGACTTTTTACTACTGTTATAGGCATAGCGAAATACTTCCGTTTTCCATCGATAAGGAATGATCATGTACTTTCTTACTGTACAGTATATTTGCATGAAATTGCGGAAGTTTCTTGCATCATCATGCTATCGGATTTCATAAGAAGTATTAAGTAGAATAGTTACTTCATGTATTGATAACTACTTGCGCTCCGTAGGTTTTGTTTATACTCATGTATCTTGTGCTGATAAATGTTGGGATAAAAACAGAAAAGTTTTCAACTTGGAAAAATAAATGACTTGTGTCGTAAATATTGCACGTATCATGTTTGACATTCACCCCCACCGGCAGTCCACCACAGCATGTTATGTTCTATTGGACTGACACACTCGACTTATCAGCTGTTACTGCCGTGGACTGTCACATACAACTTTAACTACTGTATCTGTTTACATATAATTGTACATGCCTGCTGTCATAACCAACATAACAATAATCACGTAAAATTTCCACTTAAGTTGCTTTTAGTTTTTGAGTTCGGAATGTCCGTTATTTCACTGCTGTGACTTGGCATTTATCGTTGCCACTATGATAACGAACCGGAATTAAATTTGGAAACTTGGA
>OZ038444.1:9049673-9062173 GCA_964036265.1 Daptonema setosum | reverse complement strand
GCTGAAACACATTCTAATTTTACATGGTTTTGCACGAAAAAAAATATGTTTGTTTCTCAACCATAAATCAAATATTTGTCCAGCTAACATAGCTACACTTAGTCGGTAAAATCGGTATAATAACTAAGTGCAATATTCAAATCAGTAAGGGTAAGACAGCGACTGAGCTTAAGCGACGTATGTATGTATGTATATCTGCTTTCTGACTGACTTGATACTCGACTATTTCATTGACTATCTACTTACGGTATGCAACTTTTCTTCTGTTCACTTGGTGATCGGTTAACAAAACTGCACTGCGCCGCAATTTTTTCAGTGTATTTCACATATGCAATTAGCCAATCAATCTTTTCTTAGTAATATGATTAATTTGTTCGTTAATTTCTATATACGTTTCACGGCAGTATATCTTTGTTTCAATCATTGTATATGACTCCACTGTATGAGGTTATTGGGTCCAACATTATCAGTTACCCAACATTGGCAGGTCGGAAGTACGTACAACCGGGTATTACCGTTATTTCAGGCTTTATATTCTGTTTATTAGTGTTCACCAATCATCGCTGAAGTCTTCAATTATGTACCTATTATGTACATACATACGCATATTAAGGGAACGGCCTAGCGGCCGTCCGTTGATAATATGTGATTGATCAGAGAGTTGGGTGGCAGTTGACTGTGGTTAACATTGGTTGTTTGTAGCTGCGTCGTGCCACCGTACAAAACTCGCAGACGGGAGAGCTTGAGACGGCCGCCTACCGTATCAGCAAAAGGTATTGCTATCTTGTAACAACATTAGTTGATCAGCCCGCTTTATTATTTTTACTTTATCTGACTCAAAGTAAGTTTGATTTGTGATGCGATTTCTAGCAGTGTTGGTTTGTGCGTTACAATTATCTGGCAGTTGGTAGAATATATTTTAGCGAGGAATCTAGAGGAAATTGCATCACAAATGGACGGTGAGATATGGTTTTGGGTTGATTGCGTTGCACTTTTATACAATAAGTTAGCATGACATTCAGCAGTTTAAGAAAAAGGTGACACAAATAACCCGAGATTCCATTTGCTATTGTTGTGCCTTGCCTTTGTACACAGATGCGCTGTTTGAGTTGAAATATCATGTAATACATACAATGTAATACTCTACATGGTTTTATTTCGTATATTCATGCTCGAAATCGAACATCGAACACTACAATCAATAACATCCAGTCTTTTATGAATCAAAACTGATTATGTACAGAACAGTTAAATGTTCAGTTTCGACCAAACGTTAAGTCTGAATTCATACAAGACCAGCTATTTAGTTCACGCTAATTTAGTCAAGCTCACGCACGCATCGCAAGTATGATTTGTTCAATTTGTTTTCAATCTGCCTGCACCTGTTCACATGCACTCACCGTTTGGGATTGTTATAATATGCATGCAAGTTTGGTTGTCCTGTTGAATGCACGATCGTTATGTTCATGTCATGATATCACCCCATCTACATACCACCTGTCCGTTCTGTTTCGTTCAATTATTCGCTATGTTAACCTGAATACATGAATAGTAGGGACGTTTGCTGGCAGCATACGACTGGCTACTTTTCACCCATACATACAGTACTTCTACATGATTTATGGCCCGCTAATTATTTTCCGTTTGATCTATCGCTCCGATTTTCATGGCACTAATTTCAAATCGTGAACTGTGTTGCCTCGTATCAACAACATCAATCTGAAATATCACCACAGTTCATTGGTTGTCGTAGGTGACGATACTGAGCTCAAAATTTTACCACATACTGTACGTAGTAAACCAACATACTGATAACATTATGGTGTAATTGAGATAATGCAATTATCTTCAGTTCTGATTTTGATTACATACATAACATAACTCATATATACCGTTATGACTGATTGGAGCTGAACGGGTGTTATGTTTTTCCAGACATTTGTTGTTGGACGGGAATGTTGTTGTGGACGATGTTGTTGAGGAGTTGTTGTTGCGAAAGATGTTGTTGAGAAAAATTTTGTTGAAAAAAATGTTGTTGTGGAAATTGGGTTGTTGTTGTTGTTACGGCCAGCGGCCATATTGCAGTTGAGACGTGCGACCGTGCACAACCGCGCCACCGGCAAGCTTGAACACGCCACTTATCGGATTAGCAAAAGGTTACATACATATAGTCCATTTATCGAGTTAAGTTTCATTTTAACCTGTCGGAGAATTTCCGACACGGGAATTATTTTCAAATTAGCGGGCTCTCCCTCCATAATCAAGGCGAGATAAACCCTCTCAGTACAAATTGATAACTTATTTGTGAACGTGTAATTTTTTTATGGTGAGAGCCCGTGTTACGTGAAATAAACTAACTTAAATAGAACAATAAAAACATGGAACGATTGTTACATTCAAGCAGGCTTTCGGTTAAGTTAGTTATCAAAACAGTCGTATTAGTTAAATGTTTGATATTTCTGAATTTTTGTCACTATAAACGGACACCTTGTGATAATATTACACACACCCAAATAATATTTTTATGTTGTGTTGAGTCGGATGTTTTTGTCTCCCCTGTGCAGGGAATACCGCGCAAATTTGAAAATAATTTCCGTATCGGAAATTCTCCGACTGGTTAAAATGAAACTTAACCTGATAAATGGACTATACTTGTTGTTGTTGAGTACTTATACTTCAATGTTGAGTTGCTTCCCGGGATAAAACCAAAACTTCTTTTTGGACAAAACAAAACGCTTTCCAAGGTTTTCAAATGGACAAACAGAAATAACAACATCGAATGCATGTATGGCGTTGTTTGCCTGATTCTTGATTGATCGTGAAAAAAGTTCCAAATTTCTACTCACTATATCGATTGATTGTGTACATATGTAGTAGTTTTGAAAAGAATAGAAAAAACTTGATTGACTGATGCCTGATTGTCTTTCTTCTAGAACTGCTCAACTCACTCTCAACTCTCTTCATGTTTTACTTGTACTTCAAACTTGATACCAAACTTGATGCAATATGTGTTATTACAGTCAAAATAATTATACTCATTAATAATAATAATTTCCAGCCCGCTGCCAGCTCGCGCCCGTCTATAAATGTAAAACGTATGTTCAGGTCCTAATTACTCGACTTAAGCTCACGCACTTAGGCTTAGGCTTAGCAGTAGCAACGATGACAAGGTCTAAACATACGGTCAGTGTTTCTGTGTTGTATTGCTTTGTTTGTTGTGAATGGGTGGTTATCATTACGGTAACACATCACCGTAATAATAAGTACCCTTCGGTTTGTGTTGCACCATCGATTAGGTTGCAGTTGTTGTGGATTTGTGGATCAAGTAAGCAGTAGGATCACTAGAAAACAGATGTAGGATCTAGACGTTCGAAAGGTAAAGTGGGTAGACCAAAACAACTACAGCATGATTCCATAAATGTACCATAATAATGCTACTAAATCATAAACCCTTGTCCCTGCATGCCAGCGCTCAATCGCACCATTTCATTTGCTTTGTGTTCTCTGTTATTGTCGTTTTCACGAATGTTTTATTAAATAGTTATTACTGATCTTATTTGTGTATTGATGGCATAATTGTATATTTCAGCGCGTGGCTGAAGGAAGAGGATCATCCGGTCGTGGCTCGGGTGAATGCCCGGATCGACATGATGACCAATCTGAACATGGATACTGCTGAGGAGTTGCAGGTTACTGTTGTACGCCAGTACTGTAAAATGGTGAACAACATTAGATTATTGAAAACTTGTTCTGTACAATGGTGAACAATGTTGGAATATCAAAAAACCTGCTCCGTATTAAAAAGTATGGCTGTTTCAAAAAAAATTATTTTGTTTTTCAAGGTGTCGGTAAAAATAACATACAAATTATCGATTTCATCCACTTCTTCGACGAAATTGCCTCCCTTTGAAGGGTTGGCTCCTCCGCCAGTGGTTCCTAGTATCACACAATACAACTATAACTATAACCCGTGTTTTCAGATAGCCAACTATGGTCTGGGCGGTCACTATGACGTGCACTTTGATCACGCCCGAGTTTGTCCACCTTTATAGTTGTTTATTATAGTTGATAATTGTTTGTGCCCGTGTTCAAGATTGCCAATTACGGTCTCGGCGGCCACTATGATGTTCATTTTGACATGTCGACGGTAAGATATCACACTTTCATAGTTGCATGCAAAACTATTGTTGTTATAAAATGTGGTGACAGTTTGTGTGGTCAATTGAAGCAATGATTAGAAGTTAATACGAGGAAATAAACGAAGCGAAGTGTTTTTATGCAATAGATTTTTATGATTAGAATATACTGCCTTCAATGTTATAGCCGTTGTCTGCGCAAAAAAAATTAAGAAAAAGTTCTCAATGGCCCGAAATCATTGGCCCGTATAAGTCAGTCGCGTACAAGTGCTGTGTGATTGACCAAACCTGTCATTTACTAACAACACCAGTTGCTAACCGTTATGTTATCTTATTTTTTGGTTAACATTCATTGGCCTTTGTTATAAACGTGGTTAGGGTTTTTTAGTTGCAATCTCAATTCTAATGTTTTTCAAAATTTGACGAACCAAGGCTGTTGAATGTGGGATATACAGCAATAGCATGATCAAGAAGTCGATTCAATACTTTGTGACACTTTTTGTGGTTCAAAACCAATCGACTCTTCGATCTTTGATCCACCCACTAGAATAATTTATAAACCATGAAGCCCAGTGCATACATGTTTCTTGTTACTCATTATTTGTTCGAATTAAAATGTATGTATTTACAAAAAAGCTAAAACGGATGCACTGGCTTCATCAACTTGGGTTTACTGATTGGTTGGGCAGCTTTATATGATAGTGAAAATACCGAATTCCATACAATTAGGGATGTCCAAAATGTTACACTTAATTTAAATATGTAGAATGACAACCAATCTGTATTACACTCATTTCTATTCGGTTGTACCCCCTATTTGTACTGCGCTCGCGTTCGCCCGCCCCCGCGTTTCAGCCGCAGGTACCGTACGGTCTGTCATTCGACAGTCACCGACTGACTGGTCGAGTGACAGATCAATTGAGTGAATGACTGGCGCTGCTGCGACTGCCCGCGACTAACTGACAGACCGAGTGTGATGCACCTGAATGTGTCTGTCACACTTGGTGATTGCGACTGTGACTTACAGCGAGGAGAGGCCGATCCATACAAAGACAAAACCGGCAATCGAGTGGCTACGTTCTTGTCCTACGTTAGTACTTAGGCTTAGTGCTTAGGCTCAATGTTTATGCTTAGGCTTGAGCTTAGGCTTAGTGTTTAGTGGTTCGCTGGTTCACTACGTTCAAAAACAGTTGGTTCATATTGATTGTTATCATAAATTTTCTTGTGGATAAATGGAAATTGTATCACATTACTTATTTATGTTTCTATATACCATGTATCCCAGTTCTCATCGAATTGTTGAATCACATCTCATCTAAAGCCCGTATGTTATTTATGCGAGCAAAACAGTTGCCCAATACTTCTGATAATGAAACATCAGACAATCAGTGTTAACACGCAAACCAATCATCATCACCCCATGCTGTACTGTGTTGAACAATGGTGTCAACCGAGTTGACTTGTGGCTACTGATGTTTCATTATCAGAAGTTTTGGGCAATGCTTTTGCTTGCAGAAACAACATACGGGCTTTATGTTCATCGAAGGAGCAACTTGGGATTCTAGGGAATAGTTTGCATATTAACTCTTTTCCAATACACCAACTGAGCATGATGATTGCATGCTATAGCATAAAGCATCGAGCTGTTATTCATGTAAGTTGAGTTACTAAACATGATGATTGCATGCTATAGCATAGAGCTTTTATGTATGTTGAGTTACTGGAAGTCAAGCAGCCGGCTGTCAAATACATACTGTATGCGTCTTCTTATGAAACTGCTGCAGCTGATGTTTCGAAGTTGAAATATTTAGCATCCCAAATTTTAACTTGAATACCAAGAAGCCCTTCATGCTGGATATCATTTGTTGCTGTTTGCTCAATATTTTGCATATTTTTATCTTCATGTCGACATGCTAGAATTGCATCTTTTTTTAAACATAGTTCTTCAACCTCGTGGTTTCTAAGTTTTTTTGGCAATCTTGGAGACGCGCTGTTTTCTGTAATTTTTTTTACTGCTTTCGAAGTCTTAAAAACATTACATAAAGCGCGTTCTCTTTTTAGAAGGAGGAAGTTAATGCATTCAAAGATCTGGGAACGGGCAATCGTATTGCCACATTCCTATCATACGTTGGTTGTTTTCTGTTATTGTTGTGTTTGTTGTTGTTGTTGTTGTTGTTGTTGTTGTTGTTGTTGTTGTTGTTGTTGTTGTTGTTGTTGTTGTTGTTGTTGTTGTTGTTGTTGTTGTTGTTGTTGTGGTTGTTGGTGTTGTAGTTGTTGTTGTTGATGTTGTTGTTGTGGTTGTTGTTGTTGTTGTTGTTGTTGTTGGTGTTGATGTTGTTGTTGTTGTTGTTGTTGTTGTTGTTGTTGTTGTTGTTGTTGCTGTCGTTGCTTTTGTTATTGTTGCTGTTGTTGTTGTTGTTGTTTTTGTACAGTAGTAGTAGTTGTTGTTGTTGTTTCTGAACAGTAGTATTAGTAGTAGTTGTTGTTGTTGTTGTTGTTGTTGTTGTTGTTGTTGTTGTTGTTGTTGTTGTTGTTGCTTTTGTACAGTAGTTGTTGTTGTTGTTGTTGTTGTTGTTGTTGTTGTGGTTGATGTTGTTGTTGTTGTTGTTGCTGTTGTTGTTGTTGTTGTTGTTGTTGTTGTTGTGGTTGTTGTTGTTGTTGTTGTTGTTGTTGTTGTTGTTGTTGTTGTTGATGTTTTTGTTGTTGTTGTTTTGGTCATCTCTTCTTCTAAATTTTTCTCTATTCTCACTTGTGTTGTGTCAAATAATTACTTGACTTGACACGATGTTGTTGTGAACAAATATGAAGTTTTTCATTACAATTGTCATATGGTTATTTCATTATTATTATTTTATTAATTCACCATGTTTTTGATATTTATCAGTTAACCTCATTGCAGATGACCGACGTTGAGGCCGGAGGTGCTACCGTATTCCCATTGCTCAATGCTGCTATTTTCCCACAAAAGGTACCGATTTTTCCATGTTAACACTCTGGAATTACCTTATACATCTGAATTGTGAAAATGGTCATAATCAGTTTCATCAGTCAGTTAATCAACGAAAATGTATTCGATTTGAGGAAGTTCTCGAAACAATATGTAGTTATCATTAAAACATACATAACTAACTTATAACTTGTAAAATAACTTACAAACGGAGGTGATGTGAGAGAAAAAATGCCAATGGTGTTTTGATCGTAACCTCCGACACTATGACTAGACCCTAGACCTACATATCAGGGTTTGCTCGAGTCAATGTCGGCCAAAACTTGTTCCATGAAGTACATAGATGATGACTGTTGCAGGGTTCTGCACTGTTCTGGTACAATCTGTATCGCGATGGAGAGGGTGACCCTCGTACCCGACACGCTGGCTGCCCCGTACTGGCTGGAGTCAAGTGGGTGTCCAACAAATGGATACACGAACGAGGACAGGTCTGTTCTGCTGCGATGCCATCGTATAGTCTAGTGCGTAAGGGACCAGCCTCGGAAACTGGTAGTCCTAATAAAATAATAAAAAATCATACGTGTTAGTAATGTGAATAAAACTATAATGTCTTAAATATATATATATATATATATTATTAAAGCTTTAAAACAAAGAGAATATTTGGAAGCTACGTGTTTCGGCGGAATTAAGTTCGAAACCTGACCGGATGGCGGTCTAAATCGCCGTCTCTACAGTTCATTAATTTTCTATTTTCATAGCCTAAGCAATCTAAGTTAGCTAATTTAATAAGACTGGCGATTCATTGTTTACGTATGTTTACGTTATATTGTTCATTTATATATATATATATATATATATATTTATATTTATTAATATATAATATTTATAAAGGAATGGCGTCGACCGTGCAACGCGGATGGCATGGGTGAGAACCACAACGAACGTCTGTACATCGGTGAGCTGCCCGATTCGGCCACCCGATACTGGACGGACAAGCAGTGGTACTCTAATAACTGAATCACATTCAGTGCTGCGTAATCTGGTGACTAGATTCGTTTTTGTAGCTGGAAGTTAAGTTTTCTATAAAAAATTAAATAAATATGGTAAACAATTTCATCAGTTTCAACCGCTGGCTTTTTTAATTATGTTTGATTTTTCTCGGCTACTCGTACTTAGAAATTGAAGTTGATTTATTTATTTATTGAATAGAGTTTTGCAGTTAAAACAATTTTTTAATTCTTTGTTTTTTTCAATGTTTTCACGATGCTCTCGAATATACTGGTGCCTTTTCGTATGATTTATTTTTTACGACATCCAATGATACTTACATTTTGTGCTGGCTATTTACTAACAACCATGCAATCTCGTGTTGAGCAGGGTTCAGGCACTCACTTATATATCCACGATAACCGTTGTTTTGTGATATGTAGATTGAACAATTTTAAGAATCTTTATGAGTGGTATAACATAAGTTGGGTGCCTACGAACGATGCTTCGACGGTTGACTTAACCGTTAACAATACCATTTATCTGTCCAAACAAGCTTATGTGATCATCAATATCTCCACTCTATCCATCATTGACCTGACACAATTTTCCCGTTTATTTTATATAATAATTTTATTATATGATAACTATATAATTAAAATTTTACATAATATATAAAGTAATTTTTATACCCTTCCCACACTCACACATTCAATTGTTCTTCAATTACAGACTTTTCTTGCCATATGTGAAATTCTCTAATGTTTCGTTGTATTTCTTTGGCTTTCATAGTGATGATAAGCTATATTATTATTCCGCATTATATATTTGTGCACTGATTTATTTGCTTTGTCTTGATTATTTTTACATCGTGACATGATGAACATGAAAGACAATTGTCCGTCGTGGGTGTTTTCGCTGTATTAAGTAAAGCCCGTATGTTGCTTCTGCAAGCGAAACTATTGCCCAAAACGTCTGATAATGAAACATCACTAGCCTCAACTCAACTCGGTTGACACCATCATAGTTTAACAAAGTATAGCATGGGTGATGATGATTGATGGGCGTGTCAACCGCTGATTGTCTGATGTTTAATTATCGGACGTTTTGGGCAATACAGTACTTTAGCTCGCAGAAACAACATACGAGCTTTAATGGATACTTTATGTGATGAGTGGATGAAAGATTTGGAGCGAGTAAAAAACACCGATCAGCCACTTTCACACACACAAAGCCATATGCTGATATACATAATGAATGCTTGAGAAAAATGTGTGGTAGAATTAACGCGGGATAACAATGTCTCTTTCATAACAAACTAAAAAGCCAAGCATAACAGCTGTGAACTTCGATGCGTTTTGTGACTAACACGGCATATAAATCGTAAGTTTCAAGAATTTGAATACAAACATAGCTACGGGAATACATTTTATCGCACCTCAATTACTCTATTTTACAAGCTTTGAAGCACACGACAAGGTAATCGACAGCTATGTATTGTACTGTGACGACAACCTAATTTAGCAGTTGTCATGTAGTTTAGAATGATAGATTAATTTCCACAATTGACGTAATTTAGTTTTCTGGTTATTTCTATCCGAATGTTCGCTGTTTTTCAACCGGGTATAATACCGTGCTAAAAATGAATCCAGGAAAAAAATAAAACTCTCAGAAAAAACCGCGCAAGCACGAAAAAACTTGCAAAAATCCAGGAAAAAAGGATCACATGTACGTACGTCAAGTGGTCGCTTTTGTATACGAATACCAGTTCCATTGTTTTTCCAAGTCCCACTGAGAAAAAACGTTCAGTGTGTTATTATCACTGACAGGCATGTGTTCGAACATTTAGCATGACATGAATGCTTGAGTAAAAAAGTTTTCAAGAAAACATACATAAGTCGCCAGATGGTCAACAGTTATTCGGTACATACGTAGACGTTAGTGAATCATTCATTCACT
Source organism: Daptonema setosum (assembly GCA_964036265.1). Taxonomy (NCBI): domain Eukaryota; kingdom Metazoa; phylum Nematoda; class Chromadorea; order Monhysterida; family Xyalidae; genus Daptonema; species Daptonema setosum. The sequence goes on along the minus strand of OZ038444.1, from coordinate 9,052,141 downwards.
TACTCACTCACTCACTCACTCACTCACTCACTCACTAACTCACTCACTCACTCACTCACTCACTCACTCACTCACTCACTCACTCACTCACTCACTCACTCTCCCTCTCTGAAAGGTTGGTCGTCATTTTTGGCTCCGGAGTATAAAGTTCATAATCGATGTCCATGATTTCAGTATTGATTCTCGTTAAGCATTGAGTCTGAATGTTAAATCTGTTTATTAACTGAAAGCACTTCGCTTTATTCTCGTAACCTTCACCCTGCTGAACTTAGCAAGCTCATTCTCGTTGTAATCTGAAAGTAACATGTTATGCTCTGTTATCAAATCATTACAACCGATTAGTTTTGCATAAGTACATATGTATGTAAGCAGTACAACGTCGCCGAGCTCAGTTCATTTAAATGAATCAATGTCAACCAGCTGACGGATAGACGATAAAATAACAGACATTATAGCCTATTCACGGTTTCTTGTTAGTAAAAAACTTTTTGGCGTGCTGTTTGAGTTCAAATCTGTTCTTTGCGCGGTTTCAAATTTTTGAGAATAAAATCCTGTTCTACATAATGTGTGGACATAAAAAATTGCACCTAATTCAATGAATACCCCGAACAAGAAATAACAAGAAACCCTGAACAAGCTATAAATAGCATGTTCTATTATAATGATACACCCGATTTCCGTACCTTATTGTGGCATATTTATGATCATACATATCAATTAGGATATTAAGCAACTTCTTATTTCATGTTCAGTTCCCCATTTTATTTAAAGAAGTAGCTTGATTAATTGTTTTAGCGATAATGATTACTGTTTTTTCCGCACTACTACAGTATGAAAGTCCGAATTATTTCTCAACAGTCGACTTATATTACATACATACCTCTAATAAATCAAATTTTTTATTACACCCTCAAATTGCAGGAACAATTCAGGTTACCGTTCTTTTGTTCCGAACTCATGCATGCTTCGAGTCAAAGCTCCTGTTCCAGAATTGACGTTATCTATTAAAGAACCAGTGTTTTTTCAGTCTTACTGGACACGTATTCGTCACGAATCAATGGTATAAACTGATTTTTCGCCAATGTTGCAAAAGATGGCTTTACCTTTGTGATGATGTGTTCGCCGAATTACGTATATTGTCAGCTGTCAAGCCATCGATAGCGTGAACACATTTAATGCATGTAACAGCATAAGTGCTAAAGCATTATCGATCCATTACGAGACTAAATCTGAATTTGCGCCGATCATATTCGCACATTTATAAGTCAAATAAATTGTATATTAGAAATGATCTCGGATACCAGAGCATATTTCTGCTCTATAAACTTTATATTTAAATGCAGATAAAAGTTTTACAATAAATTTGCACCTTCAAACTTGATCTCGTAATCAATTGAGAATGCTAAGCATGTGTACTTAGTACAAAGCCAACCCGAAATCATGACGGATTATCGTGCGTAACAGTTCATGTCAACCAATTTGTTACGGTTGTCTAACCCGCCGTAGTAGTTTATGGTTGGCCGTTTAGCTAATAGAAAACAAAAAGAATAATACCCAACTGAACGTATATTCGGGTTCCGATTTGAATAGATATTACACTGTAATACAGCACACACCAATGTTACGGTGCAGCAGCACACACCAATGTTACGGTGCAGCAGCACACACCAATGTTACGGTGCAGCAGCACACACCAATGTTACGGTGCAGCAGCACACACCAATGTTACGGTGCTGTTCGGCTAAATGGACTGGTGTTGCGGTTGTGGAATGTCACCGGCAACATACTAAGAACAATTTCCAACACATTTTCGACTAAACACATTTGAACATCTTAATATTATAGGCAAAACATAGTTGTTGAATATACATAATACGTGCAATATTATTCACAAGTATTCTTTCTGCTTGACTCGTATGATTGAGTAACAGTTCAAGTTAGTTGGTCGATAGGTAAAACTTCTGATGATGACGGAGCCTACACTCCGGAACAATGTGTCAAGCCCCTCAAAATTCGTCGAAAACATTATTTCTCATTCTCCTACCATTTTTGAAACGTATGATTTGTATAATTTTCTCTTTTTACTTTATGTGGATATAATGATTTTCGTAAAAGTATCATATATGTATCAACCCAAAAAGGAATGAATTGACCGTTGATAATGTGCCTGGGTTTATTAATTTTACAATTTACGACTCGTGGTTTGCTCGTTGATTTTAACCTAAGTAATTGTTTACTTTTGCTATGTTTATCAACTGTTACACATAGTAGGGCGCGCTGTTGCATTTCTGCCTTTCACAAACTTGAGTCGCCCTTAAAAATAGCCGTATAAAAAGTTTCAGTCATGCACTAAAATAGTTTATAGTGGTATATAGAAATATGGTAGATATATCACTCTCAGTTCCAGGTGCACATGACAACTTTCCATTTTCATAAAACTATATGAGTATGTCCCTGTTCATAAATTT
>OZ038444.1:8979673-9047173 GCA_964036265.1 Daptonema setosum | reverse complement strand
AAACTGGTGACCCTAAGTTCGAAACATGACTTGAGACACAGATCCTGACACGTTGCCCTGGGGTTTCTGCCATTGCCCGTCGATTTATCCAACCACTCTAGCCGCTACGAAAACACCATTCAGAATGGTATTAGTATGCCTTGTTGACTTCAGTAATGAAGAAGTCCTATTAAAAAGATGTCTACTGTAATGATGAGTTTGACAAGTTTGATGAGTTTGATAAGTTGAACACCTATTAAAGATGTTTACCGGGTTGTAGGCATGTTCGTCGTGTTTGTGTCGGCCTTCACGCTCAACACGACCAATCAGGCCGTACAAATGGCCGAGGCTCGTGAGATCGGAGACCTGCTCATCTTCGATAGCTTCATCGACGCCTACCACAATCTGAGTCTGAAGACCCGTGACATGATGGTATGGCATACAACCAACACACAACCCGACGTCAATACCGTGTTCTTGTGGACCAATATTGATGGGTTGGTGTAGAGTTGGGGGTTGGTAATTTAAAGTAACCAACTATTTACTATAAAATATGTAGTTTAACATTTTATATGTGGTACATAACTACATATTTACCAGCCCAACTTGGATGCGAAAAAATGATCTTTAAATGACGCTGAATAAGACTTTGCAATCATGCATGACTCATGTTTGAAAGTTGAGAACCTGGTTCTGACTTTCCAGAACTTGGCTGGCTATGAGAACTGGATTCTTAACTTTACTGGTTTTGGCATTCTTAAACTATTAATATAAATCAATCATAAGGACTATATGTGATTCGATTGTGGTTGTGGTCCTACGTACTATATTTTATCAGATTACTGTATCCGCGCAACCTGGAGCGTTACGTTAACGAGCATAAGGTGTTCAACGACAAGGGAGTAATACACGGACACTGCACTTGCTCGGGGCCATGCCGCGGGATCGGCTGGGTACCGGTCGAGAGAGGCGGGTTGGTGTTTGAGTGAGTGAATCAGTGAGAGATTGAGTGAGTGAAGGAGTGAGTCAGTGTGGGAGTACTCGTTGAGTGAATGAGAATGTGGGTGGGTGAGTGAGTGAGTGAATCAGTGAGAGAATAAGTGAATGAGTAAGTGAAGGAGTGAGTTAGTGTGGGAGTACTCGTTGAGTGAATGAATATGTAGGTGGGTGAGTGAGTGAGTGAATCAGTGAGAGAGTGAGTGAGTGAGTAAGTGAAGGAGTGAGTTAGTGTGGGAGTACTCGTTGAGTGATTGAGTGAATGTGTGGGTGAGTGAGTGAGTGGGTGAGTGAGTGGGTGAGTTAATGAATGAGTGGAGTAAAGAAACAATTGCTTGCAGGAAATGGGCGCTTCCGGCATCGGTGTATCCAGCCAGCCGTTACCCGCATTATTGTTTCGGGTATTCCGTTATGTACTCACCCAAGTGCGTGCCGGGCGTGGCTGCTGTTGCTAGTAACAAGTATGTATAGTTTTTTAATTAATTTTTCATAACGCCGGAGTTGTACCTCAGCGCACGGCACACGCACACTTTTTTAGCGCCGTACGTGCGCTTGAACGGCGGTTCAGTGTGTGTACCGTCTGCACTATATCAAGAAATGTCTCTCCGGGTGCACGTGCGCCTTCCACAGATTTGTGTGCAGCGCACCTGTACCGAACTCTGTGAGAGAGCGCGCGTGCGCTCGTGCACCGCACGCTGAAGTATAACTCAGCTAATTATCAGCAGTGTAAGTTGTAATATCGAATCGGATACCACATGTACGGTGGCATGTATCTCTTTTACAGTTTCCATTTTTCAATATTTTGCAGAACGGACCAATATCTGATGAACATGTGGGTGGATGATGCCGTCTATAATGGTATATTCGCCCAGGAGGCCAAACTCAGTCTGCGCAGCGATCAAACGGCGTTCGTGGGCTGGCCGAGGAAAGGTGAGTTATAGACAGTGCTAGACAGGAGTACCTGTGGTGTAGCGGTTAGCACGTCCGTGTACTGAACAGAAGTTCGTGGGCTTGAATCCTGCCAGGATACTTGAAATTTTTCAGTTTCTTGGTAGAACTAGAAGTCGTTTACTAATAGCACTCTCGTTTGATTGGGAGAATAAAATTCGAATGATTCAGACCCTAGTAAGACTTCCATATGGATACACAAACATACGGAATCCGATCAGTGACACTCCTTTCCAAGTCTGACAGAAATCAAGCATGGAATAGTCTAACCAATCACGTAGGAAAGTGGCGCACTTTTGAATTTTGTCTCCTAATCAATTGAGACTATACCCGTTTTTTATACATAATGCAGCGAAATCTTTTTTTAAAAATTTGTCACTATTTATAGGCGGATGTGGAGCGTGTCTGGCGATGCACGTGACTAATCCAACATTGAGAGATTACTACATGATCTACTACAACAGTCAGGTAAAGCCCACCCTCAACAAACCTGTCGCTCCAGCCGGTTAACTTCAATATTATAGTCAATGTCAGTGATACAATATTATAGTCAATGTCAGTGATAGATATTTATTATTGTAGTTTTATAGCCGTTAACGGGAGTACATAATTTGATGTTCAATGACTTACATATCTAGTTTTTGCATTTTATGTTGCAATTGAATGGAATATTTATGATGTTCTCCATAATAATTTATTTTCGTGCAATTATTCGTTTAATCCCTGTGCCTTCTTTTCTCAGCTCACGACTTTTTATTGTCATGTTTACACATATCATTCTAGTCACCTTTGTTAGGGTGTCCCACATAACTTGCAGCATTTTGATCAACCATCAAATTTTTGTTGTGATGTTAACATAATGAGTATTATATCATCAGATAGCATATAGTCTGATGTTTTGTTTGCCGTATATTGGAGATTCATACCTATCACACAGTTTCAGATATGGCTCTTTACGTGAAAGTAGTCAAAATCGAAAAAAATATTCTTGTTTGAAATTTGCTTTTTTTCATGATTTTTCATTGTAAATATTTGTTAAAATAACTTATAAAGATCTGAAACAACTAAAGGAAACAATGAAAAGATATTTTGCATTGATCCACAAATTTTCGAAAAGTTTTTTCAAAAAAGTGCACATGACCGTATCGGTCACGTTTTACGATTGCCGTTCAGTTGGGATGAGTCGCTGTGCGAAATGCGCCGAGATTAGTGAAACCAAGTAATATAAACTGTAACTTTATGCTTCTGAATTATTTTAGTATCTGTAAATTTCCGTTATTTCAATGATACATTGTAATTTTGTGCATTCAAAGTCAGTTAAAAACAAAAATAAAGTTGAAAATGGCTACATTCAGAAAATGGGCTGTATCTCAAGCTGTATAATAGGTTTGAACCTCCAGTAATCGGCAAACAAAACATCAGACTATATGCTATCAGATGATATACAACTCATTTTATTAACCGCGCAACAAAAAATTTGGCGGTTGATTAGAATGCTGCAAGTTATGTGGGACACCCTATATATGCCAGTCACAATTATTTTGTTTTTCTGTTCATGACTGACTAATCATCTGTTGCAATAAATATTTTCATGATCGTTCCTTATTGATCACCTTGGTTCACTTTGTACTTGTAGTAAACGGAGCGAAGACACATTAGTTTACAGTGAGAAAGACGCAGCTTTGGTAAATGCGAATACGTTTACATACTTACATATACGCATAAATAACAACCAAAACCCCTCATTCAATGTTATTTATTTTTATTTATTATAATTGAAATGATGATTGATTATAAGAAGCATGGTGGTGAGTGCATGGCCAGTACCTGGTTGCCGATCGAGAGCATATCCGGCTGTACATGACGAGCGAACAGTTCCAGGCACATGGCTTTGGCTGCGACATCACCAGTCTGTCGTTGCGGATCGTGATACAAGTGAGCCATCAGGTCTGCAACATCATATTTTAACAATCTAGTCTAGTGCGTAGGGCGCCAGCCTCGGAAACTGGTGGTGCTAAGTTCGAAACCTGACTGAAGAGTGAAGACACAGATCATGACGCGTTGCTCGTGGGTTTCTGACATTTCCCGTGAGTTCATTAAACCTCTGGTCACAACAAAAACACCATTCTGATATGGTATTATTCCGCCCTATTGGAAGTTCAGTAATGAAGAAGTCCAACTGAAAAATTTTAACCGAGACCCAACCCTTAATAGGCGGCTTGCGTGAGTGCACAGCACAGGGCACACTGATCAGCACGGACATTGGTGGCACTTCGTTATTGATTATTCCACGATCGTCTGCCACGACCGATGATCGTTGCAACACCCACAACTGCTCGTAGGCTCGTTTCATGTTGGTCGGTGGTTGGGTGAGCGAATGCACTGGTTCACCGTGACGGGTCACCTGAATATGTCTTATGGCCTACAGTCGAATTTTTTTGGTTACGACTTTTTTGGGGAGACTTTTGTTCCCACAAACCCAAGATGCTGCTTCCGACCGCCATATGGGTTCCTTTAAAAAGGTTAAATTCGAACACGCTCTACAAGATGACAACATACGAATGTTCCGTTCAATTCTTTGCATCCTATATATGTCCGAAACGGTTACATAAAGACAATTTTCGTTAACAAGGAACCCTGATAAACTTTACGTACATAAGTAATCATTTCCTAACAGAGTTTTATATTACAAACAAAAACGAGTGTATTACATCGAATAATTAGGCATTCACACCTTGAGCCATATCCACTTATGCGCCAGTGTAACACCCCAGTGAACCAGTAGTTCATCGAGCACCCACCGCTGCTGACTCGGATTGTTGGTGATCCATAACATACAAGATCCGCGACCGGTGAGCAGTTTTGATAGAGGCACATTCCACAGCAAATCACGACAGTCAACACCGATGTAGCCACTGAAACAAATTGACGAAAACATCAGAAAGATCCGAGAGCTGTCTTCCTAAGTTTATAGCAACAGATGATGCATAAAGTGCCAGAAGAGGAGGTACAGTAAGACGCGAGACACTTGCTCTCATGCCTGTATGAAATCGACTTCGTCGTCTTGCTCTACAACCTGGTTTCGGTTCTAGAATTCTGTGTCTCTAGAATCTTAGGGTTCTACGCACACCTGTCCCAGTAGTCCGTTCCCCGGCACAGTCGGCCCCGGCACAGTCGGCTCCCCGGCACAATCGGGACCGTTCCCCGGCTCAGTCGGCTCCCCGGCACAGTCACCCCCCCACGACTGAGCCGGGGCACGCACTACTGGGACATGTGTGGTTCTACGCCATCGCATAAAAATCATCATCATCACTAAGTTTTGCAAGTGCGTATAAGAGTGATACTTTCAGGTGCAAGGTGAACCAGTGTCAAATAAACGAAGCTACATAACACAATCCAGAAACCACCCAACCAGCTGCTGCGTTTGCGTTTCACAGATTTGTTGTACCAAGGCGGGTCCATAACGATCAGATCAAAGGCACCCACACCATCTGGTAGACTTCTGAAAACAGATAGTTTTACGTAAAATTTAACTATTTTTAATATTTCTATTATTTAGTTCCTGAATTATTGATTTTCTTATTATGAATTAATTATTTATGAATAACAGACTTGCAAACGGCCACGTCAGACATCATGAATTTCGACTCTCCAGGTATACGGTATTTGACACCATCCACATGAATGGTACATGTCTCAGTGCTTTGGTACAGATGGTGCGGAGTCGACAGCGATAATGTGCAACTGTAAAGCTATTTTTAAGTAAAGAGGCAGTCTTCCTGATCTTAGATTATTGAAATTAAGCCACAAGTCGGCTGTTGAACATTGGACTGAATACTACAAATATCAAATACACTCCGCGAACTCTATCGCGTTCAACAGAACAGAAAATGATGGTTCACAAAGTCTAGAACAGCTGAATAAAACAGATATATTATATCTTTAACATGATCGACACAGGTTTAAATGAGTATAAGAATATGTGTGGTCATGTCATACCCGTCGGTTACTGGACACAATTCAATGTCAGATACGGTGGCATTATCAGCTTCAGATGTAACGATGGCATCCGTTACTTGGCTGGCACGTTGCACGGCAGTATCGTTGGTAAATATCTGGGTCATCGAACGTGTGCCGGTTTGATTCCTGCAAGTCCTGGCATTTGTATTTCCATTGTAACGCGCGTCAGTGATTAAGCTCAACAACATAAAAATACGTATGTAGAGGTATGGAGAATAACTAAAAAAAATGTGCAGGCTAGAGACATGACAATTAGAAACCCCATTGAAAGCATCTGCGTTTTCTCATTCAGCCTGTGGATATATAAGAGCCCCAGTCTGTAAGAACCGACAGGTCCGGGAAGAAAAAATGTTTTCGTTCAACCATCACCGTTCCCGGTGGAAGGAAGGTTCCATAGTAAATCGATATCACTGAGCACGAAAATCGTAGTGATTTTTCTAAAAAAATATGTTAACAAAAGTTATGTATTGAAACTAGGCTCAAACCACCTCATGAAAATATTAATTCGCCTGCATCCCGTGTTAAGCTTTCTGTAGGGCGGAATTTTCTAGTTTGATGCCCGATATTAAATACAGTTATTTGTTCGAGTCTGACGAATATTCTGTGAAATTTTCAACAAAATTTATCGGCCACAACTTTTTATACATTGGGTTGAGTGTTCTCGATTGAGCCATCTTTTTAGCATTTTTTGCTCTTTTTCACATTCATATTGATAGAAAAAGTTATGTTTTGTAATTTGGAGAAAAGGCGAGCGTGAGTTGTGTTTGCAAGGTTCTTATAAACATCTGAATGAAAGGAATCTATGCCCAAGTTCCATTTGAACAGTTTCCGTGTCCGTTTTCAAACAGCGCGCGCGTCAACCAAACGGCCACTTGTTGTTACTTGAAACATCAGCCCTAAAAAAGGTAAACAACAATTTTAATCAGTAGCGGACGAGAAAAATAAAGATATTAACGGATTTTCGGCGATAAATATATATATTCTGTCTCCAAATCATAGTTTAAACAAGAAAAACCCGTTATTTCTGTGTTTTTTCGGCCACTCTCAACCACGGGAACTGACTTTCTTATTTGATCCGCTCACTGCCGTACTACTGGCTGGTTGGTGCGCGCGTTGTTTGAAAACGGTTCCGGAAACTGTTCAAATGGAACTTGGGCATAGATTCCTTTCATCCAAATGTTTATAAGAACCTTGCAAACACAACTCACGCTCGCCTTTTCTCCAAATTACGAAACATAACTTTTTCCATCAATATGAGTGTGAAAAAGAGCAAAAAATCCTGAAAAGCAGTCTCAATCGAGAACACTCAACCCAATGTATAAAAAGTTGTGGCCTATAAATTTTGTTGAAAATTTCACAGAATATTCGTTAGACTCAAACAAATAGCTGTATTTAATATCGGGTATCAAACTAGAAAATTCCGCCCTCCAGAAAGCTTAACACGGGATGCAGGTAAATTGATATTTTCATGAGGTGCTCTGAGCCTAGTTTCAATACGTAACTTTTGTTAACCGATTTTTTAGAAAAACCACTACGATTTTTGTGTTCAGTGATATCGACTTACTATAGAAACTTATTTCCACCGGGAACGGTGATGGTTGAACGAAAACATTTTTTCTTCCCGGACCTGTCGATTCTTACAGACTGGGGCTCATAAACGACTAACGTGTCATGCAAGATGAGGTTGAGTGCCATCTGGTTGCAAGTGAAAACTGACTCGACAAACTCATCCACGGACGATTTGATACATTTCTGCAAACAATACATAACCGTAATCAATATCCGATTCGTTTATATATAAGGTAAACTATGATTACATGATAGAAGTGTTGAATGCAGTCATCATGAACACCAACTTTCAGACGTCGATTTCGTTTCTTTATTGAGCGTTCATTGGCTGTCGTTTGAGACTGCATTGTGAACGGGGCATTGATGTCGTACAGATCCGGGTGATACATCAATCTATATAACAAACAAATCATTAGAAAATTATAAAAGAACTCAACCATTTTTCCCAAAAAACTGGTGGGGCTTTTTCTTGTATCCCATCGATTATTTGGATTGGATACTAGTTTCATAAGCATGCACAGACAACGCTAGACCAGAGTAACTGTGGTGCAGCGGTTAGCACGTCTGTGTCGTGGGTAAATCAAATGCGGAGTAGTAAAAAAACCACGGAGAACCGCACATTGAAATTCAGTCTCTTACTCAATTGAGAATGCCACATAATATCCACAAAAACCTTTGTATAACTAGCGGACGGGAAGGGGAGGAAAAATTGAAATTTCCCCCTCTTTGGCTGTATCAAAAAGTTAGGTTTGTTCCTAAACGTGCAGGTAAAATAGCCTCAAAACTTCCGATTCCCCCCTCTTTGACGAAATCCACCTCACTTTGGAGGTCGGCTTGTCCGCCAGTGCTAGCAAAAGACTCACCCTTGCCGTTGGCACACGGTCAGTTCATCCATAAACCAGCAGTTCGAAGCCAGCTGGGTACAACCGACTGGCACATCTGGTTCAGCCATCAATCTTATGGCTACTGAAAACGTTGATTAAGAAATTACAAATTGACAAACATCAGATTTTCTTATTATAATGCATCGAGCGTGATTACCATGAGGCATCTATTACCGAGATTATTGGTTTATAAATCCTTCATTGCAGATTCGTGGTCATACTCATGCCTTTGTATGTCCTGGGTTTGGCTCTAATTAAATGAAAAAATTTAATGATTAAGTGATGAAATTATATAAGGAAATTATGTAATTAAATGAAATAACACATGAACGTATGTAAGTAGCATTCCATGTGATCGGACTGACCGGTTGGGAACATGAAGCTAAGCATATTAATACACACAACATGGTATTATAGTCTAGTTTTTATTCATTCAAAAAGGAAATCAAACTACAATGAATTGAAAATAGCATAAATATAAACGATCAAGTCAACGAGTAACAATCAGATGATAACAAGACAGCATAAACGTAAAAATCTGCGAAAATGTGATATTTAAAAAAAGTAACGACACGACTTCGATAACCAATTGATAACATTCCACTCCGTAATTTTTTTACCACATAAGTTTGTATCTTATGATATCAATTATTTTTTGCCACGATGGCGCGCACTCTTGCCCGGCCGTTTCGCCTTGACACCTTTCTTGGGCGCACCCTTCAGTGGATTACCTAAACATAAACCAGGTTGAAGGTCGGCTATACAATTTCATTAAAAGTGCTTTCACAATCCAGAGGAGAGTAAAAATGAAAGGAAAACAGCTAGGAAACTATTGACCTGACAAATTTGACGATTCTGATCATGGGAAATTTTTTTGGACCCTGAAAATACCCTACTTAACTTTTATGTGTCTCAAAATGGTAGTCAGAAAACTCCATCCCTTGCAACCCACCCTTTTTATTTGTCTTGACGCCTCCCCGATGACTGAACAGACTCATGTCCTGCGCACTGTCTTTCGTATTTCGCTTACTGCCCTTCTTTCGGCCACCGAATCCGTACTTATCGTTCTTGAACTGACGTTTCTTCGACAACAAACGCTTCTTTTGCGCATTCTTCTGCTGATTATCCTTTTGTGCCTCGCGCGCCGAGTGCGCATCGCTGAAATACGCAGAGCTTATAAACATGGATTAAAAAAAAAAAAAACAAGTCCGCTTTTTCAACTTTATTTGTATTTTTATTTTTTACAAAATGATATTGTTGCCCTAAAGGCTCAGCCAACCTAAGATAACTAAATAAATGGAAACCCCCGTTTTTTCTCTTCTTTTTTATTTGTCAATCCATGATTCCACCTCACTTTGACGGTACTCCCATGCCTGTTAGGGTAGCTAGTCCACCAGAAAAGTATACCGTAACCAAAAGTTTTTGAAGTAAAAAATCATGTTTTTATATCGTTTACTCACTCACCCGAGCATTTCCTCGAGCTGCTCCTTCATGCCCTTTCTGTGCTGCTTAACGGCCTGCATGAGTTTCTTCTTCTCTGACTGCCTCTCTACAGCCACCTTCTTCTGTACCTGAGCGCCGTACTTGCGTTGTTCCCTCAACTGTTTGACAGCCGTCTGTCGTTGCTTGTCCTTCTGCACCGTGAGCAAGTAAGCACGCACCTGTATTTATATAAAACAGGATGTAGAATAACAACCAGATTCAAAAGTATTGAAGATTAGAGTTTCATCTGCTAAGGGTGTACACAGTATGCCAATGGTTGTGATTAGTGCGAACCCGTGAAAGTTTTCGTCAAATTTTTTGAGGCTTCGGGTCACAAGTTTTACAAATGAACCACTTTCGCATTCTTCAACTTTCCTTAGGAATCTGAAAACATCATGATACAAACAAAATACCTTTTGCATCTGTGAATCGGATTTGGCCATCTCGGCGTAGTAATCGTTGGGTCGGCATATAGGCACGTTGAGGGCCTTGAGCTTGTCCAGTGCCGCCGCCACTGATGACTGCGCCTGCGTGTAGCTGAAAACATAAATAACATTTCAAGTTGAAAACCATAACACAAGTAAAATTAAATAAATTTACGGTTGAAACTCAAAATTTTTGTTTACTGCTGAAGCTTTTTTCGCCCGTCTAGTCAAGTGCGTCAGCATAAAAAACTGGTGGTCCCGGCTCGAAACCTGACGCTTTGCACTAGGGTTTCTACCATCGTTCATCAGTTTATTCAAACTCTCTGGCCACTATGAAAACCTCATTCTGATACGGTATTGGTATGCCTTGTTGGCTTACATAATGAAGAAGTTCCATTAAAAAAGCTAACGAAACGGTTATAATGTGATTAACTTCAGAACCAACAAGGATATCTCACGCTCAAAGTCGTTTTCCTCGTTAGTTACCAGTTTAGTGGCCTTACGTTCGCTGGTCACGTCCATTCGTTCGATCCATGGCAGACCGTTGGCCAGTCGACTGTACGCCGACTCCAGACCCGTCTGCAATTAAAAAAACCTACATACATAGGCACAAGCGGACAACGAAGATGTGAAATTCTCCTTCATTGACAGTGTGAAAACGTAGCATTCTTCTTTTTGAAAAAGGTCATTCTATCTTGGAGGATAGGCTTGCTTATTCGCAATTGAGAATCTGGCTTTGAACCATCTAAGCACGAAGCCAGAACTTGATTCTCAACTGTAAACTAACTTCATTGGTTTTGAATTTTTTAAGTAATTTCTTTTATAATCATTTATGATATGAGGCATATAGACAACAACACCAACCTTGTTATTGATGGGCGCCCGCTTGGCTGGCTTGACAACATTCAGTCCGGGTTTGATCAGGCCGCGTTCAAAAGCGAGCTGGAAGTAAACATGAAAATCACGAATCAGCCACTTACGATTCTCACTAACATTATTCCGAAAGCAGACAAACAGATTGGTTAGCGGCCCGGTTGGGATAAAAGTGTCTTACAACAGGCTCGAAACACCGCATAGTTTCATAAGTCTGACAGGTGACAGATTTGAAGCACGCTATTTATTTTGTTACCTTTTTTCGTTCTACTATATCTTTATTCATTCATCCCTCAGACAATAAATATGAATAATCCAATGTCAATTTTCCCAGCAATGGCACAGTTCAAGTCAGTAAAACCACAACATCAATGAATGACTCAAACAAGCCCACCTGCAACTCTCTATCGGAATCACCCTCCGAGTCGGACTCTGCTGAGAACCCGGGTTCGTCCAGGTCATCGTAGTCGTTTGATGTTGACTCGAATACGGGCTCGTGGCGAGGCATCTTAATCAACAATGGGAAAACTGTTACAATTAGTAGGAATCACTGGTTCGAAGAATAACACTCATAACTGATCTGGATGTATTCAAGGGCATTTAACCCATCAAAAATACACAACCAATAATACACAAACCACCGTCACATTTAATAATACATATTTTATTCATAGTATACATCTTTTTAAACAGAGTGAAGTATATTTATATCCTGCCAATGTTATGTACATTAATGATTATATTTATGAAAGAGGCGCATTGAGCACTTCAACCCGCAATATCACAATTGTTTTCACATACATACGGTAAGGTAAACACGCAAATTATCTCCGTCTGATATCCTGAAAAGTCATTAAACTATGTTAAATATATATTATGCAAAACAGGATGTTATATATTGAATTCGGACAGGGATAAAAATACGATATATTTTTTCACAAACTGACTTGAATGTGGAATACTAAAGATCATATTGGCAGTTTCAAATAATGACGGAAGTGGGGCTATATCTATCATCGCCATGAAAACAACCCAGATTTTATCCTCCATGCATATTTGTTAATGGTTTATCTATAGTCTTCTCTGAAAAGTTATGTAGCAGTGGCCATAGTAAACTGTGTAAAACTGTGAAACATCTATTCCACCTGGGGATTTCCAGAGACTTTTCAGGGAAGAATATAAACGCACCCTTAAATATATCGGCCATCTGATGAAAATATAAAATCTTCAAAATTACTGAGCAAATAGCGGATTTTCGTAAATCATGTATTACTTATATTTACCATCTTCATTTAACGAAATAAACACTTTTTAGATATTTTGGTTGTCAGACAAAATAACGATACATACTGCATATAATGTAACGATGGTTTACTGAATAAACGAGTGAATTTCGTAGTTGCCGCGTAAGACGAGAAATTTCTTGGGATTAGTCAAATGGACGGTGAATACGTAGAAGAGATATGGCAATGGCACCGATAATAGGCAGCAGGTCCAGGTCAATACCCACCACCAACTGAAATTACAAATATTCGGTTACAGTTACATTTCGCTGTTACCATGAAATTTTTTTATATTTTTATAAAAATAGTTTTTTTATAGAAGTAGTTTCTTACTAAGTTCTCACAGCAGTTTTCTAGTATTCATAACTCATATTATACGATTATTTTCGTACATCTGCATTTTGGTCTAATCTACAACTGTTTTCTTTCCAGATTATTCCGCGAAACATAACATAAAAAAGCTTATCTCTATCGAACCATATTAAGGGTTAGGCCTAGCGGCCTACCCTTGATTTGAGAAACTCAGAAAGTTAGCCTGATACAAATGCAGTACTTTATGTTGACAGACACCATTTCCAATGGTTTTGACTTAACTGACCTGTTTATTATAGAGCCGATATCAGCACTGCCCATGATCGATAGCAGAATAGCGACAATGCTGTAGCCGTTGGCAAACATACTCTGTAATGACCACTACAAAATTATAAAGCATGCCAATACCTAACTAGCGGAAGATACGGGAGGGAAAAGTGAAATTTCACCTATTTCGGTAGTTCAAAAAAGTTGGGTTTGTTCCCGAAGTGTAGGTAAAATGGCCTCAAAGCAGCCAATTGAGCATCTTTGACGAAATTCACCTTCAAAATGTTGGGCTCGTCCGCCAGTTCGATGAATTAAATATAATAATTATTTAATTACTCATTTGATCTATCAGATACTAAAGTTTAACAAAAATTAAAAAAGCTAACGACGAGTATGCAGCTGGTGGTCTTCGGTTGAGTGAGTGTCTGCCAGAGCAGATGTTTGATGGTTTGCTGTTCAAAGGCGACCAGGTGCATGGCATTGACGAACAGCGAGATGACTAGAGTCATGTAGGCAAACCTGCAATTAATCAGCGCCACTAGCAGACGAGAAGTGGAGGAAAAATTAAAATTCCGTGTGTTTTCCAACTTGTAATTTTTGTGCCCTATAGTCAGTAGTTAAACACTGAGTAAACTTGAATAACTAACGAAGTATTATTGATCACGTGCGTGATACATTCTACATTGAGACTGGCCATTGAATCACGAAAAACAAAACACGTGTCTTGTTCATGCTCATTGTTTGTATGTTTTAGCATAAATAGCGCGGTATCTCCAATTGAGATCAGGTTATTATGAGCGTCTAGATTTGAGATTAACTTTGGATACTAACCAACATCTTATGCTTTCGCGATATTCATACTACAGAGGGTGATCCAAAAATGTTTTTTTTCAAATATTAATGACAACCAACGAGTAGTAAATGAGGCCGGCACCAACGGCATGGGCACAAGCCAGTACAGGGTAGACATATAATGCCGAGTACAGGGTGTCCGATGCAGCACCCAATGTGACCACCGGCCGTCCAATCCCGTTCATCAGTAGCAGTGGCACCGCCCTAAATATTGTTATTCAATTACAATCACTAGCGGACGAGAAAGGGTGGAAAAGTGGAATTTCACAATTTTTGACGATTACAAAAAGTATAATTTGTTCCCCAAGGTGTAGGTAAAATGGTCTAAAACTGTCAATTCCCCCCTCTTTGACGAAACTTTTCTCCCTTTGGAGTATTAGCTCGTGCGCCAGTGATTACAATTATAGAAAAAATGCAAACTTCTGGAAAGAAGATTTCAAGCTGTCATTTTTATTCGAACTTCGTTTGAACTTACCGGAATAATAAAACGAATAACACGCACAACGCATAGTAAGTGAACGGTAGACTGTACCTGAAACGAAACCATTAGCCAACTTTGAAAACAATCAGGGGAAATTTGGGAACAATTAATGATATAAGTCGTCAAACCATACTAACAATGGCCAAACAGCCTCCTGTGTGCATTTGAGGCGTTTAGTATAGTTGATTACAGGGTTATACATTATTGTGTACCAGTCGCTGAAAACAATGTTAATAGGATATAAGAATGCATATAGAAAGATGGGCCCAGCCCATGTCTATAGCTTGGTCAACGTATCTCGTTATCAAAAACTATTTCGTTGGATTGAATACGCAATATGAAACATGCGCCATGTAATGTAGTATTTATATTGTTTAAAAAATTACGTGAAACAATATATTTTGTCGAAAAAATTTTAACGTGTGATTCCGCAGATTTGAATTACCATTGTTCGCAATTTTTTCTCGTAAAAATAAACTTTGGATAGACTACATATTGCAAATGAACGAAACATACCTGAGCTGTTGCGATGTACACGCCCTAAGATTATAGGATGAATGTGGTTTGTATATGAAATATGTGATGACAGCAGCGAGTGCACACTCCAGCACCACGACCACATGCTCTATCAAAACTAGTCGTAGGTTTCTGCAATTATTAATTATAATATTATTAAAAAAATAATTATTTTTATAAACATACATTTATTTTATGACAGTAGTGATACATATACAACTGGAGAATCTCTATATCATCCGGAAATACCTGGAGTTTTTGCCGTGTTTTCTTGTCGGCTTTTTGGCGTACGAGTGAATGGCCAGGGAGTTGCAGAATGCTGGCAGCAGTATCATGTACCTAGAAGAGCAAGTTAACGTCACAACCTTCTTCGTGAATTTTGGAATCGAGTAACAGCTCGTCTTTTAAGCCGAATAAGACAACCAAAAGAATCTTCTGTAAAAAATAGAAACTGGCGAACCCGATATACAGCCAGTCATAAATTTGCAGATACGAGTTGCACTCGACGCACATATCTGAATCGCCATTTAGACGTCGGTACCCGGGGTCGCACGCCTGCAACAATCCAACGTATGAACATAATTTTTTTCAACCAATTGTTTGAATCGAAACGCAAACTATGAAAACGTATAAAATTCGTATACAAGCATTCCATCCAACCTGACACTGCGATATGAACACGGAGCCGTTGACCTGGGTCGAGTTCATACGACCACAGTAATTGATGCATCGCACCGCGGTCATGTGCGCGTCTGAGTCAGTTAATTGTTTAATGAGTTTGTCAATGGTTTAGTGACTAAGTCAATGGCTTAGTGAGCGAGTCAATGTTTAGTGAGTGAGTAAATGTGGTATGATGAGTGAATCTACTAAAATTTTTATGAGCATTTGATCACAAAGTATAAACAGGGTAACATTATAGTTAACCCGATGCTACAAGGAACAAATACCAACAACAATAGAATCTTGAAAATATTTCATTAGAGGATCACAAATGGCAGCTTGTATGGCAATATATAAGACATCGACTGTACACATTTGCAGCATGTACAACTATGAAACAAAAAATATAAAAAAATTATTCATAGTTTCATGAAAAGTTGAAGACAACAGTAAGAGGGTAAATAAGTGGTGCTGATTCATAAGCAGATTTTAGAGTATTTGAACGTTTAACTCACAAACAAACGAGACATTCACAACAACAATGTACGTAACATAAACTCAAGATCGTTGATAAAATGTTGAAATAAAATATTATGAATAAGTTATTATTATGTAAAATATAATGACTCGTTATTTGAGTCAAATAATCGAACATCGAGTATCACAATCTGCAACCCCGCACACTAACCGTAGTAATGAGTTTCAATCTTGCATAAGCTAAAATAGGCCTAATTATTCAAATGTTATTGACCTGTTTCAATCATGGTGAAAGTTGTGGACAAAAGTCGGATGTGCATTTAACCTAGTTGAAACAGGACTAGCAAAATACCTACATCATGTCACTAAAAAGCACATAGAAATCTAGCGTTAACAAATAAATGAAATTATTCGTTCATATAGAATGAAGAAAAAAATAGCGTGGGAAGCAACGGCGAGGATAAAAATAGCAGAAGACCGAGAAGGAAGTATAGGAAAATATCAGGCAAAGCAGATAACTGCCAAAATGCAGTTGAGATTTGAATGAAATATAAAACATGAAAAAAATAACTAAAACGATTTCACTAAAAACAAATTTAATACATCTAGTATAAATTCATTAACATAATATCCTAATCATTGGATTGCATTGCATGAAGTATATCATGGTATAGCCACGGTTGTTCATTCAACAAGCGTTAAAGCACACGACAACTTCTTCGACAACTATACTTTGCACGGTTTAACGACAACCAATAGCAGCTGTCGTGTAGTTCAGAACGACAAATTAGTTTTCCTATGAGACTTATTTTATTTTTCCGGCTATACAGAAACCCATTCAGAACAAATCCAAAGTTCTACAACTGTTCATCATCAGCCGACTGTAGTGCATCAATGATGGCTCTGGCCAAGTCTCTTTCCTGTTCGGATGCATTGTCTTCGTCAAGTTGGCAGTGTCTGGCACAATCCATTATCGGGCCGACACGCACTTTTATCGAATCACATAGTCGATCACACACCACTCGCAGCAGACCGAACGCGTCCTCGCGACTCTGCAATTAATAAGCTAAAGAAACGTAAATTTGAAACTAACTCGCTAACAAAAGGTCAAGTTTATAGCTGATTGGCTACCACCAGAACTCCAAATTTATATGTTAACAGTAATCGTTACCAAAACTCCAAAATTATAACTAATTCATTACCAAAACTTCAAGTTTATATATGATTCCAGACTGTATCATTTTTCATGATTAAAACATTCAACAAAAAACTGAACCCAGGAATCTGTATGGGGTTATTTGTATATTAATTTTATGCATATGCAATACACATGAAAAGTTATGGTTTCATTTTAGTGTCAGGCAAAAAAAAACTATTTTTAGCCGTCTCGTAGGAGGCCCAACTCCCCTCATTACTACTCAACATCAAATCAAGATAAAGTACAATAGAATGGAATGCACTAACCGTTGAGGCAGGTGTGAGGTCATTGCACTTTCTCAGCAACACATCAACGAGCACGATAACGTCTTGCGAGTACAACAGGTTGTCGGGTTGTTGGACGTTGAGCAGCAGATCGTGCATGGCCAGCACACAACTGTGGCTGTACACCGGTTGGTGCTCCATCCACGGCCAGATAGGGTCAACTGCAATCACCAATATATAGGCAAGGCCATTTAAAGTTCTGAATAAGTGATTAGTAGGTTTCTACCTAATTCTATAACATTATTAACTCACATGCTTACAACCCGACAATATAGTCATTCATTTCTCTCTCGAGTCAGTCATCTTATGTAAGGACATTAGGCAGTTCGTTATCGAATGTTTCACTGTCGTCAGTTTTGGTAATAAATATCGTGTTAACCATAAAGAGTGAGAATGAAAAAAAAATATTGAAGTCGGCGATCTTAAATCAAAATACGCCTAACCGCTGGTAACAATCAATATTGCAATGAAAATGCGCCGCACCAACCGTCTCTATTGAGCATCAATAGTACGTGCTCCATGAAGTGCGCCGTACCGTGCGCCGTATTAACGACACTGGTGAGCAAGGCATCTGGCTGTCGTATCTGGTGAGTGTGAAGTGCCAGCAGCAGTCGGGTACATTCCATGGCACACCACGAGTCCGACTCGATTTCGGTCATGATTAATAGCAGCCAGTCAACCGTTATCACGTCTGAAAGTGGATTCAAAGTTAAGAATGTGCTCTTGACACTGACGGACGAGAAGGGGTGGGAAAGTGGAGTTCAACTTTTTTGACGTTTTCAGAAAGAAAAATTTGTTCCCCAAATGTGCAGGTAAAACGATTTGAAAACTGTGAACTCCACTCTCTTTGACGAAATTCCCCTCCTTCAGGAGGATTATCTCGATTATATATTTGCCTACTCTGAATTATCCAGATTTTACATGGGGTTTACTCCGTGTTACTGAACATGATCAGGGTTTACTCCGTGTTACTGATCATGAATATGACCTGATTAATGAAACTGGCATGTCCTATACTATAATAAAGAAACTCAAATGAGTGGGATCGCTAACCATAATGTGAAAACGGCCATTGTTGCGCGGTGGCAAACAGCGTGGTGAGCAGTTGCAGACTATACCGGGTACACGCAGCTTCTGCAAAATATGAGATAGGATGAGGAAAATGTTATCAAACGCCGGTTACCGTTACCTGAATAATAAACAGTAAACCCAATGTGTTACGACAACATCGCAACATGAAATCAAACAGAAACAGTCGACCATTAATTCTTGGCTCTTTTTGTGCAAGGCAAGACAATTCGACAGCATCAGATTCAGTCATACACCTCATAAATTATTACACAGCATTATTTTAACCTGACGAATCGTGGATGAAACATCAGGTATGAATGTGCCCTCACTTTCCCAAAAAGAGTAAAGCAAATATATAATCGACTATAAGTAACCTCGAAACGAGGCCGGTCCGTTGAGCGTGTTGACCACTTCAACGGGCAATACTGTATTGAGGAGAATGTTGGCAACGGTACAGTCCAGTTCGGCTAACACACACAAGCAGGACAGCAAACGCTCACGAACTATTGCACGGGTTTCCTTAAAAAATCAATCTTAGTTAAATAAACAGGATTTTTTTACTGTGCATTTAGCGTAAACATAGTAATGACACCTACATAGTCAGTTACAATAGACCTTTCCCAATTTGTCATGGAATAATCTGCCAGACGTACAACGAACTAATAAATGTCCCTTTCGTCGCTATTAAAATATGAGGAACAATGGTTCATCGAGAAAAAAATTCGGAGCAGAAATCAAATATATATGAAGTACTGTTAATACTTAATTTTCGGGCCCGACGAAACAGAACTAGAGTTCAAGTACATGAAATTCTGCACAACTTTTTGGAAATTGGTTATAACCTAGAGTAAATTGAGAACAACCCTAAATCAAACCATCTGATATAGAAGTACAAGATCCTGGAGTCGGGAGTAGTCATCCAACGGCAGCACGTGAAGAGCTACACGACGATCACAGAGCTGCTGCAATTACAATTAAAACATTAAGGAAGTCTGTTCAGTAAACAAAGAAGTCTAACAGTCAACAATTTCCATTATCACACCAACATGTTAAATTCATGTTAAATTATTGTCTAAATTATTGTCATAAATCCAATGTTAACATATTCAATGAACCAGACGCGACAGTCATAAGTTGTCAAGTATGATGTGGAAAAATGATTTTCCTTCGCGCCGAAATCAACTTTTAAATCCAGATTGCGCGACAGTCTTTTTTGAGTAATTAGAAACCCTGGATTGGCACAAAACCTAATCTAACCACAAGCTTTGCGAGTGAATCGAGCGTGTCGGTGATCATGTCCACGTCTTCGTGCAGACTCCAACTGCGCTCCTGCACGTCATCCTTGGCATTTCTGCAGTCAT
The DNA here is from genome assembly GCA_964036265.1 of Daptonema setosum. Lineage (NCBI taxonomy): Eukaryota > Metazoa > Nematoda > Chromadorea > Monhysterida > Xyalidae > Daptonema > Daptonema setosum. The sequence goes on along the minus strand of OZ038444.1, from coordinate 9,027,235 downwards.
ACAACAAACAATTGTTATAAAAAATAAAAAGCTATTCAGCAAAAACTTTCCAATAAAACAAAAAAAATATTGAAAACCCTAAACATGAATATCTGCTGAGATGTGAAATTTCCTTGAAAAAACACACAAAATTTCCAAATTCTCGTTAAAACTGGCTAAATTCCTGACGTGAAATCATCGTACATTCAACATCGTGTTGCCAACTAACCCGATGGCCTGCAGGTATTCGCCGAGTCGGATGGCATCACTGCACGTCTCAACATCCAGCAGATCCTACAAGACAAAACACAATAAAACCATATTCAAAAATAGTTAAAATACAACTAATATTTTTTTCCTAGAATTTCTCCCAAAATAATTTTTAATCCAATTGTTTTTATTATATTTTCTTATGCATGCTACGCTACGGCTATGTTGTTTTTAGTGTGCACTATTCAATGCGTCAAATTTCCGAAATAAACTGATTGATTGATTCCGCAACCAAAAGGAAGAAACTTTTTAAAAACTTACAAAACATAATAAAAACAAGAATGAACATTATGAGCGGCGGCTTCAACGGGTTCGATATGAGTGCATGCCTTTCTGGACAGGGTTAGGAGTTTGAGAACTCCCTGTACGGTGGTGCATGCCTTCGAGTAGGACACGTCCGTGTGCAGACGGACAAACTCGATCAGCTCACGCGCTACGTCCTCATCGCTAGCCTGATTTTATAATCATAATTAAATAAAACAGTACAAAACATAATAAGCATTTACATGACAGGCGTGAAATCAACGACATTTGAAAGTATGATGACTTTTACCCACCATACAATGTTTGACATAAAACACTATCCAAAGCGTCTTCAAGATAGTATCAGAACATTTTCACTGTTTTCAAATCATTAGAAATACTGATTCCCGAACGAACCTCCTCCTGTTCGTATTCCATCAAAGCATTTGTTTTTGAAATAATGACGACATCATTGTTGATTCCGGTAACAGCAAATCGGCCGTGTTTCAATCAGTCAAAAATAAGTCCTGAAGTAAAAATAAACTACATACAAACTTCTCACTGTGTTTCACGCACAAATCTTCCTATAAAATGCAATATGTGCCTACTGGGAACATCAATTCACCCGGTGGACTAAACGGTCGGCAAAACGTTTTAGGAGAAACAGCTGTATACCGTATAGCACGACATACCGCGGAACCCAAATTGGATTACGCTTTCTGGGGCACACTATCATTCAGGGCACATTGCTACTGGCCTAAACGGAAACCCTTTTCCTTGTCATCAGATGTGAGAAAAAAACTTTTCAGTAAATTTAAAAAGCTCAGTTTGTTACCTAAGAAGTTTCAGGTAACATAGCCACAAAACTGCGAATTAACCCCCCCTCTTTGACGACATTTCCCTCCCTTTGAAGGTTTGGCCCTTCCGTAAGTGAACTGAGATAATATATAAAAAGGTATGTCCGGTTGGGGCAAAAATAATATCATCCCCACACTAGGTCCATGCAATATAATCATTGGTAAAAACCGAACCGAATGTCCCAGATAAAAGAGAGACAAAACATAACATAGCTATGCATCGAGATAAAGACTGTAAATCACCAGTCAATGGTCGACGACCACCCAGCACAAAGCCGAAATAACGGGCACATTATTGCGAGTGTTTATTGCACACGACTATATACCATTACAGCGGACAGTACGCTTTATACCAGTACAAACGTTGATTCCAATAATGCATCGTTATCACATTTTACAATCATGTTTATGGGTTTGCTAGGTTGTTTTCATGAGCCAGACAATACATACAACTGTCGAGAAGTTTTGAGACAAACTCGGACAACATGAAGAAGTATTTACAAAATCTTGGGAAGACGAAATCCGGTGTTTGTAGGATATATTCAAGAATGATCGTTTTTCGTTTGAATCGCAATAAAAATGAAATGGAGAGTAATCAGTAACTCAGCATAGGGATATTTTGCCCATGTTTTATACCAGATTAACCAAAACCAATAAAATTTGATTAAATGAAAGCCACGTTGGTGTGGATTGCGGTGGTTGTTAAGAGACGTGAGCCAGATAATCATGTAAAATATATATTATGTAAAAGTAATACAACAAGATTTGTGACCCATCACAAACACAACCATTTCATAGAACTATTCACCGATGCCATGTGAAACTTTTCCCATTGGTTTTCACAAACGAACAGATATGTGAATGTAATCGGGCACTAAACAAACACCATCCAAAATACGTGTGATGTTATGGGTAAAGATGAGTGAACTATATTACCATAGTTTTGCTAAAATGTTCCCCAATCCCAAGAAAAATATACAATTGAATTTCAAATTCATAAATAAATGGGATGCGGATGCACAACTTTGATGTAGAAGGACAATCAAAAAAATCTGAAAATCACAGTTGGTATTGAACTATGAGCGCTGAATGGTCTGAGTAAATTGTGGATGTTGATCATCGTAAATTTTTTTATATTGAAAACCCAATCATAAAGCGCCACAATTCCTCAGAAAACACAGTACATGAATCTAGACAGAATTCAGAATTTGCCTTACCACACCTAAACGTCGACTTTTCCGTAAACGTTCCACAGCGCACAATCAGCAGTAGCAAGAGCGGGCCAACATAAATACATACATATCACACGCAGCACATGTATGCTATGAAGTAGAGACAACATCGTGTAATGCAAACCAAATAAACGTGATGAATTTGGTTGGATGTTCCCATTTCGTCAAAACACACCTTTCGAATAACATGTTTACAGCTTGTTTAAGGTATCTTGTTATAAAACATTGTCATGTGGAAAATGTAGTTTCTTCGGAAATTTGACCACATGCCAAACAAACATGAGTAACATGAAACCTTCACAAGCTATAATCGTTCACAAACAGCTCATAATAGATAACGGTACATGATAATCAGAAGAGTCCACCACCGGATGGCATACCCGACCCGGAGTCGGGGAACCGATCGGCACCGTCATCGTGACCGGCGGCACTGCGACGACCCGCCATCGATCGGGTGGGCGTGCCAGAATGCGATGAGTGACTGCGACCTGCTGAAACATAAACTTAATTACAAGTTCACTTTCACACCACATCAACCGGAAAATAACAAACGTGTGTGACAAATGTGATCTCATGAAATTACTCGTTGGTAGCAAATTGAATTCGATTATCAGAACACAATTGTGAAGTAATGTTCACATTTCAGCGAATCGACAGTGACTTTGAATAAGGTAAAAAAAATTAAGACAATAAACACCAAAAATGGAGGACTAGAGGGATTGGAGGACTGGACTGGTTGAGGAGGTTTCATCAATCGAATCAGAAAACCAGTTGAACATTATAATCGGTAAATAAGATTAACTGAAAATAACCTCGATTTGCTGCCGTACTGCCACGACCAGGACTTGATAGACTCATGTTGCTGGCTTGACGCAGTCCCATCACTCCACCGGTCGAGTTACGCAGCTGAAATTGTTACCATGATTGCTTAAAGTCAGCCAAAGCAGTACAAAATTACAAAAGAAACATTCCAGGAGATAAAATGATTTTGAGGAAAACTTCGGCAGCCAGCCTCGTGGCTGTCCAATATTTTTTTACAGAGGTTTGCAGGTTTTTGGGGTGGGGTAGGACTGTACCTGTACAATCTTAAAAAGACGATTTTTTCTTATTTCTTTCTTAAGCAGTAACACCTAGTTCAGCCTATTTTCTGGTTCAAGTATCAGATGACTGCAGTCGCAGAACGTCTTGCGATGTTTATGGTACCAGGGTTTGGTAATTAAAAAAATTAGCCTATTTTTTATACGTTCAACTCTGGTTGTTCACCAAAATACAAATACCAGATGTAAAACAGTTCCAGAAACCAAGTAAGACATAAATTGATCACGCAGCTCATTTTTTTATTCAACAAACCCTTCATACTTCACTCATTCACCGAAAAAAATTCAAACTAAATAATCATTAAAAACCCTGAATCAAACCTGTCGCTGAGTCGAATTTGAGTGTGATCGGCCGGACTCCGGGTTACGATAACGGGTGGACGCACCCCTCGGCCATTCGGTGACATGCGACCGCGAACCAAACGACCAGGGATTGTCGCCACCACTCGACACACTGCTACGACCACTGCCGCCGCCTCCCGCCATTTCTGATAATTCATCAATTTGCACTCAAATGTTGACCAGAAACTACACAAAAATACTCAATATATCGTGAATAAATGACGAAAACCAGTCATGTAAACCAGATTAAGCTACACAAAAATACTCAATATATCAAGAAAAATTGCCGAAATAAAGTGAAACCAGTAATGTAAACCTGTTTATGCTAAACAAAAATACTCATTTTATCAACAACAAAAATAATTGTTTCGAAAAAGTTAAACTCGTCTGCAACAGATCTGAAATAAAAGTTAAAAAACCTCGATTCCACCAGCGAGTAATATCGCTGGTCCAGGGCGGATTGAGCTGACGGCTGGACGCGCGGGCACGAGTCGAAGCAGCTGAGGGTGGGACGCGGTGGGACGCTGTGCCGCTGCTGGACGCTGCGTGGGCTGTGGACGACGTGGTACCACTTAACACAAATAACATAAAATAATCAGTCGATTCGTGAAAACAACACCACTATAAGAGTCGGTCGGTTATAATTAACCTTAACAAAAAAATAGTCAAGGAATACAAAAACGAAACAGAACTCGAATACCATTTCTCTACGTGCTTGTACACAATTTAGATGAGTTTATCATGATCGAATATATCATTCGAGGCGTCGATTAAAGAAATGTAAGGTCACCCGGGATTTCGCCAAATCCCAAAAGTATACGTATAAAGCTAGTATATGCCTACAACGACAACAACAAGCAAATAACTAACGTGTTGGTCGTACGACGATTGGCAGGTGAGGTCCTGGCATTGGCATTGCTATTTGCATTGGCGCCCCGTCGGTGGCGTCGTCCACGTCCGCGCCAAGACTGAAACACGTATGTCAAAACTATAAAACTGGAAAGTATAATAATCAGCCTGAATCATTTGAGTCATTGGTAGGCAGCAGGACAAGGGGACAAGGGGTGGGTGAAAAAGTCCACCAAATGATTGACCGTTTGTTTCCGGGAAAATCGCCGCCCGCCACTGATTCGGGCAATTCCTACGTAAACTCCAAACACTGGACGGGCAAATCCCTTAAAGGGATGGAATCGTCAGTTTTAGACCATTTACCCTACACTTAAGGGAGCAAATTATATCCTTTTTAATGCCAAAGAGAGAGGAATTCCACTTTTCCCACCCTTTCTCGTCCGCTAGTGATTCCAAATAAAGATATCTGAACAAATAGCAAAAAAGGGGAACATAAACCAGTGACTAACGGTAAGGGTATCAGGATTGGAGGCACTGGTGGTTCGACTGCGACTGACATTGTTACTGTTGTTGTTGTTGTTGCCCGATTCGGCCGCTGCCCACATGGACAGAGTGGCATCCCAGTCAATCGACGAGTTGTCCGTGTCCGAAAACTGCTGATATTAAACTCAACGTTAGTTATTGTTTTTTTTGAGAAACAAGTGATAAAACAAAGGAGACTAAAAAAGAAAATTTAGTCGTAATTTCTATTCTTGACAATACTACAATACTACCAGAATAATATAATACTAAGAAAAACAATACTACCATCGTCGGGTTCAATCGGCCATGCAATAAACAGGGCCGAAACATTTAGTTTGAATGATCATTTGAATTACATAAATGTTTTGACTTGACCCTGTCATAGCGCTAAACCTGGCGAAGACGACGTAGTATTGTTTCTCTGCACAAAATTAGAAAAGAAGAAAAATTCCGACTATAAAAAAAACTAAAATCTCAACTATATGATCTATAATAATAGAATTAGTGATAACAAATGAAAAGCCTGCACATGCAAGCAACCCTAACCGCATCTGACACATCGTCCCCCATGTATCCGATATCGAACTGGGCAGCCTGACCCCGCAGCATGGCCGACCAGTCCAGGTGGTCGATACGCTCTATTATGCTGCTGATGTCCGTCTGAATACACATCACCTTATATTACAGTAAAACAACATATATAATTACATCATGCCCAATTTTGGTACTTTTTTATTTACCCAACCCTGATTACATGCACACGGGCATACGAGTCAATCCTCCAATGAGAGAGAGGGATTTTTCCAAAGAACGGGGAATTGACAGTTTTAGAAACAACTTTTACTTCCAAAGTTCCAAAGAGAGCAGAATTCCATCCCTTCATGTTTTCTTCGTCCGCTAGGGTACATACATACATACACCGAAAGTTTAACCCAATTTACGACCCAGTCAGTGAATAACATGCAAAGATGCCAACGCCTACCTCTAATTCAAACAGTTGTGCCCCGTCCATGGACAAGATGCTGTCCGTGTCCCACTCATCGTCCGAGTTCATCCATCCGCCTTCGTCCCAATTAACGTCCTCAAAATCATCATCCGCCGTTAGGAAGTCCCACATGACGTACGGCTGTCGGCGACGGCCTGCGAATAATCGAAATGCCAATACATCGAGGATAAAATGAAATAAGCAACCCGAGTCGAATGATTAAAAAGATAAGATTATTAATCAATTATCAAATTGAAAAAGATGAATAACCTATAACTAAGATGGAACAGGTGAATAATCTATACTCAAACTGAGAAATACGAATAAACTTTAACCGAAGTGAACTACTAACCACCACCGTTGACCGCTTGTGATGCCTGAATGCGTCGACGAACTGTGCGCGGACTGTCACCTGAAACAGCGCTGCTGTTGCTGAGTTTTTTACGTCAAAAAAATTTTACGCGTAACAAATGTTAGAAAACAAATAACACGCGGAACATGAGAAACAATTGTGAAAACGTGTAATTATTTTGAACAAACCCTGTACAATTGTCCCATCCGGCTTTTCGTGCCTGTAAAAGCATTGATTGCCGAACGGACATTCCGCCTGTGCAGTACCGCGCTTGAAATACTTGCAGTGTTTCTGCAAAATAGATATTACATTTAATATAAAGAGACTCATCTCTGCACATTGTCAAATCTGACAGACCTCTTTTCATACAAACCTGTTTGCATTGCTTCTTGTAGTGTGTAATAAGGGCGCCCTTTTCCTTTTCCTCATCTGCCCAGACGAGTGAAGGAACCACAAAATCCGATTTCGTTCGACACTCGGGGCAGGCGCTGTGAAGAATATAGATAGACAAAAAATCAAGAAAAACCACGTCATCATAGATTTTATGTAACCATATATCTAATATAATAATCGAATATATTTAATATACAGATTTGGCTAAAAATCCTCAAAAGATAGACTGAACGGACCGAATAATGTTGGTTTCGAATGAGCGCGAGCAGCGCCACTTGCGAATACAGCACAAACAGAACACGTGCTTACAGTTGGGCAGAATGCCGAAACGACGTTCACTCAGCTCCTTCTTCTCGACCACCAGTTCCATGCAGATTCCACACATCTTTTCCTGGAAAAAAATTCTTCCATTTGTATGTTGTTCGTCTACTTTTCAACGAAAATATTTTATACCAATTGGAATTAGACAAATGGAATTGATGTATGCCCAAATAAATAAATGAACATTAGATTTCACCTTGGAGATTTCCTTGGAACGATCGGAGGCCGCATCAGCGAACGCCTGGTCCATTTCCTTCTCGAATCGCTCGGAACATTGCTGAAAGTGATCCATTAGATTTTGAGTAAAAAAAAACACTTGACCACAGTTTATATGTAAATCTGAAAGCATGCATTGTCCACTTTAATGACATGTGATGTGAGGTTCACTTTTTGTGCCATCATTTCAAACCGTTTCTAGCATGTCATCACAAAACGCGAATAGTTTTCTGAGTTAAAAATGCCAACTGACCCTGATATGTTCGGCACGTTGTCGTTTATCATTTGGATGGAGTGCCGGCTCGTTGCAGAAGTCGCACGGATTGCCATGTATAAACTGACACACATCGGCCGCATACCAGCAGTTGCCTTTCACGTAATACGGACATAACGCATCGTATTTCAGTTGCACCTGAACGAAGCAACAGTAAGTGCTGGTAACAGTTAAAGTAAGCAGAACGACCAAGAAGACCTTTGGCGGAATATTGAATAAATTTTTTATACACTATACTATACTATATTGTTAACTAAATCCCTGGTTACAATGAATAATTAGCAGACAAACCCAAACCCATTTTTGTACTCACTTACATTGAGTGTAAAAAAAACAAGTACCGTAAGCAAACCAAAAGCATATTATTCACCTTCCAGTGATTTCGCTCTCACCTTATTCTTATTCCCGCCAGCCGCACTGGTGTTCGAGTTGGAAGGTATCTGCCCATTCAAAGACATGGTCAGTTCATCCATTCTAGCCGCCATGTCAGACACGGATGTAATGCCGTCACTTGGGTTTGATCTTGGCACGAATTCAGGTGCCTCCGCCCGAAGACGACTGCTTGCCGAGGAGCTGCTGATTGATGGTTGGGCGAAAGACGTAGAATGCACATCTGAAACTATTCCAATATATAGCTTTATGCACGTTCGGTACTGAATCAGACAGGTTATATGCAATCTTGCTTACAAAATCAGCCCTCCAATGTCCAATCTACATATTATTTACTTTTTTCCCAGCTACTATTCTGTACTTCCTTACTGCCAAAATCCGAAAAATTGTTTTAGTACGTTATAAAAAGTCCCAGCTGAAACTGGCAAACGAGAAGAGAGATTACGGAATTATCCCCTCTTTGATCATAAAAATAAGATCTAAATTTTCGTTCTTTGAAGATATTTCACTGGTATTGACCGATTTGGTTTTTCAGTCAAAATAAAGTACGTATGTTGTTTCTGCAAGCAACGATATTGGCCATAACGTCTGATAATGAAACATCAGACAATCAGTGTTAACACGCAACGCACATGAATCATCATCACCCCATGCCCATGCTATAATGCGTTAAACTATGGTGTCAACCGAGTTGAGTTGAAGCTAGTGATGTTTCATTATCAGACGTTTTCGGGCTATATTTTTGCTCGCAGAAACAGCACACGGGCTTTACCTCTAATTTTTCTTTAATATCTGTTCAAAAGTAAGAGATCGAGACAAGCCAATTAACAAAACAACCCACCATTCGAGTCATCGGTTACAGCGGCAGCCGCCGAAGCTGGTCGACCATCGAACGTTGTCAGTTGAACGGCATCCGAATGTGAATACCTGAAACAAAAGGTCAAGTGAAAATAATATGGAGATGCTGTCTTTGGAACGAAAATTTAAACTAAGGGCACTTTTTGGGTGAAAATTGGGGATCCTGGCAAAAAAGTGTGGCGGGTACACCAGAACTTTTTGTTTGTAGCCCAGAATCCGGGACTTATTAACGTACCTGGTAATGTTTCATACATTTCTTAACAACGTGTTATTGATTATATGGCCAACATCAAACCTGCAATTATTGCCGAAGGAGCATGATCCGCTTCGGTAGAACACGCACACCGAGTTGGGACTGAGACCCGTGGCGGCAGCTGAGCCCGATCCGGCGCCCGCTCGATTTTGCTGCTGGGAACGATCGTGGGAGAACAGGCAACTATTGCCGTATTTGCAGGCGTTGGACAGATAATACCTGAAAAAATCACAGCAAGTCCAAGTTTACAAACAAAATTGAACAGCACCACGCACATTTCACTATAATCGTGAATTTGATTTCGTATCTGACTTTGATATTAGTTAGTATTGTGACATGATAACTGAGAAAACGGAAAATCTTTTGAGTCAAAATAATGATATTTTAACCGAGAATGCGGTGACTAAACGACTAACCGACAGACCGCGGTTCCCCCACCGCGTCGATTGTTTGTATTGGGCATGGATACGATACGATTAGCAGTCAATCAGCAAATCTCGCCAATCTTCTTCCAAGTAGGACTTGAAATCAAGCAAATTTGTCCTATTCTATTTTGGCGAAACGCGAGCGGCGGCACCAACTGAAATTAAATATTTTTATATAAAAATTGATGATTAATAGCAGCCGAACATCGTAGAATTTTGGCAGCCCGTCCCGTGGTGCGACAAAGGTTCTTAGAAATCTGATTAATCACACATTGGAATCCAATACAAAGGTTACGGTAGTTTACATACGATTCCAAAGTGTAAATTAACATGGAAATACCGGTAAAGTGAATCGCTTGGACGCTTGGACGCTTGGATGTCGGATGGAAATCCAAAAATGTCGGTCTGCAAAAAAAAGTTTGTAAAACTTTTCTGAAAACGCAAAGTTTGTGTAAAATCATTCAATTCAATTCAATTGACATTTCAAATTTCAGTTCCGAAGAATATTCTTTAATCGGAAAAAAGTAGAAATTAGACGGATAGTTGCGCCGATAATTCTGGTTTCTAGTCCGCATAAAATTCTCAGCGTTCAGGCGACTTTCACGAGTTATGGACCATTTGCGAACATTAACAGATAAATTTGCAAAGCATGGATTATTCCATTTTGTACTCGGGATTCCAAAAGTGGAATTTGTTCGCTAAGGGTATAATTAAATAGCCTCCAAACTACAGATTACCCTCTTCGGAGCAATTCTGCTCCCTTTGAGAGAGAGTAAGCTCCGTCAGTGTGACCGCTGAACCATGCGTCCAAATTTATCATACTGAAATTGTTGCTTTCTCCGATTATGCCATGTCTTCTTTTGTACTGTGTCTTTTATCAACACTCGAGTCTGAATACTGCTTTGTTAGCAATACGGTTTCAATGCATCACGCCATGCTCACTGGTTGTCCATTAAAATGTTACTGATTGTGAACGTATGTACGTTTTGGTGATGTAATACGTTTTGGTGATGGGATACATCTTAATTTCAACTTCATTCGTGTTTTTCGTCTTCTCAGTCATTCGGTATCATTATACCAAAAATTGCGAGTCATGCTGTTTCAGCATATTTTGATATATCTGTCACATAATACTGTGCTGGGTTTCAATGCATCACGCCATGCTCACTGGTTGACCATTACATATATTCATGTACGTTTTGGTGATGTAATACATCTTAATTTCAACTTCATTCGTGTCTTTCTTCTTCTTCTTCTTAGCCATTCGTTATCATTATACCAAACATTGCGATTCGTGCTCTGTTTCAACATATTTTGATATTTCTGTCGCATAATAATGTGATGCTCACTGGTTGACCATTAAAGTGTTACTTATTGTGAATATATATACGTTTTGGTGATGTAATACATTTTAATTTCCACTTCATGTCTTTCTTCTTCTTCTCAGTCATTCGTTATCACTCAGTCATTCGTTATCATTATACCAAACCTAATTTATGTCTCACAATTATTATGATACCGACAATAAACAGTACCGTATTGCTAACAAAGCAGTATTCAGACTCGAGTGTTGATAAAAGACACAGTACAAAAGAAGACATGACATAATCGGAGAAAGCAACAATTTCAGTATGATAAATTTGGACGCATGGTTCAGCGGTCACACTGACGGAGCTTACTCTCTCTCAAAGGGAGCAGAATTGCTCCGAAGAGGGTAATCTGTAGTTTGGAGGCTATTTAATTATACCCTTAGCGAACAAATTCCACTTTTGGAATCCCGAGTACAAAGTGGAATAATCCATGCTTTGCAAATTTATCTGTTAATGTTCGCAAATGGTCCAGAACACGTGAAAGTCGCCTGAACGCTGAGAATTTTATGCGGACTAGAAACCAAAATTATCGGCGCAACTATAATTTCTACTTTTTTCCGATTAAAGAATATTCTTCTGAACTGAAATTTGAAATGTCAATTGAATTGAATTGAATGATTTTACACAAACTTTGCGTTTTCAGAAAAGTTTTACAAACTTTTTTTTGCAGACCGACATTTTTGGATTTCCATCCGACATCCAAGCGTCCAAGCGTCCAAGCGTCTAAGCGATTCACTTTACCGGAAATACAAAAATTGAAACATCAGCTTCTGCATTTGCGCCCTGCAATGCTTGTAAAATGGCGTGCGGAAAAAAAGTTAACTGATTTGCAAAAGACATTTGTGCGAACTGTTTGTTCGATAAGCACAATTGGAAAACAAGATTAAGTTGCAAGTCAGGTAAGTGAGTAAATAGATGAGTGAGTGAGTGAATTAATGAATATGTGAGTGAATGAGTGAGTGATTGAGACAGTGAGTGAGAGAGTGAGTGAATGGGTGAGTGATCAATTGAATGAATAAGTGAGAGTTCAAAGTAATTGATTAAGTGAGTGAGAAAGTGACTGTTTGTTGGGTGAGTGAGTTAGTGACTGACTGACTGACTGACTAACTTCATTTTTATTTCATTTCATTAAGGCCAGGCCCATGACATACGAAAGCATATGTACACATGACAAAGGTATGGTATGACCATGAATACTGAGTAAGTGAATGAGGCAGTGACTCACGGACCGTGTGACTGACTGACTCACTCACTGACTCACTCTTTAACTCACTCACTCACTCACTCACTCACTCACTCACTCACTCACTCACTCACTCACTCACTCACTCACTCACACACGCACTCACTCACTCACTCACTTACTCACTTAATCACTCGTACTCATTTGGACGGACTGACTGACTGACTGACTGACTGACTGACTCACTGACTGACTGACTCACTGACTGACTGACTAACTGACTCATTGACTGAATGAGAGAGTGAGTGAGTGGGTGAGACAGTGAATGAACGAATGAATGATCAATTGAATGAATGAGTAAGGCAATGAATACGTGAGAGGTTAAGTGTTTAAGTAGGTGACTGAGAAAGCTGTTTATTGGGTGAGTGAGTGATTGAGCGACTGAGTGACAGAGTGACTGAGTTAGTGATTGAGTGAGAGAGTGAATGAAAGAGTGAGTTAGGGAGTGAAAAAGTGAGTGAGTGAGTGAGTGACAGAGTGACGGTGTGAGTGACTGAATGAGTGAGTGAGGGAGTGACTGACTGACTGACTGAATGAGTGAGTGAGTGAGTGAGTGAATGAGCGAGTAAGTGAGTCAATGAATGGGTGAATAAAGGATTGAGTGAATGAATCCATCAGCCAGTCAGTTAACTAGAGATTGAGTGAGCGCGTGAGTGAGAGTTAGTGAGTGAGTGAATGAGTGAGTGAGTGAGTGAGTGAGTGAGCAATGGAGTGAGTGAGTAAGTGAGTGAGTGAGTGAGTGAGTGAGTGAGTGAGTGAGTGAGTGAGTGAGTGAGTGAGTGAGTGAGTGAGTGAGTGAGTGAGTGAGTGAGTGAGTGAGTGAGTGAGCGAGTGAGTGAGTGAGCGAGTGAGTGAATAAGAGATTGAGTGATTGAGTCAGTCAATCAGTCAGTGAATGAATGAGCAAGCGAGAAAGCGAGCGGGTGAATGAGTGAATGATTGAGTGAGTGAGTGAGCAAGCGAGCGAATGAGTGAGTGGGTTAATAAGTGAGTGATTGAATGTTTAAGTGAGTGAGTAAGCGAGTGAGTCAGTGGGAGTGAGTGAGTGAGTTATAAAAGTGATTGATTCCCCTAATTCGAATTCGAGTAAAAACGACAAGTAAATTTGGATTACAACGATGCGTTCGAGCAAATGAATTCGCATAAAATGTTTGTGAAAAAATTAAAATTATCCCTATTAACGCTAAAATTTAACTTGGTTACCGTAATCTTTTTGGGTTACGGTAGAGTGTCGAAAGTGTAAAGGTAATCACAGTTCTAAATACCGCGACAAAAAAGTTTCGTGCCCTGAGAAAACTTTATAATTTGACTGCAAATCAAAAAAATTACTTTGGATTCGAAATTATAAAATGTGTGAATTGGTTGGCAAATGGAAGTAAAGCTCGTATGTTATTTCTGCAAGCTGAAGTAACGCCCACAACGTCTGATAATAAAACATCAGACAACCAGTGTTAACACGCACATCAATCATCATCACCCCACAGTTTCACTGTGTTAAACTATGGTGTAAACTGAGTTGAGTTGAAACTAATGTTTCATTATCAGACGTTTTGTGCAATACTTTTGCTTGCAGAAACAACATACGGGCTTTACGACAGATGGAAGCAGAACAAGGTCCCATGCGGGTAGGTTAAAGTGGGTAGAGTTAAAGTATAGGCAGGGCTCTCCTAGAGGCATAGTTACAAACCTCACAGATTTTTCGAATTTGGTTTTTCTCGAGCAACCTTATGTATTCCATGTTAAGTTTTACTGTCTGCGAGCCCCCGATAACCTATCGTAAGGCTGCTCGAGAGCCGGCAGTTGGATGTGCACAGGGCCCAATTTTCATATACCATTGCATGCCTTCATTAACTCTTTCACCCACTCACTCCACTCAAACGTTCACTCACTTGCTCACTCACTCACTCAACCTCTCACACATTATATACCTCACTCTCGCACTAACTTACGCACTCACCCACTCGGCCACTAACTCAATCACTTACCTACTCTATTTGAAAAAATCACACCCTCCTCACTCAGGCATGATTACAGACCCCACAGATTTTTCGAATTTGGATTTTCTCGAGCAACATTACTATTCCATGTAAAGTTTTACTGTTTGCGAGCCCCCGATAACCTAACGTAAGGCTGGCTTGTCCGAGCGGAGCGAGGACAAGCGCGTTAGGCCCCGCAGGGGAGATTTCAATATTTGTTCCTGCACGTGTTGTAGCATAGGCACTATGTTGTAGAGAGCATGCGAGCGTAGCGAGCCATTTATAGTCGGGTTTATGCACCTTAGTTGCATCGGCTCAGTAGCACAATGCAAGAGCGCTTGCCTAGCATGCGAGCGGCCCGGGTTCGTTTCCCAGATTTTTGATAAAAACTGTAAACTTTCGAAAAATCTGTGGGGTCTGTAAAATTGCCTCACTCAGTCACTCACTCACTCCTTCCATTACTCACTAACTCACTCACTAGTAACTCACTGACTTACGCACTCTCTCCGCTCAATCACTCAAACCCACAATCACTCCCATAACATTCACTCATTCACTCGTCCCTTCACTTGCTCACTCAAATATTCCAACAGCGGTTCAATTACTCGTTTATCCCCTCACTTACTCCGCTCTATCACTCGAAAACACACTGGCGGACGAGCCAAACCGCCAAAGGAAAAAGAATTTCGTCAAAAAGGAGGTCATCGGCATTTTTTAGTCCATTTCATTTACACATTCAGGGAAAAATTCAACTATAACCGCTGCCAAAAAGGATGGATTCCACTTTTTTGTTTCTTTCCAGTTCCGCCAGTGCAATCACACAATCACTAAATCTACACTCACTCACTCGTCCCCTCCTTACTCAATCACTGATTCATTCACTCATGCATCCCATCACTCACTCACTTGTTCACTTTCTCATTCAAGCTCTCGTTCACTCACTGTAACGATCACCTCTTCAATTCCCTGCTACTCCCTGACTCCCTCACTTATTCTATTTCCAACACTTTCTCGTTCAGTTACTCCATCATATCAATCACCTTCTCGCTCATTTGTTCACCCAAACGCCAACATGTACATTCACATACTCTTTCATTATTTACAAGCTTTTGATTCAACTTTATGCTTCACATTCTAAAATGTTGAATCCAGATTAAATTTTTTTCGAATTTGTCGACATGTGTATAGGGTTTTTCAGTTGCAAATAAGTGCGTGGATAGAATTTTTCATAAAAATAGATGAATAACATTGAGATTTTGTATTTCTTGGTCGTCTGTTTACAAGGTTATTTGTAAGTTCCTGTTGAATCAAGAAAATTTATCATTCATTCTGTTTTTGTTCACTCTCTGACCGCTTGTCGGTTATCATTCAGTCTGTTTGTAAGTTATCAATCAATCGGTCAGTCTGTCTGTTATTAGTCAGTCAGTCTATTGTTGAATATCAGTCAGCGTATCTGCCTGTTGGTTATCAGTCAGTCAGCCTTTCGGTCTGTCTGTTATTTGACAATGTCTCTTTTCAGTCAGGATCTCTGTCTGTTTGTCCTTCTGTCGAAGTGTCGGTCTGTCTGTCCAACGGTAAATTTCTGTTTGTCTGTTTGCATTTGCCTCTCTGTGAGTCTGACTGCCAGCGTTACTGTCTGTCTGTCTTCCTGTCAAATATAATACATATACAGATATGTATACTAAAAAAACCTGACAATCAGAAAGAACAACTGTTACTTTATACGGTATATTATTCTATCATGAAATTTGTTGTTAATTAGAATGCTGAATAGTCATTTTTTCACTAACTCTCTTCACCATTTCATTCCTCCACTCACTCTTTCCTTTACTAGCTAACCCACAGTATATTTCTCTCACTCACAACTTTTTCAGTGTCTCGCTATTTATAACTCCTCACTTACTCATTTACTAACTCATTTAACTCATTTACTCACTCACTCTTTACTAACGAAACTAATTACGCTATCAGGACAATTCTGAATACTGAAGTTATATTTTGATATCTGGTACTCACCAACTGACTATTTCTCTCACTCGCATCACTCATCAATTTTTTCATTCAAAATGTTACTAAATAGCAATATAAATAGGTCAAACATCATGACGAGATAATCATTCGTTGAACGATGTAGGTTTCTTTCGAAATTATCCCAGGCCAATTATTATCAGTCGTAAATTGTATTTACTGTTGTACACATATCTTACCAATAAAGGACCAGATAATAATTACACTAAAAAAATACAGGCATCATATCACATAAACATATTATAATTCATCCTGGAAATTTTTGACAACACAAAAGATTTTATAACCGAAGTTTAAGATGAATATTTGAGCCAATAAACACGCACGAAATACAACGAGAAATTGCCACTGACAGAAAAGAAAGAACATAAAATTGAGTGAGAATGAAGATTGCAACCGCCGGCTTATAACTGAAATACGATATTATTTTCGGCGAAAATAAAGTCAGTTAAATATTTTTGAAATCAATGGCTGCTGGTTGATTGTGAAACCTGAATTTTATCACTAATATTGAAGACAGATTCAGATGATGGCTGATAGAATGCTGTCTTGAATATTCTAAACGATATGAAAGAGCATGAAAACGTGGGGAGCATCTAAACAAATACTGTAAAGACCGCGAGATTTGTATACATAAGTGTTTACCACATTTGGTTGAAAAAATCCGTCCAATTTTAATAATGAAAATCCAAGAACCATTTCCTCAGTGTTTTCAGATAGTATTCGTTCTCTGCCCAAGAGTATGATTTCTTCATAATCGTTTCAGAAATGCCGGAAATCTTATACAAAAAATTATTTTATCCTGCATATTTTTCTAATACTAAACTATGAAAACGACACACTGAGTAATATGCTTTTGTTCAGCAAATACTTTTCATTTTTTTTGGCTTCAAGTTTTTTTCAGTTATCTGAAAACATCAGGATCTACCTACAGTAACCCGCTATTCTCGCTTGATTATAAAACTTATTTTGGAATGCGCGATTTTTCCGGGTGGTTTCTAGCACTATTCCCAGTGTGGCTTTCAGTCCAGTGATCTCACTGATGTCTGATAAACAGTTTCCAGGCTAAGATGGCAATATTTTTGAATATAGTATGTAACAGAACAGATGTTGTTGAACGTGGTGCTATGGAAACAGGAAAATGCTTACCGAGGAAAAAAGGCGCAGTTTTCCAATTCAGTCTTGTAGTCAACTGAGAATGCTCGAGAATCAATCCCTGATCCAATCAATTCAACGGGTACCGCGCTCCTTGGCGGCATCAACGAGCTCCTGGTTAAGCTGCTCGGCGAAGGTGGGCAAACGAGATCCTTCACCTCTCAGATAGTCGTTGCGGAACAGCGTCTCCGGGTACGTCGTGTACGTGTTGGCCACACGCTCCCAGTCCATTGGTGATAGACGCTGCAATAATGAATACTTGTTGTCAAAAATAAACAAATGAATGAATGAATGAATGAGACGCTGTAAAAATCAATATACTGCATGTTGTCAAAAATGAATACGACGCAGCAAATGTGCCTGTTATCAAGGTGGATGTCTAAATGCTGACTGTCCAGTTAATTATTGGGTGAATCGTGAATAAATCGATAAATTAATTTCTGCTTGAGATGCCGCAAAAATTAAGAGAAAATATTTCGAAATAGAAACTCTGCGTCAGTCTCCTAATCAACCGAAAGAATTTTATAACACGTCTGAATGTTGCACCAACCGTGCGCCTATCCAGATGCACCTCAATCTTTCTGAACGACCACCAGACGGCGTACGTGAAGATAACCGCCCAGAATCCAATGGCGCCCCAGAGCGAGTACAGCTCCCAGTTGTGGGCGAGCGTGTTCTTGAAGAATCGAGCCGTCGTGTCGCTGTGAAAACCTGAAAAATATGTTTTTTTTTAAATAAAATCGATCGTTCTTATTTATTTATAAGCAATCTCTAGAGTTAACTCAACATGTCCCCTCGATCGCGGAACAAAATCAGTAACAAGCTTAAAAAGTATAAAAAAACACTGGAGTTCTAGAAAACGATATTTTTAATTCTGTTCTGTCGCAAATAAATTTTTTAGTGGTATAATTCAATATTAATATAAAGTATCTGTATCTGTATCTAAAAAAATTTTAGATACCATTTTTTTGTATCCAAAAATATATTTTGGTATCCAAAAAATTTGTATCTGTTTAATAAAAAGTATCCAAAAAAGCTTCGCCGAAAATCGGTAACGTGTATAGGATAGTCATTTTTTTCGGTGAACGAATTAATAAAAAGTATCTGTATCTGAAATTTTAGCATATTTTCAGATACTTTATATTAATTAAACAAAATGTTTCAATTTTGTCGAAGTATCCAAAAAATTAATTTGTATGGGGGAATTAATAAAATGTATCTGTATCTAAACATAGTTTAAATGATGTGCAGGTGTTACGACAATTACGGTAAGGGATTTTAATTTAAAAAACGTTACGGTAAATTACGGAAAATTACGTCGGTAAATCGATCGCGCCTACGGAGCGGAACTCTTAAAAGCGCACCGTTCATTTGCGGAACTATATTAGCGGAACTGTTCGCATCGGAACCGTTAAGTGGGGATCAATAACCAGCGGAATTGTTATAAGCGGATCCGTAAAAATCGGATTTTTATAAACCGGATCGTTTTTTAGCGGAACTGAACCCAGCGGAATTTTTCATTTCCGGATTTTTCAATGTTAAAAATCGGAAGTATAAAAATCGGAAGTGTTAAAATCGGAAACGTCAAAAGCGGAACTTTAAAAAGCGTAACCGTCAAAAGCGGAACTGTTATAAAAGTGCCCTTCATGAGTGGAAAACCACGCTGGACACCTCCGCTTCGCGGTGCTAACGGTCCAAGGCGGGGGCATAAAACTTAGGTTTCAGTGTAGGCTTAGGCTTAAGCTTAGCCTTTGGAGAAGGGCTCGGGCGCTACGCGCCCAAGCCCTTCCCAAACCATAAGCCTAATCCTAAGCCTAAACTGAAAACTAACTCTTAGCCTCATACTCGGCGATCTCCCTTAGAACGAACAGTCTGTGCTAATGACTAAGCCGAAGCCTTATAAACAATGAAATAGGCCCTCCAAATGTTAATAAGCAAAAAATATTTACTTCACCGAGTTCCGCAAAACCAATTTCCGGAATTTAAGGTTCCGCTGTCGTAAGTTCCGCTGAAAACACATCCGCAAAGAACGGTTCCGGAAACAAAATATCCGCAAATAAACTTCCGCTGGCAAGACTTCCGCTTTTAATAAATCCGATTTTAACAGTTCCGATGAAAAAAAATCCGATCCATACAGTTCCGCTAACAAACAATCCAAACAATCAAACAAAAATTTTGTATACCTTATATAGAAAAAACTGTATCCAATTATTTATGGATACTTTATATAGCTATATGTATCTAATAACACAATAACACTTTCTGGATACACCGTTTTGGATACAAGTTTTAAAGTTTTTGGATACGGATACCGATACATTATATTAATTCTGGCTGGTTTTTGGATACATTTTTTTGGATACGGATACATTATATGAATACTGGTATAATTTAATATAAAAGACAAACCTGGCAGGGCGGCCTCGCTGTAATTCGAATCGCGATTGTAATTGGCACGATACGGCTCGAAATGACCCTTCTCATTCGCATTTTTGAGCACTGGAGATGTTGCACGCCATTCTTTCTAAAAAGAGGTTTTATAATTTCGAATAACCTAAAATATACTCATTGGTTTTATGTATGAATTAAAACAACCAATTTTTACTACAACGCCAGTAATACAACAAAAAAACGCATGAAGCGTAAGCGAACTCATGTGGGTTCGAAGAAATTTGATAACTGAAATCCCTTCCACTAGAAAAAACACAACGAACCGGGTATTTTTCCTTGGCGAACCACTTTAGTTTCTTTTCATGTGCGTTCGTGTCACCGCAGAAAGCTCCAGGATTTCCCTCAGTGGTACCTGAAAACGGTGGTAATGGGGTAAAGTTTATGTAGGTAACATGTACGTGAGTGATTAAGTATAATAACAAAGAATTGGTAAATGAAACAGATTGAGAGGTACTTTTAAGTAAAAAAAACGACTCACCCGGCAAATTACCAATGAAAGCGCGGAGCATAAGTCGGGAAGCCTGAAGCTTGGCGGCCGGCGACAGACCTGTCAGTACGTAGCGCTGCATATTTAGTCGAGCAAAAATAGAAACGTTTCGAATTATCAAAATTAGTGAAATGAGGAACTCCTGAAAAGTTTCTGATATTAATTCATCACTTCGATACTTGGAAGTTGAGGAACGTTTTGGTTGGTTATCGAGAGAAGGTGACGAAGAAATTAAAAAACGCGGGTAGAAAAAGAAAGGCAGTTTGGAAAAAATGCGGTTTATGAAACATCAGATATTTATATTTTAATAAGTTTCTTAACTATGAATGAATGAATAACAAGAATTTTTCAACAATTGCTGACCTCGAGTTCAAATGCGCGCCAAAATATGTTTCGAATTCAATTTCGCGCCAAAAACTTTCTTGAGTATCAAAAAGGCTCGGAACATGATATAGTTTATTTTTTTATTATTTTCTTATTCCCGTTGTAAAGCACGTATGCTGTTTCTGCAAGCAAAAATATTGCAAAAGTAATTTAAGTAGAATTGTCTGAGTAACGAGATAAAGCCCGTATGTTATTTCTGCAAGCAAACGTATAGCGTATTTGCACCGTCTGTGTAAGCGCGTGCAGCAGAAAAATGTCGCTCATGAAACATTACTTTTCACACGCGCGGATGAGCCAACCCACCAAAGGGAGAAAAATTGTTTTTTATAGAAACAGAGTCCGCAGTCTTCAGATCATTTTACACACGCCTGAGGAAATGAAGAAACTTTTCTTCTTTTTAAAGAGAAGGAAATTCAACTTGTTATTTTCCTTTTCATCCGCTAACGGTGACAACTAATGTTTCATGAACGACATTTTACTGCTGCACGCGCTTACACAGACGGCGCGGATACGCTATACTGCCCGAACATCTGATAATGAAACATCAGTTGCCCCAACTCAACTCGGTTGACACCATAGTTTAACACCAGAGCATGGGGTGATGATGATTGATGTGCGTGTTAAAACTGATTGTCTGATGTTTCATTATCAGAAGTTTTGGGCACGATTTTTGTTCGCAGAAACAACATACGGGCTTTACCATGGAAAAGCCATGAGGACCTAAATATATTGAAAATAAACCCAGGAAGACAGCATGCATCCTGTGCTTGTATTTAATGAATTGGACAAGGGCAATTAGCAACGGCACTATGGCGGACTATGTAGGATGTAGCTGTATAAGTATATACCTACAAAGTTAAAGGATTTTTATCATGAACATAGCGCTCATATATACATATGAAAAAATGTGTGTTAGAGGAAAATAGAGATAATTTTTGATAACAAGATACCCTAACCAAGCTATACCGTCTTTAATCACCGAAAAAAGTTGCATTTAATTCCAACACCTTTATGATTTGTGAAAACACTATCGGACGAGCCAAACTTCGAAGCAGAATGCAATCGTTTCACCTGTAAGAGGAATTATGATGTTTGATTCGAGGCCAGAATGATGAACACAATCCGTTTCAGTGAATGAATTAGCCACGAGAGAGAATCACACTATTCTACGCATTCAGGCCACATATGCGTAGTACGATGGCACATTGTGTGGTACTATAACATAATGAATTGAGGCACATGTCGGTCCAGTCTGGTATGTGCCACTAGTGTCTATCGGAAGGCATGCACTGACGGACGGGCCAATGAAAGTGGAAATTTTTCTAAAGGGGTAGTGAACTAGTAATTAAGTCCATTTTACCTTAAGGAACAAATAAAAAAAAAATTGATCTGCCAAAGAGGGTTTTTTTTACATTTCCGTTCTTCCCTCGTCCGCTATTGGTGGCATGTGCCTATGACTGGGAGCGAACACATCAAACATTGGCTATCATACCCCGGGGAGCTTATGACCTATAATATGGCATATCCAGTTGGTTTCTCGTTATTCAAAACGTGTTTTGGGCGCATTTTGCTTTAAAAATAAAGACCGTATGTTGTTTCTGCAAGCAAAAGTATTGCCCAAAACATCTGATAATGAAACATCAGACAATCAGTGTTAACACGCACATCATCACCCCATGCTATTTTTTTCATATACGGTGTTAAACTAATGTGTCAAGTTGAGTTGACGCTAGTGGTGTTTCATTATACGACGTTTTTGGCACTATTTTTGCTTGCAGAAACAAAACATGAGCTTTAGTGGCGCAAATAATTTTAATCACATGCATTTGAGCACAATATAACGCGAATAAAGCTCGGGCACAGAATTTGTTTTGTTGATAACATGATGTTTGCGAAAGTTAAAACAGCAGCCAGCCTAGTCATAGAGCTTATCTAAATGATCAATAATTTACAAAACAAGATTGTCCTAGGTAAATTTTAGTTTGGAAGTAAAGCGTTACTAAGAGTAACCAAGAGTGATCGTGTTTTCCCAGTTTGTTTTTACCATATATCTTTATTTTATGAAATTTCTGGAAAATTTTCCTGGTAAACAAAATTATCAATGGGTACAGTGGTGGATACTAATTTAACTGTGTTATGACACTCGCTCTTATTAGAAACAAATTGCGAAAATTGCGAACGGACACATGATTCAAGCTTTTTTAAGCGAAAACTATTGTTTGAAATCACATACAACAAGAAATACCAAAAATTTCTATAACAACAACATCAGCAGAAGCGAAAACACGCAAATAACACTTACTAGCGCGACAAACAAAACAAAGATACGAAATGCCAACGCCTATAAACGCCGTATGGCCTTTTATACTCCCACGTATGTTCGTCACGTACTGCACCCAATCAGCATTTAGCTGGTTCGTTGTGGCGGATAAAAATTTATCGACTAAAAAATTTCTTCAAATTTCAGTACTAAATTCAGTTCATTGATTTTCTGCTTTACGTAGCAACATCAATTACGAGTATTTTAAATTAAAATAATGATAGATCTATCTTTATGTTATCACGTTTCCATCCGTTGGCTATGAATAATAAATGGCCGGCTATAAAAGCAAACAGAAAAAACTCACGTATGCATACCATACGCGTTCTCGTATGTGTATAGGTATAGGCCATTCGTTGTTTCATGAAGTTAAAAGGTTTTCATTGAATGCCAGTAGATCAAGATGATCAAGAAGTTTTATCACACTAAATCTTATAAAAATCTTATAGATGCATTTTTTTTCATCAAGATCAATTAGAAAAATATCTTTGACCTGCCCTTCTGTAACAATTAATTAGATAACCAGATATATTTTAACCGATCTTTTTTATGTTTGAATGTTTATTTGCATGCTTGCGAAAAATTCCAAGAACTCCTGAGACATGGTGAATGAACTTAATATAATAAATTCCTATCCATGTATGTACATAGAGTCCATTTTGGTTATTCCAAATAAACTTTTTTTCATTGATAAGTGTAGAAAAAAGCTGAAAATTATAAGCAATCATAGTAGGTTCCAAAAAATTGAGATTTCTATACTTTGCACAAACAACAAAAAATGAACCAGCAACATATTATATAATAAATTGATATAAAGCCCGTACAGCAGCAATGACGTTATGCAGCCAAGCTAGCCCACTCAGCAGATAAGTGAATTCCCGTTGAGTACGGACGGAACTGCGTTCTGATAAGCTGCATGTTGAAAGCCATTTCATTTCAAGGAAATAAATAGGGTTTATATGGTTTTTCGAAAATATTTTTTATTGAGACCAAAATGTAGATGGGCATTGTAAACTCTCAACCGGGAAACACAGGAAATAAAAAAGGAAAAAAGGTAGATTTTTTAAGCATTTAACCCAAAAATAACGACGTTGTTCCCAAAACACGTCAGTCGAATAAATCAGTCGTATTTTATAAATACATCAATTTTCGTTTTTGTTTTCATTTCGTTCTGCGTTGCTTCAACTCCGAAAACACCCTATTAACTATTGGTTGAGAGAATTATTACTAGGAGTAACGGAAGTGCTTCATTTCATTGGTGGTCCATGGCCACTAGCGGACGACGGAGGAACCAACAAGTGGAATTATCCCATACTTTGCAGTTCCAAAAATTACTATTTTTACCTTAAGGTGTAGGTAAAGTGACCTTAAGAGTCGATGCCAGAGAAAAGCACCCGTCCGGGCTGTTTTTCTCAGATTTTTCGAAATCGTTAATTTCGCTGTTATCAACGCTATATATGCAGAAAAATATTGCGAATCCGAAAATTTTATTACTTTTTCGATTCGAACGACAGAACTCATAGGAAACTCACTTTTCTGACCACAGGTCGAAATGTTTTGGAAAAAAAGGTATTTTTCATGAACTTATCAATTTCTCTATATGTGAGCTTTGGAGACTCATAATATTTCAGATATATATTTTTCAGGTCATTATCTATTTGTGTTTTCAATTTCGGTTCACAAAACGAATTTTTCGTTTGTCAATTTCTTCTCTAAACATGTGACCTTTTACAATTCGACGAGATTCTCAATCGTTTCCAAGCGCCTGGAAATTTGTGCGCGTAAATCTAGAAGCTCCCAAAGGCATAAATTAGTAGTCTTTTATATGGAGAATCTTTTGAAATTAACCATTTCATAGCAATTCCCTATATCTCTCACAGTTCGTCAAAGAAGTTGAGGAAACTTGTGGTTTTGCACCTTCATGGGAGTTCCAAAGCTAACACACATGGAATGTCAACCAGCAGTCAAATGTGTAATATTCGTGTAAGGCGCATGTATACTCATCGCGTGTTTAGCATAGTGGTTAGCACTTTAGTTTTGCACGCACCAGATCCCGGGTTCGATACCCATACCACGGTTTCGGACCATTTTTTTCGCCGAATCGTTAGTATATGGGGAGAAGTATGATCCTGATGCGTAGCATGAAGTCTTGCCATATTTTTTAAACCAAAAACTGCAACGTTATATGTCGTAACGATGTTCAAAACACCGTCGGCTGAAAATCACGTAGAAAGCGCGTGTTCCAGGTAAGCTTCGCACGCGTATTTGAATCTTCTTCGAGATATTGTGAAAGATATAGGAAATTGCTATGAAATGGTTAATTTCAAGAGATTCCCAAGATAAAATACTACTAATTTATGCCGATAGGAGCTTCTAGATTTACGCGCACAAATTTCTAGGCGCTTAGAAACGACTGAGAATCTCATCACCTTGTGAAAGGTCCCATGTTTGGAGAAGAAACTGACAGACGAAAAATTTGTTTTCCAAACTTTTATTAAAAACACAAATAGTTAACGACCTGAAAAATATATTTCTGAAATATTATGAGCCTCCGGAGCTCAAATTTAGAGAAATTGAGAAATTCGTGAAAAAGTCGATTTTTTCCGAAAATATTCGACCTGTGGTCAAAAAAGTGAGTCTCCAATGGATTCTGTTGATCGAATTTGAAAACAAAGAATATTTTTAGAATCGCGACATATTTCTGCATATATAGCGTTAATTACAACGAAATTAACGATTTCGAAAAATCTGAGAAAAACAGCCCGGACGGGTGCTTTTCTCTGGCATCGACTCTTAAAACTGCTGATTTTTCCCCTCTCCAAAGGGATTTCCTTTAGGTGGATTATCTCATCCGCCAGTGTTGGTGGATGACGTACAGGAGAGGAGGCATCCGGATGTAGCGGTGCAAAACACGGGCGGCAAAAGTACGTGAATAGTATTCTTTTAAGCTATTAAAAGACTGAAATTAAATCATCGCCATTTCCATTAAAATAATTTTTCAATACCACGGCGGTTTTTGACGGAAATATTTCATTCCTCTAGTCTATTGCTGTAAACTTTAACCAGTAGCACTATCGAGCACGGTTTGAATGTTGCGCGCTTTGAACAGCAGCAAGAATTTTTATCCATGCAAAAAATGTCGGTCAAAAAAAACTCTCGGCATACAAAATTGAATTGGCTATAAAACCAGACGAAACCCGTACATGGTTAATGACATGTATTTTTCGAGCTGGTTAAGATATTTATTACATTTTACATCGGCATGCGTGCTTTTATAGACGTTTTATGTTCTGAAAACGGCGACTGAGAACGAAGGTCATGTTTGCGCAATGTGATTACCTTACAAAAACATACAAAATTCATGCACACGGTAGTTAGAAACAATTTATTATAGCGTTTTGAATTGATTAGGAGACTGAAATTGAATGCATCCCATCATGATTCTCAGTGATTTCTGGGTAGCGGGTGACTCGCATCCCATCATGGGACGGAAGATAGTCCATTCCCTTAATATTTACAGATATTCACAGGTGATGAGGTGATCACCAATACTAAGCCAACTTAATTCGTTGTGAACAGGTCGTGCATAATTTTTTTCTTTTTTAAAATTCACGAAAAAGTAAAAAAAACAGTACATGCTGTTCGACAAGATTAACAACAAAAAAGTTCTGATGCCAAAAAATGTCTTGATATTCGTTTTCGTCACAAATGACTATTTTCACTCGCTTCGCACATATGTAAGTAAACATTCAGGGTTAGACTTTATTTCGTTCGTTCGCAACTTTGCAATAGATAACGCAAATAGCTACATATTTTCACTGAAAAATTCACGTATTTACATGATGACTTTTTATGACAGTGTTTATCAGTGTTATGAAGAAAAACTACAGTATAACAAGTTTTATCAGTGTGCTTGACCTGAACGACTGAACTGATGGACATCAATACACATTTCAGCGAGTTTATTTTCATATCTTTTGAAATGATGTAAACTTTTACTCAAATAGTAGTACATTAACGATTGTATAGAAAACTGCATTTGAAAGGGCACCGATTTTTTTTGCAAAAAACTTTTTCAGTAGTATAAACTTTAATCACAAACCGTGAATAGTTCCTAAATTTGTTCATTCGTACCCCAGTTTAGAAAACAGAGATCAATAACATTATTTTTCATCATGAAAACTCTGAATAAACTATATGGAGATGAAATTAACTTGACCCGACCCGACTCATCGCCTTTTACCAGAACAAATGACTGATTAGTCGACAAACAGTTTAGCCAGGAGCGGACGAGCTTCAGCTTATGCTGAGGTTTAGGCTTAGGCTTAGGTTTAGACTTACAGTATGTAGGCTTAGGCCTAGGTTCAGGTTTAGTTTTAGGTTCAGACTAAATGCATATAAAGCTAACCCGACCCACAGCATTCTACTAAACTGAATGACTGACTATTCTGCATCTGCAAACAATTTGGTGATGTGCGAACGATTATTTTGTCCGTGCGATCGGTAAATTCACCCATTTGAAGTTTGAAACGTTGAAAATTTTTCTGCCTTAAGTTATTTACCGTTTAAATAACTCCTTCTTTTATAGTAAAGTTACCTTTATAGCCTTCATCTTCATATCAGAATGAAACTCTGAAAACCTCTTTTATTTATTTATTTCCTCCAGTGTAATCATCATCACCTTATTTCATAAAAGTTGAGGAGAGATGGTCATCGACACCCTTGAAGGTTGTTCCCAATATGCTGATCTGGAAATAGCAACCTCAACTGAACTGACTTCAAGACTTCAACTAAAGGCGCCGTAAATTTTGTGCCACGGGTGCCAATCTTTCTAATTTGTTCATCTATATCGGGATTCATTAACCACCATGGAAAAAATATGCTAAACTGCTGAACGGGATTATTTTTTTCAACTGAAAATCTGTGCTCAAATCAATTCATTAATAACGGGTAGGGTCAAGTTATTTAAGCTATTACTACTTTTCACTACTGATTAGAGGTCGGGTAATGAGAAAAAAAATGCTATGGTTTTCAACGAGCGGGTGAAAAGATTATAGTTTATTGATGAAAAGTAGGCGCTAAAAAGTTGTTAAAAACGTTTATGGGTGACTCTGACTTTTTTCCACGGGTTTTTATTAATCTATTTTTTAACTTGAACGTATTTTACGACAAGTCAGATTAAACAAGCTAATCTTAACAACAGATTTGTTAACAACATTATGTTATGAAAAAAACCATTAATTCATTTTAACAGGTCGGGTTATTCAAGCTACTACTACTCTTCACTACTGATTAGAGGTCGGGTAATGAGATAAAAATAGGCTATGGTTTTCAACAGGACAAGTGAAAAGATTAGGGTTTATTGACGAAAAATAAGCGCTCAAAAGTTGTCACTTTCATGGTAGGCTGTAAGTTTTTGTCCACGGGTTTTTATTACTGTAATTATGTATTTGAAATTATCTTGAGACTAGCTATTCAAATTATTCAAGCTTATCTTATACAGCTTATCATGTCAGGTCATGGATTAAAAGTAAGTTAGGCGTAACCAACGAGACTGTTAAAAAACGGTATTTCATGAACGTAAAATAAGTGATGGCATATTTGAAATTACAGGTGGCTTTAAAATATTCCACGGGTTTTCTCACTGTAATTTTGTAATTTGAACTAATATCAAAATGAAAACGTAAACAATTAAGTCAGATTTCAAAGGATCAGGTAAGTTCAACGTATTTAAACAACGGGTTATATCAGCGGGTTTGTTCGAATAATAATCTTTGATAACTTAGCAGACAGTTGCGTAGCAACGGGTTTACCCTAGTAATCGACTAAATTCGTAAGCCTTCTTGTCTTCCACCTCAGTGAATCATGCAACGAGGTCGTCGTTATTTCTACTTGCATACAAATTAATCACACACGATAATTGTGTACTCTAGGAATATTAAAAAAACCACTGAGATAAATAACGCGCATTCAAATTCAGTTGTTAATCAATTGTGAATGCTATACGTATCGATATATATGTATGTACATACATTTATGTATACATATCGATATGTGACATCCGTGACGGTGGGTAGAAAAAAACGCCGAGCGAAACGTGAAAATCGCAGTAGTTGATCGACGTCGCCATGTAAGATAATATTATGGTGTTTTTTACGGGCGGGGGTAAGGGGGGGGCCTTGTCGTACATACACACATACTTGGGTGGTGTGGGCAAAGTTTAATCGGCTGATAAACGACTATCAGTAGAAAATTTCCCACTGGAAACCGTTTGCGACAAGGCAAAAAAGCGTATGTATCGAACCCAGGTTCGATCACACACTTACACACTCACTCACTCACTCACTCACTCACTCACTCACTCACTCACTCACTCACTCACTCACTCACTCACTCACTCACTCACTCACTCACTCACTCACTCACTCACTCACTCACTCACTCACTCACTCACTCACTCACTCACTCACTCACTCACTCACTCACTCACTCACTCACTCACTCACTCACTCACTCACTCACTCACTCACTCACTCACTCACTCACTCACTCACTCACTCATTGTGAACTGCCTTGTTGTCAGTCGTTAAAGAGTATACAAACATCCAAGTCATAGTTGTCATCGAACTACGCGCGTTTACACACAGCCTGTCGAGTTTAAAAAAAAACCTCAAGGGGCATTTTTACACTAAACTTCACACGACACGCCAAAATGGAGTTCATTCATGAAAATCCAGTTGTAAAATCAAATTAAAATTTTACCATGTTTCAACCATGTTTAGTTCCTTTCAAATGTTTATACGTAAAGCAATCTTGTCGGCGACGCTCTAAATGGTCGTTTAGTCCACATTTCTTTTAATTGATTACATTTATCAGAATAATATATTGCTTTTGAGACGTTTCCCTACCCAAGAATGTTAGTTGAAAAAAAAGCAAAAAGTCAAGTTAAATCATGGAAATTGTCGCTATAAATCTGACTAAATTTAACAAACAAAAAATTGTGTGTTAGTTAATTACTTCATTTATTATTTTTTTTAAATTCAATGATTAACATAATTATGGAAAATATAAAGAAAATTTTGAACAAGCAATAAACGGAGAAACAACATGAGTAACTTATCAGCCGAAGTATAAAAATATTTAATTAATGACTACAGGGTGGGCCAAAAAACAAGCGGTTTTGAACGTTAATAAATCGAGTTATAAACAAACTTGTGTTTTTGGGTGAACATTTTTTTAATTTTTACTATTTTAAAAGTATTATCCAACAATGTTTTAAAAGGTGTTTTTGGTGTTAAATTGTCGTAGTAACTGTTAAAATAGTGTACTGTCGTGATATCAGTGTAAAATTCAGCTCCGTATTCACTTCCATTTACCGCTATATAGTGCTTTTTACATGCGTTTTTGTAGCATAAATCAATTAGCCAAAACAAGTGTTCGAGTACCGTTTCGTGGTTTAACTCCGTTTATAATGTAGAAAAGTCAAAACTGTTACCAGATTTCGGGATAGTTTTATTGTTTCAACGTGGACAGACCGCCCATTGAGTGTGAGTCAACATTCGAATGTCAACCAATCAAGTGAATCAAATAAGTAAAAAAATAATGCTGATCAAATAAAAGTAAAACGCAGACTTTTGTACACAGCTGTAATGAACACGTATACCATTACCATTGACAATATAATAGTATCCAGTAAATAGTAATTATAAACTGATAGATGTTCACCATTGATGTTAAGTGCCTTGAGTTTGTGGGGGTGCCGTGCCGCAAACTCGGTGTACCACAGAAGGGCATCGGGCATTAGACGGGCGTGCCACTCCAGCATTGACGAATCATACCTGATGAATCCTGTGATTTAGTTTTTAAATAAAAGTGGTTTTTCGTTACCAAATGGTGCTATGTTTTGCTCGGTGTAACGAAAAACCACTAAAATCTAAAAACTATATCACAGGATTCATTATTTTCGGGGTGTTTTCAATGGGACCAGAATAAACAACTTATAACGTATGAAGTGGCATGAAATTTCCTCCTTGTTATAGAGAAATGAACATAAATGAGGTGAGTTGATGTGAAATGGTGGTTTCAAATACAGGTATGTAAATTAAAGCACAGTAAGTATTTGGGCTCGATTGATAAGTTTTACATGAAATGTCCCGAAAATTCACAGCCAGTTAAACGCATTGTAGTTTGCAGGGAGCGTGAGCGTTCATCGAAGGTATGTATCGTCGATGCTGGAGTGGCACGCCCGTCTAATGCCCGATGCCCTTCTGTGGTACACCGAGTTCGCGGCACGGCACCCCCACAGACTCAAGGCACTTAACATCAATGGTGAACACCTATCAGTTTATAAATACTATTTACTTAGGATGTTATTATATTGTCAATGGTAATGGTATACGTGTTCATTACAGCTGTGTACAAAAGTCTACGTTTTACTTTTATTTGATTAGCTTTATTTTTTTTACTTTATTGATTTGCTTGATTGATTGACATTTGAATATTGACTCTCACTTGGTGGTCTGTCCACGTTGAAACAATAAATTTATTCCGAAATCCGGTAACAGTTTTGACTTTTCTACGTTATACACGGAGTTAAACCACGCTAATGGTACTCGAACACTTGTTTTGGCTAATTGATTTATGAATGATCGAACGAGTGAATCCCTGAGTAAATACGGGAGCTCATGTCATGGTACAACTGAGTGTTACCAAATACTATATAATAAAAACTATCAAAAATAATTGTATTTCAGACATTTTTTTTTATAGGAATTCAGATTTGAGAAAAGAACTCCACTTTTTACAACAGTATTCCCTCTCGTTTTCGTTCGTTTCTGGAACGTCTGTCTCTCTCCACCATGTACATATGTACGTACATAAGTACAGTAAGTTGGCAAAGTAAGTTGGAAACGTTTTTTACAACAGATCTCAACGTTTAGGAATGAAACGTTCATGACTCCTTCGAGTTTAAATTGAGAGCTACAAGAACTTCAGACAAAAATCAATTGTGCAGGTAGACACCGTTGTTTAGGTGACGTTGCATTACAGACGCGCACTCACCAAAAAATAATAAAACGAATCAGCGGAACCATTAGACACATACACACGACACTCGTGAAAAGAACTTTACGGAGTGACTGAGTGGGTGAATAAACGAGGGAGTTGATTACTAGGTGACTAAATACGGTAGCTAAGTAAAATGATTTGAAACTACTACAATACTGTATTCAGTTATTCGATAAAGCACTGGAACCGTACCGCGGAAACAACCGTCAAATTCTTTGAGTATTATACGCACGAAGTACATGTAAATACATACATAGGTACAGTATGGTTACGAAACAATATCAGGTACAAATCTGTAAAAAAACTAACCAGCAAACACATTTCGAATCTATATGAACGATTGAATAAAAAACGAAGGTATTTTTCCACCGTTTATTTACCAACAGCCGACATTCTTGAGTTTCAGTCGAAAATCGATGAAAACGACTGTTCAAAACAGTTTACACCAGTAAAAACGAATCAAGTAGGAAGTTTCAATTTCATTAAAATAAATATAAATACTTCATATTGCACGACACAACCTTTTTCACCCCTCTTTGCTGGCTTATAACGTAAAAATTTCATTAATTTTAGCAAACCTAGAACTCTTGGGTTTTCGTCGATTTTTGGTAATTCTCAGCCTTTTAACACTATTTTTGTTATTTTGAAGGTTTACTAAAGCATCTAAACGTATGGCATCATTACTTAGTTTATCAGGGTAACGTATTATCATGCATCCATTACTGATCAACAATCAACCATGCCCGGAAAATTAAGAAAAATCAGTAAATTAAGCACTTTTAGCAAAAATTGGTCCAGTCAGAAAGTGAAAAAATTTACATGTGGGGAGGGAGTATCACGTTACATTGCAGATGGTCTACTGTAGGGGCATAACTCGGTTTATGTGAATAAATCTCAATGTTTTTTTCTATTTTGACATTTATGTCTCCAACTTGACGATTTTTTTAGATAAAAAGTTGATGTTAAATAATTTTCGGGGTTGATTTCTATATTGAATATCTTATCAAATGCGGTTAAAAAAAGCTCAAAACACGTGGAATTTAGTCTACATACTTTCATATTATACCATTGATTTAGTGATTAGAGGACTCTATCGCTGACGGCCGCCGTTGAAAGTGTCCGTGTCGCATAATGACGCGTGCTTTCCAGGCAAAATCGAATTCACAGTGCAAATTCCCTCGTTAAGATGTAAAAAAATGGTCGAAATGTCATTCTGTAGGGCTCAAAATGTAGCTAATAGATTTGATTAACGATATGTAATAAAATGTTTTGAAATAGAAATCTGGAAAAAAGTTATGTTGTGATTTTCACAACAAAAAGGTAATTTTTAAGCAATTTTGTCAAAATTTTATGGAAAATCGATTTTTTCACTGATCTACAGGGCGATGCGCGGGGGTGGATTCCCGGCGTGATGATTACCGACCAACAGCCCATCCATTACCGCATACGGCATCTTTCTTCTATGGTGGCCATATCAGGAATTTTGGGTCAAAGTTGACACCTACTTGACCAAACTTGCATGATGTTTGAATATGGTACGGTAGTTAATTTTTTTTCAAATCAGGGCAATTATAGCTCAAAATGACCGCCGTGAAACGTAGAATACGTATATAAAATTTCAGCTCATTCCATGTGGTCTATAGAAAATTATATTCGCAGAAAAACACAAAAAATACTAAAAGAATGTTCCCCAAAAAAGTTGATTTTTCAAGTTTTGATCTCAGATTTTTTTTAATCAAAAGCATGCTACTAGGCTCAAAAAATTTTGGTTCCAGAACCACTACTATTAGGGGTATCAAAAACCGCAATAAACCAGGAGATCGTTATTTGGGCCACGAACTCCATACAACCCGTAGATTCTCTCAGACCATGCGTTTTTTTAAAAACACCAATTAGTATTTACATACGAACCGATCATGCTGACGTTGTGTGTGAGTGCCTCGAACATGCTGAATATGCCAGCATGCGTTATGAAGACGGTGGTATTGACATGTGCAGTAGATTAGTCGTATTCACCCATTCCACAAAATGGAGAGTCAGCGGGCTCTGAGATCTTATTGGATCGTTGGCTGCCATTGCCGATCGCCATATGAAACGGACATCCGGGAAACTGCGTGAGTGCGTGAGTGAGTGAGGGAGTGAGTGAGTGAGTGAGTGAATGAGTGAGTGAGTGAGTGAGTGAGTGAGTGAGTGAGTGAGTGAGTGAGTGAGTGAGTGAGTGAGTGAGTGAGTGAGTGAGTGAGTGAGTGAGTGAGTGAGTGAGTGAGTGAGTGAGTGAGTGAGTGAGTGAGTGAGTGTGTGAGTGAGTGAGTGAGTGAGTGAGTGAGTTAGTGATACATATTTAAAGTTTTTTCAACACATCTAATTAACTCCACAACACCATTCTCTTCCCGCATGTTATGATGCCTGCTATGTATGTTACGGGGAGTATGTAGACTCACATAACAGGCAACCATTGATGAGTACGGTGATTATAATACCATGAAACATGTATCATAAATTGGAATTATAATACTCGTAACTATGTAATGTTGCAGTAAAGCAAAAGATAAGCAAGCTACATTTATTAAAATTAATTGAGACATTTTTTTGTCAGATAATTTTTTATCCGCCACAATGAACTAACTCAATGCTGATTGGCAGCTGCAAGTTGCAAACGTGTGAGTAAAAAACGCCACACCGCGTTTACGGTTCTTTTGTTTTGTTGTTGTTTTGGTTCTTGTTGTTGATATATCCGGTCTGTTGTATGTGATTCCAGCCAGACAGTTAATTTCAGGGCAATATGCAAAAAAACTATTGCATCTAGGTTGATTATAGTTCGTCAGTAATTTATCTGTTTGATAATCAAGAGCTTCTAGGCTAACAAGGCAGTCGGAGCGAGCGACGGATGATTTCTTATTTTTTGTTTTAATTGCCATAGCGTATTTTTGAGTCGGGTAGATACGGGATGTGGCTGGTTGCAGCGCTGGCATATGAATGAGATTTGTTATGTGGCTGATGAGTTACGACCACCGCGCTGACCGATGTTGTGATAGTTAGTTTGGGCGCTGCTGTGTTATTTTTTTAAACTTGGACTTTTCCATTAACTGAAGCCATAAGGCACACTAATACCATACCAGAATGGTGTTTTCGTAGTGGCCAAAGAGTTGAATAAACTGACGGGCAATGGCAGAAACCCCAGAGCAACGCGTCAGGATCTGTGTCTCAACTCTCAAGTCAGGTTTTGAACTTAGACCCGCCGGTTTTCGAGGCGTCATGTGATGTACTCTAATATTTTACCTTTAACTATTTATTGACCCTCTTTCGATTATCAAACTTTTGAGGCTGTCAACTATCAACATAACTCACGGAAAATACCAAATCTATGCGCAAAACTAGGCAAGTATTACAACTACTAACAAAGTATTAATCCAATTTCCGCCAGTAAATCTGTTTATTTCGGCCGGTATAAACTTAGTTGTTTGATTACCTGTACTCTTGTTGAACTAATCGTTGACCAACTACTGTATGCATCCAATAGTTTAGTCACTGACATCAGGAAGACAAGGTTGGTATTAACAATTATTGGTGACTGAGCGAAAACTTTTTAACTTCATGGTATTTCTTCGTTTTCAAACGATTTTTCTCTACCAATATTTACGACCTTCAGTCAGTAGACTGGCCCACTGGGTGTATACATATATTCGAAGTGTGCACGGTCATGTTGTCATCAAAGTGTCGCTCCATTTCATTTTCACTCTCCGGTGGCTGATAAATGAAGGAACATTCAGTCGCTTAACTTACTTCAAGTATAACTTATGTAAGTAAAACTTTTGTTGTTGTGGTCGGTCTCTTACAGCTGTTGTTGATGCCATCAGTAACAACTTTTTACTAAAACCATAGTGTTGAAACTTGTTGAACTGTGTTTAGCCGAATCATACTTTTCGTGTTGATGAGAAGAACGAGACACTGAATCCGTGCGACCTCCAATGTTGACCTAATACGAACTTACAGTGTTGACGATCTGTAGAAGATGAACTACAATGATTTATAAAATGAACTATCTGTAGAAGAAAAACTCATAAAATATTGTCGACAGTGAGGCGCGGAGTCATAAAATCATAAAACACATCGTGGGTGTTCCGTACTGAACGGGAACTCACTTCTCTGCTGCGAGTGGGCTAGCTTGGCTGTATAATGTCATTGCTACTATAACTGAAGTTCGAATATATTGCGACAACAATCCGCGCAATTTGTCTGCATTCTGTAAACGTTTGTCCACCACGCAATTCATACACGCTCCAAATTTGACGTACAACTCGAATCTGAAATAAGAAATTGAAAAAAGTTTATGATGTATCGTGAACTGAGGTCGCCAACTCGAAAAATTTTCTCGCATTCAAATTTTGCAGGTAAGTGTGCTGAACAAACGTTTACAGAATGCAGACAAATTGAAATTTTGTCGCGAAATATTCGAACTTCAGTTATATATGGGTTTTATATTTAAATAATATAGCTGGTCAATGTTTTCTCGCTATCTATAATAAACTAATCGCTATAATGAACTATCTGTAGAAGAAGAACCCATAAAATACTCTCGACAGCGACGTGCGGGCAATTTTCCAGACCCCACAGATTTTTTGAAAGTTTACATTTTTTTTCAAAAATCTGGGAAACGAACCCCGGGCCACTCGCATGCTAGGCAAGCACCCTTGCACTGTGCTACTGAGCCGATGCAACTAAACTGCATATACCCTACTATAACTGGCTCGCTACGCTCGCATGCTTTCTACAGCACGTGGCTATGCTACAACACGTGCAGGAGGAAATATTGAAATCTCCCCTGCGGGGCCTATCGCGCTTGTCCTCGCTCCGCTCGGACAAGCCAGCCTTACGTTAGGTTATCGGGGGCTCACAGACAGTAAAACTTTACATGGAATAGTAATGTAGCTCGAGAAAAACCAAATTCGAAAAATCTGTGGGGTTTGTAATCATGCGACGTGCGGAGCCATAAAATTATAAAACACATCGTGGGTGTTCCGTACTCAACGGTAACTCACTTCTCTGCTGTGAGTGGGCTAGCTTGACTGTATAATGTCATTGCTGCTATATGGGTTTTATATTTAAATAATATAGCTGGTTAATGTTTTCTCGCTGGATAAAGATTTACTTATAAATCTCTGATCTCGTTAAACCTCTCAGAAAACCCATCCGACAGAAAAATATAAAAAAACCTTATCATAAGAGATTTAGCGTCATCTTAGGAACCACTCATTAACAGGATATCACGATTTATTATGGTTTCCCTGTTTAGACAAAAGTTGCATTGTGTTGGATAAAGCCGACCCGTTAAATCTATGTTTATCATTAATTAATTGAACCTACTTCAGTTGGACAGTAAGGGAGATCCTCCTTTTCTGTTCAGTAGAACCTGTTGTTTGAGTATTTGCAAATAAAGTTTTACGGTTGAAAGGTTTGAACTTGCGAGTGGTGAGTGTGAAAGATGTTTGCTAATTTATTACATACAGTTTGAAATATTTGAAAAGCATATTGTTCGTTCTCATCATTGAAAATGGTCTAAAACACAAGAGGTAAATTAATTCAGAAAAAATGGGATTCGTTAACCATCAGGTTGGTGATTGTTTTTTTTCATTTTACTTTGGTTCATTAACGAAAACTTGTATTTTCAGAAGTGACGTGTCGTGCGGTTATACTCGAAAACGGATTTGGCGACTTTGCGTTTGTACGTACATACATACATATGTAGTTAAAAGTAGTATTAATGGTAATGCTGCGATTTTACCTATATAAATAAGTTACAATTCAATCTACACGGCACGTACTAGTATTATGCTTTAATAGAAGATATTTTTAACAATAAATAAAAATGCTCAAAGGCATAGTGAGTCGCTAATATGGTTCTTATTTGGGCTAATCGTAAAAAAGTGAGAGACAAGAATTAGATTGGCGGTACAATTAATTTTCATTTTATAAACTCTGCGGCTGACAATAAAGAAACATTTATAATGCTTCACGTTACAAATAAGAAGAGTAAAAGTTATGCCTGATGATTACTCATTGCAAGAATCATTTCCCGGCCCTTTCACGAGTAAATAGTTAGTTTATAGTAACTTATTTACTGCCAACTGATTTTGAAAGTTTTACGCTCTAGATTTATTTTCAGTAGCTGTTTGAAAAAATAGTGATGTTCAAAGATAACATAAATCAATTTAATAAACAATATAAAGTTTTTAAGTTTTGGGTAAATTCTGGAAACGTTCTGCAACTGGAGTTTATGGAATGCGACAAATACAGTAGGTATCATCATGTGTCTGTTCCATAGTGATCCTTTTCCGTCTTGAAAAATATGAATGCTGAATGTTATAAAATAATTTTACCATATAAATTAACAAACTACGAGCCTACGTTTTTAAATTTTTTCAAATTTATGTTTCTTACTTTGGTTTTTTATTTCTTGTTTCTGTCTTTTTTATGTGTGAACATTTATTCACTGCACTCAATCAAATGAAATAGACGTGAAATTGATACATTCATACTTTACTTTTTCTTTCTTTCTTAATTTACGTAATTTTCGGGTTTAGTGGCTGAAACTGTATATGTGCAGAACTGAAACCATATTAAGATTTCAGACTAACGTCCGAACCTTGATTTTAAAGGGCTACCTGGAATTCAAGTGAAAAGTTGTTGTGTTAACTACTCCAACTTCTGAATCATTAGCTGCATCAAATGTAAGAGAAAGTGATGCATAAAAGCCGGCTGTCCGACTCAACTCAACCCAACAGCTGTACATATGCTATAACATGCAATCATCATGTTCAGTAGGTGTTACCCGTGTTGGACACGTTAACGCGTCATTTTTTCACTTGAATCTCAAGAACCTCTTTACTAAATGCTACAAATTACAGAAGCTCCTTTATCAACCACTCGTTCGTCCTTATGGGCTCATATGATGAGCGTGTAATCTACTAACAATAATAAAGCCCGAATGTTTTTTCTGCAAGCAAAAATATTGGTTTAAGCGTCTGATAATGAAACATCAACTCAACTCAACTCGGTTCACAGCATAGTTTAACACAGTGTAGCATGGGGTGATGATGATCGATGTGCGTGTTAACACTGATGTTTCAGATCAGAGTTATATTCTGATGTTTCATTATCAGAAGATTTTCACAATATTTTTGCTTGCAGAATTAACATACGAGCTTTACATAGCTTTCTGTATAAACCCGCCAAGGAATTGTGGATTTGAACTAAAAAGATAAAATTTTGTAAAAAAATGTTGTTCCAATATCAGAAAATCCAACTTGTTATTGTAGAGCATGATAATGATAAAAACAAATGAAGGAGCTTGGCTGAATGTGTGTTGGCTGGTACAGTATCTGGTGCTATGGTGTACGCCATCGATGTGGGACGGGGTGAGGATGACCAAAAGAGTGGCATAACAACTTGTTGCTAATCCAATTTACATTTCAACACAACCGTTCACAAGACACACAAACCAAAATCTGGAATCTTGATTATTCCACTCCCTTTTCTCCCAGCCACATGCGAATGTACTATGAGTTTGCCGATCGACTGAGTGCCGTAGGTCATCAAGTTACCGTACTTAAGTGGGGTGCCATGTAATCCACCATGAATATGATAACACCTAAAGGTTTGTTTTTTACCCTGTTTCGCAGTTTTTGTATTCTTTATTAGTATTCGAGGAACCCGGACCAGTTGTTATTGTGTTTGTTGAAATATTCGAAATAAGAATTTTTCTTTGTTAAAAAACAACATAAAATCGGTATAAAACGTTTTCACGGTCACGTGATTAACCTGGTGAAAGAGACCAACAGCTGGATATAAGATATATTTGATTTTTTTTATATTTGTTTATACATGTCTTAACATCAGTTATTATGCATATGTAACGACAAAACTGCACTACGAAAACGAACCCCGCATGCAGAACTATATTGTTATTCAGTAAAATGAAACCGTTGGCCAGA
This sequence comes from Daptonema setosum, assembly GCA_964036265.1. Classification (NCBI taxonomy): domain Eukaryota; kingdom Metazoa; phylum Nematoda; class Chromadorea; order Monhysterida; family Xyalidae; genus Daptonema; species Daptonema setosum. Next base: position 8,986,906 of record OZ038444.1, on the reverse strand, counting down.
AAGCTATACATTTGAAAAGCAATTTACCTTTTTTGGATCCCTTGAAAAGCAATTTACCTTTTTTGGATCCCTATGATCGTTCTAAGTGAACATTTTTTATGCTTGTTCAGTTTTGTGTGGTGGTGGTTGGAGTCAATGGCCAATTACCGATACGAACACTTGAAAGATACGAGACTGCGACCGGTGATGAGGATGTTTACTGGACATCAGATTATTTCGTATCCGGAACCTCTGCATTGACGAGTCATTGGATGTCACGATGCATCAAAGTCAAAAAACCACCGCCGAATGTAAATTTTTTTAGTTTTGTAGTTTTTTTTTAAATTTTTTTCACAACTTAATCGTAAAATTGAGTTCTTCTAACCATTACATAAATTTAACAAGCCCTGAAACTGATTTAAAAACTGAACACTAGTTTGTACTTCATTAAATCATGTCAATAAATTACTTCATTTGGGACTTTTCACGAGTGGTGTGGTAGTCAATGAGAAAAAAGATTTTTCTTTAGTTAAAATGCTGGATTCAAAAAAACAATTCTCTTACAAAAAAATCTTATCGTTATTGGACTGGACGGAAATAAAGACAATTTCGTGGCAGACTAACCGAGGAAAATGATCCATGCTCCCAAAGAACCGGAAGTAAGCAAAGAGGATTCAGTTTTCATCGAAAAGTTCCAAATATGTTTAGTGTAATTTAGTTTGTTTCTTGATTTAATGTAGTACAAACTTTTTTCGTGATTCATCGCCATTATTGTTTTCTGCTTTTTCGCGATCAGATCATATTTAAATCGGATTGCCTGAGAAAACTTACGGTTTGTATGGGGAGAGGCGTTGACGAATTTTTTGAGCTGTTAGCGGTTTCAGAACCACTATATGGTGGGTAGTAATCGACCATAGTATTAGGGTCCACAATGTTTCAATCTCGAGAACGGCTACTTTGAAAATTGAAAAACGAAATTTCATAGATTTTCAATTTTTTTTGTATTCAAACGACGATATTGGGAGATTAGAGCAATTATGTATTGTTCTGAAAATTCACATGGGCATTCTCAATCTTACTGCGGTCATTTTGAGCCGTATAACGTAGCAATTAAAGATAATATTCAACAAATAAATTATAGGATTTTACACATTCGTTTGCCCGGTTGGGTAATAATATTTACCTCCGATTATCGTTAAAGTCCCAAGTTGTTTCGTATAAACAATATAGCCCACGAGTTACCCCAACAGGTCGACTTTACAACCTACAGGTGCCACTTTCATTTTTTTAATTGTTGAAAAATCAGACATATTACTGAAGTTTGAATATATTGCGACAATGTCCAGCACACTAACCCGCAAAATTTGAATGCGAGAAAAGTTTTCGAGTCGGCGACTTCGGTTCACAATATTTCAGTTACTTTTTTGAGTATTTTATTTCAGATTCGGATTTTCCATCAAATTTGGAGCTTGCATAAACTTTTTCACCTTTGTACATGAAGTTTTCAGCGATTTTCCGTATTTTATTGCCAATTCCGAAGAAAATTCCAGAAATTCCAAACTTGTTGAATCAGATGGCTCCGACGTCCGGAAAATTCATACATGCTCCAAATTAGATGTACAACTCGAATCTGAAATAAGATTTTGAAAAAAAGTTTATGAAGTATCGTGAACCGAGGTCGCCAACTCGAAAACTTTTCTCGCATTCAAATTTTGCGGGTTAGTGTGCGGGACAAACGTTTACAGATTGCAGACAAATTGAAATTTTGTCGCGAAATATTCGAACTTCATTTATACAACGTTCAATAAGAGAAATCTATGGAAGCTTGACATTAATTATTAGCAGCTAATATACTCTAGTTCTCAACATTCATCAGCCCTTTTAGATGTTGAAAAAGTATCGAATTCACCACTGTTATAGCTCAAAATGAAGCCAAAACATGGCAAAACGCTTTTTAGGTTTCAAAATACCATAGGCCACCGCAATTTTTGTCATGAATGAAAATAAAAAAAAATTGAAGAATTTTCAGAAAATCGAATTTTTCATTCGAAAAGAAGACGATGTGTGGGGGGTGGCACCAGTAGGTTGCGAAGGCAATGTATTGAGGTAACTCGTGAACTAGATGTCATATTCTGAATAGCTAAACTTAAGATGGGAAATCGCCTTGAACATTTTTCTGAACCATACATTAGTATAGTGGCAAATGGTTAGGAATTACCAATATTACCAATATTAATTAATTACCAATTAACATAGAATTCATCCTTTGGAGCCTCCAGTTGTCCTAGGATGTAACCAGAAACCATTGAACAGGTCTCACAAGCAAAATCAAGTTATTTCGGAAATTTATGTTCAATTTATTTCAAACAATGGCTTAAAAATCTCTGCTCCAAAATCTGCAGTTTTGAGAATAGGGAAGTCAAAATTCAATGCAACCTACCAAATTAATGGTGACAAAATTCCAGAAAATGAAGTTTTTCGTGATTTAGGAGTTTTAGTCGATTCAAAATTGACCTTCTCAAACCAGGTAGAAAAACTTTGCCAAACAACCGAAAAACGATCTAGAGTAATTAGCAGATGTTTTTTTTCAAAAAATCCAAACTTCAATATACAAATGTTTTCCACTTTTACTCTATCAACTTTAGATTTTTGTTCTTGCATCTGGTCACCTCATAAATGGGGGGGATAAAGAATCAATTGAAACTATTCAAAAAGATTTTACACGATACTTACCTGATGCCATGATATTATCATACAGAAACCGTTACAGTAAATTCAATTTAATACCGCTTATTGTTAGACTGATTGTCAATGACCTGGTGGTGCTCCATAAACTCGTTCACAAGACGTTCAGAGACTTGGAACCAACTGATTTCATTTCATTTAATAGATCCAGTACACGAGGACACTCACTCAAGATTGTAAAACCTCATACAGGACCCTCCTTGAAAAACCATGTTATATTCAGATCTTTGAACCTTTGGAATGATCTTTCTCAGGAATTGGTTGAAATCCCATGTTCTGTTGTTTTTAGACGTAAATTAATTGATTCAAACATTGTGTATAAGTACATCGAAGATATAAAGCCCACTTTTCTAGACAGCCGATATGCCTAAACCACAGAACTGTAGTAAATTTGCTATTTAGTACTATTCCACCTTATCATAATCACACATTCCATTAATCAATCGAATCTCGACTTTTTATTTACCAATATATACCTTTCTTTAATTTGTTTTTAGTATTACAGTAACGAAAGATGTATTCGTGTATTCGAACCCGTTGCTATTCCTCTCCTTAAACCCATCCGGTTTTCGATATGTCCATCAGGACAAGTTCCGTATATGTCTGGTCGTTACTCTCACTTTATATTTTAATTTTTAGTAATTACGTTTCATTTACTTTCATAGTAATTCTTTATTGTTTATTCAAAGTAATTTGTAATTCGTAATTTGTAAGACCGATTATATACGAGTCAACCCAATGAAACTGAAACTGAAACTGAAACTGGAAAATCCATTTTTTTGATAACTATGGCCTTCTACTAGGGGTATCAAGTCATTTCAAAACCTGATTAACAATTGCATAACTGATGTTTCTTGTGTTTAAATTGTTACCTGCACAATAATAAATAAATTAAAATAGTCGTGTAATCTGCGCATAAAACGTTCAATACAAGAAATTTATGGAAGTTTGACATTAATTATTTGCTAATATTCCCGAGTTTTCAGCATTCATCTGCACTTCCAGATATTGAAAAAGTATCGAATTCACTGTTATAGCTCAAAATGAAGCTAAAAACATGGCAAAGAAGGCTGTTTAGGTTTCAAAAGATCAAAGTTCACCATGATTTTTCACAGGATTGGAAATGAAAAAACAAGTCACTTCTCTGACGAATTTTCAGAAAATCGAATATTTAATTTTAAACGAAGGCGATGTGGGGGGGGGGGGGGGGGTTGGCACCAGTAGGTTGTGAATGCAATGTATTGATGTAACTCGTGGACTATATGTCACTTTCTGAAAAGCTGATCTTAAGATGGCAAATCGCCGCCTTGAATATAACCACATGGATAGGCGACCACACGGGAAACTTCAGGAAATATCAAAAAAATACCGCGTTTTAAAACCAAAAATGACCGCAATGAAACATAGAACAAGCGTGTAAATTTTCAGAGCAATACGTCTCTGATATCTTTTGATATCGGCGCTCAAAGTAAAAAAAGGTAATTTTTCAGATTTCCGAAATTTTCGTTTTTAAAATTTCATAGTCCTCGTTCTCGGGAATGAAACATCTTTGAACCCTAATACTATGGTCGATTACTACCCACCATATAGTGTTTCTAAAACCGCTGACAGCTCAATTTTTTTGTCGACGCCAAACTGTAGATTTTTTCAGGCAATCCCATTTGAGACAAAACAAACCAACGAATTTTAAGTTGGTCTTAAAGTGAAGAAATTTTTTCAAGCGGATTCTGAACCAACGGTCCTGCAGGGGTCATAGTTGGGTGTTACAAGTTAATTTATGGCATTCGGACTCTGAACCAACGTTCTTGTAGGGGTCATAGTAGGGTGTTACAAGGTAATTTATGACATTCGGACTCTGAACCAACGGTCATGTAGGGGTCATAGTAGGGTGTTAGAAGGTAATTTATGGCATTCCGACTCTGAACCAACGGTAATGTAGAAGTCATAGTAGGGTGTTAGAATGTAATTTATGGCATTCGGAATGTGAAACAACGGTCATGTAGGGTTCATCGTAGGTTGTTACAAGGTAATTCATGGCATTCGGTCTCTGACACAGCGGTCATGTAGGGGTCATAGTAGGGTATTACAAAATAGTTTATGGCATTCGGACTCTGAACCAACGTTCTTGTAGGGGTCATAGTAGGGTGTTACATGGTAATTTATGACATTCGGACTCTGAACCAACGGTCATGTAGGGGTCATAGTAGGGTGTTAGAAGACAGTTTATGGCATTCGGACTCTGAACCAATGGTAATGTAGGGGTCATAGTAGGGTGTTAGTAGGTAATTTATGGCATTCTGACTCTGAACCAACGGTAATGTAGAAGTCATAGTAGGGTGTTAGAATGTAATTTATGGCATTCGGAATGTGAACCAACGGTCATGTAGGGGTCATCATAGGTTGTTACAAGGTAATTCATGGCATTTGGTCTCTGACACAGCGGTCATGTAGGGGTCATAGTAGGGTATTACAAAGTAGTTTATGGCATTCGAACTCTGAACCAACGGTCATGTAGGGGTCATAGTAGGGTGTTAGAAGGTAATTTATGGCATTCGTTCTTTGACATAACGGTCATGTAGGGGTCATATTAGGGTGTTAGAAGGTAATTTATGGCATTCGGACTCTGAACAACGGTCATGTAGGGTTCATAGTAGGGTGTTATGAAGTAATTTATGGCATTCTGATTCTGAACCAACGGTAATGTAGGGTTCATATTAAAGTGTTGAAAGATAGTTTATGGCATTCGGACTCTGAACCAATGGTAATGTAGGGTTCATAGTAGGGTGTTAGAAATTAATTTATGGCATTCGGACTCTGAACAATTAGACTCTGAACCAACGAACTCTGAAGCAACGGTCATGGAGGGGTCATATTAGGGTGTTAGAAGGTAATTTATAGCATTCGGACTCTGAACAACGGTCATGTAGGGTTCATAGTAGGGTATTATGAAGTAATTTATGGCATTCGGATTCTGAACCAACGGTCTTGTAGGGGTCATAGAAGGGTGTTACAAGGTAATTCATGGCATTCGGACTCTGAACCAACGGTCATGTAGGAGTCATAGTAGGGTGTTAGAAGGTAGTTTATGGCTTTCGAACTCTGAACCAATGGTAATGTAGGGGTCATAGTAGGGTGTTAGAAGGTAATTTATGGCATTCGGACTCTGAACAATTGGACTCTGAACCAACGGACTCTGAACCAACGGTCATGTAGGGTTCTTAGTAGGGTGTTAGAAGGTAATTTATGGCATTCGGACTCTGAACCAACGGTAATGTAAAAGTCAAAGTAGGGTGTTAGAATGTAATTTATGGCATTCGGACTCTGAACCAACGGTCATGGAGGGTTCATAGTAGGGTGTTACAAGGTAATTCATGGCATTCGGTCTCTGACATAGCGGTCATGCAGGGGTCATAGTAGGGTATTAAAAAGTAATTTATGGCATTCGGACTCTGAACCAACGGTCTTGTAGGGGTCATAGTAGGGTGTTAGAAGGTAATTTATGGCATTCGGTCTCTGACATAACGGTCATGTAGGGGTCATATTAGGGTGTTAGAAGGTAATTTATGGCAATCGGACTGTGAATAACGGTCATGTAGGGGTCATAGCAGGGTGTTAGAAGGTAATTTATGGCATTCGGACTCAGAACCAACGGTCATGTGGGGTTCATAGTAGGGTGTTAGAAGGTAATTTATGACATTCGGATTCTGAACCAACGGTCATATAGGGTTCATAGTAGGGCGTTATGAGGTAATTTATGGTATTCGGACTCTGAACAACGGTAATGTAGGGGTCATAGAAGGGTGTTAGAAGGTAATTTATGGCATTCGGACTCTGAACCAACGGTCATGTCGGGTTCATAGTAGGGCGTTATGAGGTAATTTATGGTATTCGGACTCTGAACAACGGTAATGTAGGGGTCATAGAAGGGTGTTAGAAGGTACTTTATGGCATTCGGATTCTAAACCAACGGTAATGTAGAGATCATAGTATGGTGTTAGAAGGTATCATATGGCATTCGGATTCTGAACCAACGGTCTTGTAGGGTTCATAGTAGGGCGTTATGAGGTAATTTATGGTATTCGGACTCTGAACAACGGTAATGTAGGGGTCATAGAAGGGTGTTAGAAGGTACTTTATGGCATTCGGATTCTAAACCAACGGTAATGTAGAGATCATAGTATGGTGTTAGAAGGTAATATATGGCATTCGGATTCTGAACCAACGGTCTTGTAAGGGTCATAGTAGGGTGTTACAAGGTAATTTATGGCATTCGGACTCTGAACCAACGGTCATGTAGGGTTCATATTCAAGGTGTTAGAAGGTAATTTATGGCATTCACACTCTGAACCAACGGTAATGTAGGGGTCATAGTAGGGTGTTACAAGGTAACACATAGTTGACTTTTTTTAACGTCAAAACGACTGTGAGTGAGTGAGTGAGTGAGTGAGTGAGTGAGTGAGTGAGTGAGTGAGTGAGTGAGTGAGTGAGTGAGTGAGTGAGTGAGTGAGT
>OZ038444.1:8944673-8974673 GCA_964036265.1 Daptonema setosum | reverse complement strand
CTATATCAAACACAGTTTTCACGAATATAAAATCGTCCATTTATAAGGTTGGACTCCACCAGGTCGTAGACTTCCCGACCCATATTGAAAACAACATATTAGATATCATTCTTGTTTCGAACAAGAAGCTTACTCGAAAAATTGAAAAACTGCAACGGTTTGGTGACGGCATATGTAACCCACCCTCTGATCACTTTGGAATATCTTTGACAACAAACATAGAACTTAATCAACAAATAAGATACAAATTCCCAAACTTTCATAAGGCAGACTACAACACAATGAACCTAATACTCGATTCTCAAAACTGGCATAATATAATTGATCCGAACTTGCTATCTCTAAATCAAATGTGCGAAACTTTCACGGGAATTTTAAATAATCTTATAAGCATACATGTCCCTGTATATAAGAAAACCAATACCCGTTTATACTGTGTTCAAGACCCTAACCTAAGGAACCTGAGGGCCATTGAACTGAGGTTAAAAACAAAATTCAAGAAAACAAAATGTTTGAATATTCATTCCCAACGCATGGAAATATCGAGGCAAATAAGAAAACTAGAAGTGTCATCATACTACAACAATGAAACCCGTATTCTGTCGTCAGGTAACATACATAAGTTCTGGCAATATAGACGACTATTGGTCTCCATACCATAGTCGGAGCTGTCTCATACTCGATTCAATGTTTCATTCTTATGTAACATTATGTTATTTCTATATTTATCTGCTCCACCGCTACTGCACGTGTGCTAAACATAGACATGTTGCATTGTAGTGAAGGTGCGTCATATGGCTAGTGTTGTGACCTAGCTGGTTGTCTGGAAAGTCGTCCACTTTGATCCGCACAAGTGACACATACTTGGGTCAGCTTGTGCACTTATATATCAACTTATATTTACATATTCATTCAGTCTGTCATTTTCTCTCGTGCGGTTGTGTTCTCGTTTGGCCGCTGGCCTTTGGTGTTGACATTACTTTATACCGGAAGTTATAACTATGAAAATAATTATGACCGAGACTGGAAGTTGGGCTTGATTCGGCTCAATGATATAACGATTGTGTAATCGAGACTTCTTATCTAATACTGTTTATAGTAAGCAAGACAAAGTAATAGCATTATATAATAGCTATGTCGCAGTAAACGTAAACCCAACTTTCGACTAGCGCTCTCTGGGTATCACTGCACTTTGGTCTTATATTTTTAGCGGTCATCAATTTTTAACAGCCGGATTGATACACCGATTGCGTCACAGGAAGCGAAGCGAAATGGGAAAGAGGGGCAGTCCGTCGGGCAAGAAGAAAACGCCCGATCGAAACAAGGAGCCGCCGCAGCCGAAGCAAGCAGATACATTAGTGTTGGATATTGGTGAAATCGACGAGGTGGGTTTTTATAAATTCATTGAAGAATGCCTGACCGATGCTGTTAAAACTCAACGTGCTGTCAGTAGTGTGCGTGAGTTAGTGAATATCCATCAGCCTATTCTTCATGTAACTCTGCCTAAGAGAATTGTATCCAACAATAATGCTGATCGGGTGGAGTGGTTAATGAATGTGGCTGAAATAATCTTCCAACAGGTGAATGTTATCCCATGGGCGTTTTCTGTAAAAAATACAGAAAAGGTGAAACTGAAACAGGTCAAGGCGCGCTTGGCTCATGCTGTACAACAACAACAGCAACAACAACAGTTGAATCAGGAGTCACCGGTCGTACAACAACACAACAACAAAAATGTAAATCGCCACCATTCCAGCCTGGAAGAGAGTGCGGGCGTGTTAAACAACAAAAATGTAAATCGCCACCATTCCAGCCTGGAAGAGAGTGCGGGCGTGTTAAACAACAAAAATGTAAATCGCCACCATTCCAGCCTGGAAGAGAGTGCGGGCGTGTTCAACAACAGAAATGTAAATCGCCACCATTCCAGCCTGGAAGAGAGTGCGGGCGTGTTAAACAACAAAAATGTAAATCGCCACCATTCCAGCCTGGAAGAGAGTGCGGGCGTGTTCAACAACAAAAATGTAAATCGCCACCATTCCAGCCTGGAAGAGAGTGCGGGCGTGTTCAACAACAAAAATGTAAATCGCCACCATTCCAGCCTGGAAGAGAGTGCGGGCGTGTTCAACAACAGAAATGTAAATCGCCACCATTCCAGCCTGGAAGAGAGTGCGGGCGTGTTCAACAACGTAAATCGCCACCATTCCATTCTGGAAGAGCGTGCGGGCGTGGTCAACAACAACAATGTAAATCGCCACCATTCCAGCCTGGAAGAGAGTGCGGACGTGTTCAACAATGTAAATCGCCACCATTCCATTCTGGAAGAGAGTGCGGGCGTATTCAACCACACAAATCACCATGATTCCAAGGGGGAATTCCAGAAGGCGGGCCAAATGCAGTCATCACAAATGGGTCACCGATCACAAAGTGACAAAATATTCATTGGTGATAGACCTGTCGATCTGCCAGCACAAAGGGGTCACCTATCACAAGGTGACATTGTAGCCATTTGTGATAAACTTGTCAAGCAGTCATCACAAAAGGGTCATCTATCACAAAGTGACGACGAGTTCATTTGGGATGAACCTTTTGGACAGCTATCACAAAAGAGTACTGCGCTGATGAGGGAGCCAAACCCCGAAGTTGGACAACAACGACGACAGGTACAGCGATCACAAACGGGAGGCTTAGCACAAAGTGACCAGTTTCTCAATTGTGATAGACCGGTCAGTCAGCCATCACAAATGGGAGGCTTATCACAAAGTGACAACGTATTCATTTGTGATAGACCGGTCAGTCAGCCATCACAAATGGGAGGCTTATCACAAAGTGACAACGTATTCATTTGTGATAGTCCGGTCCGTCAGTCATCACAAATGGGAGGAGTATCACAAAGGATCAACGAATTCATTTGTGATAAACCGGTCAGTCAGCCAGCACAAACGGGGCGCTCAGCACAAAGTGACAAGTTACTCATTGATGATAAACCTGTCAATCAGCTATCACAAATGAGTGAACCATCGAAGTATGACTTGAGGGCTCACTGTGAGCAACAACAACAGCGTCATGTGAGCGGTGAGAAGAGTCAGCGAGGCATGCAGGAAACGTGGGCTGATCGCGAGGTGCCATCACAAATGGGTGGCCGATCACAAACCGACAACGTACGCATTTGTGATAGACCTGTAGGGCAGCCATCACAAATGAGTCATGTGGCGAGGTATGTACAGAAGCATGAAGATGCACAGCAGCAACGGCAACAGCAGCAGCATGTTGAGCGTGAGGGTCATCAGAAGTATTATGTACAGCGGGATGAGTGTGTTGAGCCTGAAAACAACAAAGTCAAGAGTAATCATGACGTGCAGTGGGTTGATGCAGTTACGAAAAGTGGAGTACGTGATAGACGGGAGGCTCATAGTGGAATGGCCGTGACTGAAGAGAAAGAGGGCTGGCAGGAAACTATGAATAAGATGATGATCATGATGCAGAAGTCCAACGAACAACAAGTGCTGGCAATGAAGAAGCACGAACAGTTTTCGGGAGAGGACAAAGCTGAGTTCAAATACTGGTTTGAGGATCTGCGTGCGCGGCTGGAGGACACCTGTCTCAGTGATGAAGAAAAATTGAGACACCTTATTACATGTCTCAAGGGCAACGCGAAACGTCAGTTCAGGAAAGACAACGACAGGCCGACGTGGTTATCAGCACTGGAGTACTTGTCTGAGAAGTATGGTAGCCGTTACGGACGAGACAACAAAATGGCCGATCGTTTTCATAGTCGAGTACAAAAGCCGGGTGAGTCGGTACGGGAGTTCGCGTTTGCTCTGAAACGATTGTGTCCGATCGATGACTACAACCCGTATTTTGAACAGTACATGACAGGTCAATTGATTTCTGGATTACAGTCAGCGCGTGACCGAGAGAAAGCTACCTACGAGGCGGAAATTAAACGGACTCCGTTTGAGGCCATCGTTCGAGGCATTGAGGACTACGAGTACTGCCGGGAGAAAGTAGCTAATAGAGGGAGTCAGGCTGTGAAACGCATGGGTCAGCTAGGAGCTGAAAGTGAGCAGCGGGAACGGGGTCGGGAGCAGACACGTGGAGGAGCGGTCAAGTATGAGCACACACAACAGCAAAGTGTTAATCAACGGCAAACCTATCAGCCGTCTGAAAACAATAACATGAGACATGGGCAATATCAAGTGGATACCCAGCAGCCACCTCCAGGGCACAGTTGGAATCGACAGCAAAACAGTAACCAACAACAGCGGGTCAACCAGGTACAGTGGAGCGGCCTCCGTCAACCGGTCCAAGACTATCAGCAGAATCAGCGCTTATCGGGTAGCCGAGAATGTTTCAAATGCGGAGAAGTGGGCCACTTGCAAAGCAGTTGCACTAACGAAAACCAGGGACAGATGTCTGGAGAGCGTCCACCGCAGTCATTGGACTATCAAGCAGTCAGAGCGGTGAGTGTTGCAAAACCTGTTGAAGATGTGGAGGCAGTGTCAGCTGAACTGCGTGCTCTGAAAGATGAATTAGCACAACTGAAACACCGCTCTGAAATGAGTAATGGCGAATTGGCAACGGGTCAGTGCATGAATAAATGGGTGCCGATACCAAGTGAACAATACAGCCAGCTGAAACTAACACTGCCCAACGTTCGACAGCTGCTAGTTAATAAGTTCAGTCGGGGTGCGAAAGTCAGTGATCCGGTGATTAAGCTGGTGCGCAATCGGATGGAACATGGTCAGATGAAATTGAAGCCCGAGTCTCAACGTGACGTCAAAAGCATCATCGTCAAAACGGGTTACCGTTTGAGTCAGATGCACGGTAGAATGAAAACGGCAGTATCCAATGTGCTCGCTGTGTCGCGAAAACTGGTGCAGAAGCTGTTCTAGTGGTGGCATGCGGTAGCCTATTCTACGTTTACTCAAAATTTTGTTAAAATGTTTTCTACAGTTGGCTTTGGGATGAGATGCTTTATGTCTACACCTGGTCTGTTATTTGTGTGAGGTGCGCTGTATCGATACGACTATGTTGACCTTCAACCTAAAACGGATGGCACTGGCAGTTGTTTTATGGGGTTTTATTTCAGTTGTGATGTCGTTTTAACCGAAGTTTTGTCGGTTGGAGCAGATCAGTATCGATTGTAGACTGAGTCTGATGTTTTGAACGATTCGGTGATCATTTTAGACTGGATCTGTGAATTTTCGGGCAGCTCAGTAAATCTTTTAGCCTGAGTCTGTAAGGTTTCGTACAACCTCAGCAACGTTTTAGGTTGAGGACAGTTTTTGCGTTTTTCGCCGGTATCAATGGATTTTTGCTAGCTGAAATTGAACCGGGAACGATTTTATTTTGCTGTCGTTAATTTTTCATCGTGGATGGGAGCGTCATCGTCGTTTTTTCGTTCGCGTATTCGTCATCGTCGTTTTTTTGCGTTCACGTTTTTGTGCCGTCGTTGAGGAGGGAGAGGAGTTGAATGCGATTCAACTGGCTGCCGCCGTTTCAAATCGATATGGTCTTCATTGGTCGTGCCGTCATGCGTTCGAATCGTGGTCGTTGGCATATGCGTTCTCGTATCATGGTCAGGCAGGCGTTGGCAGTAATTGGCGTCTTCATCACTGGCAGACTAGTTTATTATTCCAGATAGTGTATCGTAAATCTTAGATAGCTCACTCATAACTTGTTAACTTTCTTTTGCAGCTTTCAGAGTGCTTTATGGATAAAAAACAGTGATTGTGATTTTAACTTATTATGATTTTATCCTATTCTTTGCATTGCTTGATTCTTTGATCTTATCCGTATTAATTCGTTATTTATCCTTATTATTCACTTATTATCTTTCATCCATTTTGTTCGTTATCGTGTTTTCGGTCGGAGGGAGAAGACGACTATTGGTCTCCATACCATAGTCGGAGCTGTCTCATACTCGATTCAATGTTTCATTCTTATGTAACATTATGTTATTTCTATATTTATCTGCTCCACCGCTACTGCACGTGTGCTAAACATAGACATGTTGCATTGTAGTGAAGGTGCGTCATATGGCTAGTGTTGTGACCTAGCTGGTTGTCTGGAAAGTCGTCCACTTTGATCCGCACAAGTGACACATACTTGGGTCAGCTTGTGCACTTATATATCAACTTATATTTACATATTCATTCAGTCTGTCATTTTCTCTCGTGCGGTTGTGTTCTCGTTTGGCCGCTGGCCTTTGGTGTTGACATTACTTTATACTGGAAGTTATAACTATGAAAGTAATTATGACCGAGACTGGAAGTTGGGCTTGATTCGGCTCAATGATATAACGATTGTGTAATCGAGACTTCTTATCTAATACTGTTTATAGTAAGCAAGACAAAGTAATAGCATTATATAATAGCTATGTCGCAGTAAACGTAAACCCAACTTTCGACTATATGTTAACTCAAAGACGAAAGTTAAAGACTCACTTCCCATTCTAATCGATCAGGGAAAAGAGCTTGTATCAGATCAAGAAAAAGCAAATCATTTCTCAAACCAATTTTCCTCCATTTACTCAGGTAGCATAACCAAAGTTTGCCAAGGCAATGGTACAAACATCCAGAAACCTATACCTAAAGTATTTTCACGTAATCCAGATTTTTACCCCGTTTTTACACCCGAACAAGTCAGCGAAACCATAAGATCTTTGAAAAATAATAATGCGTCTAGTTTTGACAAAATACCAAACACTTTCTTGAAAAAACTGAACCATTCAATAAGCATTCCACTGGCTAAAATCTTCAACGTATCATATTATACTTCATCCTTTCCTATATCATGGAAGCATGCGAAAATTATTCCAATCCATAAAAAGGACAATAAATCTCTAGCATCAAACTACAGACCGATTTCTTTGAATGCAATTATTTCAAAAGTTTTTGAAAAAATAATAAAAAAGCTGTTTTAAAATGTTGTCTAGCTAAAAACTTAATAAATCCTGCCGAATATGGTTTTCTACCGGGAAAATCAGTTGAAAGCCAACTTTTGAGATGTCATTTTGACTGGGCAACAAACAAGGATGCAGGTAACTGCACAGATATTATATACTTAGACCTCACTAAGGCCTTTGATCTTGTACCGCATAATCTTCTTATACAAAAATTAAGAAACTTAAAGCTGGCTGAACATTTCGTTGATTTTGTAATTTCTTATTTACACAACAGAACACAATCAGTTTGCATAAATAACGTTAGATCAAAACAAACATCAGTAACTATGGGTGTCCCTCAAGGTTCTGTGTTAGGCCCCCTTCTTTTTATCTTATTTATAAATGATCTACCAAATGTCGTAAAACATTCAAAAATTTTCCTTTATGCTGATGACATAAAACTATACTCAGAAATAAAAAACAATACTGACATTGAAAATTTACAGACTGATTTAACCTCTGTTCAAAAATGGATTTCAAACAATGGCTTAAAAATCTCTGCTCCAAAATCTGCAGTTTTGAGAATAGGGAAATCAAAATTCAATGCAACCTACCAAATTAATGGTGACAAAATTCCAGAAAATGAAGTTTTTCGTGATTTAGGAGTTTTAGTCGATTCCAAAATGACCTTCTCAAACCAGGTAGAAAAACTTTGCCAAACAGCCGGAAAACGGTCAAGAGTATGTAATTAGCAGATGTTTCTTTTCAAAAAATCCAAACTTCAATAAACAAATGTTCTCAACTTTCACTCTATCAACTTTAGATTTTTGTTCTTGCATCTGGTCACCTCATAAATGGGGGGATAAAGAATCAATTGAAGCTATTCAAAAAGATTTTACACGATACTTACCTGATGCCATGACATTATCATACAGAAACCGTTGTAGTAAATTCAATCTAATACCGGTTATTGTTAGACTGATTGTCAATGACCTGGTGGTGCTCCATAAACTCGTTCACAAGAAGTTCAGAGACTTGGAACCAACTAATTTCATTTCATTTAATAGATCTAGTACACGAGGACACTCATTCAAGATTATAAAGACTCATACAGGACCGTCCTTGAGAAACCATGTTATATTCAGATCTTTGAACCTTTGGAATGATCTTACTCAAGAATTGGTTGAAATGTTCTGTTGTTTTCAGACGCAAATTAATTGATTCAAACATTGTGTATTAGTACATCGAAGATATAAAGCCCACTTTTTTAGATAGCCGATATGCCTAAACCACAGAACTGTAATTAATTTGCTATTCAGTACCATTCCACCTTACCATAGTCACACATTCCATTAATCAATCGAATCTCGACTTTTTATTCACCAATTTATACTTTTCTTTGATTTGTTTTTAGTATTACAGTAACGAAAGATGTATTCGTGTATTCGAACCCGTTGTTATTCCTCTCCTTAAACCCCTCCGGTTTTCGATATGTCCATCAGGACAAGTTCCGTATATGTCTGGTCGTTACTCTCACTTTATATTTTATTTTTTATTAATTACGTCTCACTTACTTTCATTATATTTCTTTATTGTTTATTCAAAGTAATTTGTAATTCGTAATTTGTAAGACCGATTATATACGAGTCAACCCAATGAAACCTTGAAACCTTGAAACCTTGTATTATAGTAATAAACTTTCATCTTCTACGGAGGAGATTCGATCTTGGGCCTCCACGGTGTCATCGCCCGCCTTGCGTTTCCGGTTGTTGATGTTGCCGCCATGGCAGTCGGTATCGTCGATGAATTATTGTCGCCTATTGTATATTGGTAGATTAGGTGTAATTGTAATAGCTGTAAAGCGTTTACTGTTATTACCTGTCCAGAGTTGTGTAAACCCGTTGTTCCGTTCTGTATCAGATGAAAGAACAAACAGAATGAATGATTGCCTGACCTCAGTGTTTGTCGATTCCGTTAACAATAGTAGTAGCATAGCAACCAGACTTAATAAGAATTAAGGCGGGTATTCAAAAATGAAGCGTGTGTATGTTAAGGTTTACAGTTTGGCAGCAGCGTTTGTTTATAGAGTTTTGTTGCATGTTGAAAGTCTGTTGTCACCGAACTACGCTCGGTTTAGGCGTAACATTTACACATCAAGCGGCAACATTTACACATCAAGCGGCCACATTTACACATCAAGCGACAACATTCACACATCAAGCGACAACCTTTACACATCAAGCGAAAACATTTACACATCAAGCGACAACATTTACACATCAAGCGACAACATTTACACATCAAGCGACAACATTTACACATCAAGCGACAACATTTACACATCAAGCGATAACATTTACACTAAACTTCACACGGTATGCCAAAACTAGTTCATTCATGAAAAAGTAGTTGCTCGTTATTTTAGTTTGACATTCAGGAATGCTATAAAAAGTAGAATTCATACGTGTTTCAACTAAAAGTTTCAGCTTTGTTTATACGGGTAACCATAAAAATATAAAATTTCTTATTACGCCATGTATAGTTTATTTTAAATGTTTATACGTAAAGCAATCGTTTCGGTGACGCTTAAAATGGTCGTTTAGTTCATAATTCTTTTCATTTATTACATATATCAGATTATTATATTGCTTAAAACGTTTCCCTATCCAAGAATGTTAATTGAAAAAAGCAAAACGTCAAGTTTAATCATGGAAATTGTCGCTATAAATCTGACTAAATTGAACAAACAAAAAATTGTGCGTCAGTTAATTACTTCATTTATTATTCTTTTAAAATTCAATAATCAAAATAATTATGCGAAATAAAAAGAACATTTTGAACAACGTTAGTCTCCAATAAACGGAGAAACAACATGAGTGACTTATCAGCAGAAATATAAAAAAATTAATTAACGACTACAGGGTGGGCCAAAAAAAACAAACGGTTTTGAACGTTATTAAATCGAGTTATAAACAACCGATTCAATTATTGTTGTTCTTATTTGAAAGCCAATATTTTGACTTAAAATCTCTCTAATTTTGAACTTGTTTCAAAAAGTTGCCCTCAAGTTACAGAAGGAAACTCAAAATGTCGTGTTTCTGGGTGAAAAAATTGGAAATTTTTACTATTTCAAAAGTATTATCCAACAATGGTTTAAAGGTGTTTTAAAAGTGTGAAATTGTCGTAGTAACTGTTCTCTTCTGTGTTTGCTTCGATATCAGTGTAAAATTGAGCTCCGTAATCACTTCGATTTACTGGTGCTTTTTACATGCGTTTTTTATCATAATTCAATTAGTCAAAACAAGTGTTCGAGTACCGTTTCGTGGTTTAACTCCGTGTATAACGTAGAAAAGTCAAAACTGTTACCGGATTTCAGGATAAATTTATTGTTTCAACGTGGACAGACCACCAAGTGAGAGTCAATATTCAAATGTCAACCAATCAAGCAAATCAATTAGGTAAAAAATAATTCTGATTAAATAAAAGTAAAACGCAGACTTTTGTACACAGCTGAAATGAACACGTACACCATTACCATTGACAATATAATAGTATCCAGTAAATAGTATTTATAAACTGGTAGGTGTTCACCATTGATGTTAAGTGCCTTGAGTCTGTGGAGGTGCCGTACCGCAAACTCGGTGTACCACAGAAGTGCATCGGGCATTAGACGGGCGTGCCACTCCAGCATCGACGATACCTTCGATGAACGCTCACGCTCCCTGCAAGCTACAATGCGTTTAACTGGCTGAGACTTTTTTGGAACATTTCATTTAAAACTTTTCAATCGCGCCCAATTACATATTGTGCACGGCTGTCCGTTCGATGGGATACTTTTATTTACCTTAACTCGATTTCAAACCACCATTTCACATTAATTCAACTCATTCATGTTCATTTTTCTATAACATGGAAGGGATTTTATGCCACTCCATGCATAATAAGTTGTTAATTTTGGTCCCATTGAAAACACCCCAAAGATAATGAATCCTGTGATATATGTACATACATACGTAGTTTTTAGCTACTAGTGGTTGTCGTTACACCATGCAAAAATTAGATTTGGTTAAAACTGTTATGGGCTCGAAAGTCTCGTACATAAAACAAATTGGGTGCGACACATTTTCATGGCTCACACGAGAATGAACCCTTAATTTTTGGTTATCATGATCTGAATATTCAAGTGAAAAATTGAAGTGTTAACTGTTCCAACTTCGAATCGTTAGCTGCATCAAATATAAGAGAAGGTGAAACATAACAGCCGGCTGTTCGACTCAACTCAACTCAACAGCTGTATGCTATAACATGCATTCATCATGTTCAGTGGCTGTTATCCGGGTTGGACAAGTTAACGTGTCATTTAATCACTTGAATCTCAAGAAAACCTTTTACTTAAAACAGGGGTGTTCATGTCTAAAGTTTCTGCTCCTTATGAACTGTCACCTCAAAATTTTCGCACTTATAAGTGATTGTAAATTGGAGAATAATTATAAATTTTAAATTAATTGCCAATTAAGCAATTATCAAACAGCTTTTGTGTAAACAAAGCATGGTCGTAAACTTTTTCCTAATTTAATGCTGTCAAGCCATCTTTTAAATTATGTTATTCATCCGTTGGCTATTATCGCTGACGTTAGTCCTTAAAAATTGTTAAATCCAAACAATTCCAGATTCGAGCGACTTTAGCAAAAAACACACTTTCCCAGACAGGGTGTTAGAAATAAAAATGCCAAATTTCGGAATAAAACGTCACTATGCAACAAATTCGAAGCTTCGTGACATCAGAATTTCAGGAATGATGAGAAAACGGATTAATAATTATTACAAGCTGAATGAATGTCCAGTAAAACTAATGAAAACCATTGTGCGCGAAAAGCTATAAATACATACAAGTTTACAGATCAAATTACAGTATACGTATTTGAAAAAATTCTGATCAATGAAATAATAATTAGAGTTGGTACTGATGGCTGTGATACGGGTGTGATGAGCGACCTGCTCATCGGCACCCAGCCCACAGTCACCGCCCCCATATCGCCCGCCGTACAACACATCACGTGCATGGTATATGTATGTAGCTATATAATATCCAACCCAACAGTCAATCGGTCAGTCCACAGTCTGCCACTTTTGCCAGTCTACAGTCTGCCACTTTTGCCAGTGTCAGTCGGCCACTGTTGCCAGTGTGGCACCAGTCATCAGCACAGCCCGCCAACTTGCCTATTGAGCCAAATTCATTAGTAAGTAGCCTTAGCCTCCCAATCTGGTATTCCATATTATAATCGGTGTAATTGATATCTTCTATACTACCATTTGATAACATTACCTACATAATTGCGTCTCAATATTAAATTTCATATTATATTCTGTATAAGTGTCATCTTCTATATTATCCTTTTTTGTATAATAATTACCTTGATCAATTTATTAACTCTATTCTTATAAAACATAAAAGACCTTATCGTTACAGTATTAATGAAACAGTTTAAACTTGTTCCGTTGCATGTCATATTCACACCTTAGCCCAAACAAATACACATCTTCACAACTTAGCCAGTAATCCATTTAGTTAGCCTAGGAATAAGTTTTATTAGGAGTAAGTCAGTGATACGGGTGTGGTGTAAACAGTGATACGGGTGTGGTACCAAATAAGATTAAGTCAGTTTAGAAGAACCTCCCTGTATCAGATGGAGGCCCCTACTAAGAACCACCTTCAGTCCAAGTAACTTTTTACATAAATTTTCAGATCAATTTTGAAGCCGTTTTTTATATATATGCCTCTAATGAATGAGCCAGCCATTCGAAATCCGCACGCCGAGGTCCCACGCCACCGAAAAGTCGAGAAAAGAGAAGTTGGTTTTCCATCAGACTAATTCCACTACAAAACGAAATTTTTCCCGTGAGTTTTTCTTATACATTGTTTTAAGTGTGATGGTGTGAAATGACGGAAATTTAAACACCCAGCCTCCTCTGTAGAGAAATGATTGACATCATTGTAAACCTATTCTAGTGTACTTAATTGTATTATGTCGGGACCAACCTATAACATCCATACTGTATAAAAACATTATCTTATACCTACGTGTTATAACTTACCTACATATATTATATGCTATTCTGATACGTGGTTACTTTGTCAGTCATTCATTGGTCATTCATGAGTCATTCTGTGTGAGTCTGTCATATACAGTCAGTCTGGTGGTTGTGGTGAAACAATGAAAGGTCTATATTGAGGATCGAGGCTAGGCGTGGACTTGGTACATATCAGTAGCTCATATAACCTACATGTAACCGTTGAAACATCAAAACAACTAATAATACAAATAACAAGTATTGTATTTATTACTGTAGCCATACGCCCACGCAACGTTTTCACTTAGCCGAGCCGTTGCAGCTTTCCCTTATCAGTTGATTTGGGGAGAGCCACGCGAACACCAAACACCAAAGTCAGGCCATCATATGAACTTCGGTAATATGTGTTTCCCATGACTTTTCAAAAGTCATGGGAATTCAAGCCAGTCAGTTACGTGCCATAAAAAAAGTTTTAGAAGGCCGCTTTTCAATGAGCCATAAAAACAGTTTTAAAGTTCACAGCCCCACAATCAGCGATTTCACATCGCACTTCAATTCAGTTTCCCAACTTTTGCAATGAATTTTCCAAATAACAAAAGGTCATAATCCAAAAGAAATTCCGATTTTCAAACCATCGCCCACTGCCATTTCATTTTCGAAGTTGCTTTTACCATTCTGAATATCCGAGAGGCCAAAGTCACTCTTGACTTCGCTCGCCGCCCGATGTACATATTCACTGCGCATACAATTCATGTACATATATTTTCACCATTGCAAAATGCAGCTAAGTGGCCAATCAACTACTAATTTATTACACTAATTCCCATAATTATTACTATTGTTGTTTGTGTATGCCTAGCAAATATTTATTAGTGTAGCTCGGTCGAGCATGATGTTGCTCAAATAACTCAGATGTTTCAGTCAGTCAATTGAATAAAAATTTTCAGTCAGCCAATTTAATTAAAATATATTATTCAATTAGGCCAATTTTTGTTAAATTATGCGCCGACATTATTTATTCTGATATCCTGATCAAATATTCAGTTTAGATAATGAGCTCCGCCGCATATTTCCAAAATCCAAAAATTTTCCTAGAATTTTTCTCAAACACGAAATTTTATGTGCGTATACAAAGGAGGATAACCACTGAAATACCACCGCTGCGCGGGCCTAACGCGCTTGTCCTCGCTCCCGCTCGGACAAGCCAGCCTAACGATAGGTAATTGGGGGTTAACGGACAGTAAAACTTCATATGAAAATTATTTTTGGTGACAAAAAAAATGTCATTAAGAAAAAATTATAGGAAAATTTTTGGAGTTTGGAATTTTGCAGCCCCGCCAGCCAAATTAGAAGCGCTCACCAGAAATGAAAGATTGATTGGAAGAAGAGAAAAAAATTATATGAAAGAATTCAAACGATAAGAAATTATTTTGGGTTTTCGGCGTCATGAACGTCCAGAAATCAGTACACAGACCACTAGGTTCCTGATTTAGCCATTCATTTAGGACAATTTCGTTTCGCTACACCTTGCGCTTCAGCGTGCCACAGTCAACAAGCCGAGTCCACTACGGTCGTCTGCTGCCATCCAACCGTCACCGCCCGCACAAGTTCAATAATCCTGGATAGCAGCTGAGGTTAGCTAAGTTTTTATATCAAGTCACTCAATCACTTAGTTAGCAAACTCACTCATTAATCAACTGAAATCACTCACCAACTCGTCTACTCATTATTACTGCCAACACTTAGCTAGCTAACTCATTCTAACGAGCAAACTCACCTACTTTTTATTGGTTTTTATTTGGTAATTTTTGCCACATTTACTGACTCACTAACACACGACTCACCAACTAATCAGGAGCTGTCGGACGCCGAACGCAGAGTCCTGACAACTGGTCCTGACGTTGCCTGGTCACACGAGGACGTCACTGCTTTTTGTTAGTATAGGTGTACTGCTAGCCTAGCCAGATATTTTTCAAGCCTTTTTCCAATATTATTCAGTGATGAATAGATAGTTAAAAGAAGGTAACTTGCGCCAAACGAAACGTCAACATAACCCTAAATTAGATAACTGTGTAAAACATATATAAAAATTCAAGCCGTAATTTTTTTACATGTTTATCAAACGTCTGGGGAAGACTAAAAACAAAAAAGAAAAATTTCAACCGTGCTTGAAACATTGTTGGGAATTATTTTAAGCCAATTAAACATTAAGCGAAATAAATTTTAATTTTTATAAAGTCTCATATTGTTGTTGATGCATGACCGGCGACACAGTCAACTCATTAAATAGGGATTAAAAAAAGCCTTCGATCAGCTTCGAGATTTAAGACGAATAAATAGAGAGCTAATTGCCGAGAACAGTCATTTAAACAATATAGCCATACAATCAGCAAACGCCAACATGCCGGATAATATTGACAACGTACGCCATCAAATAGGTAACATTGGGTTCCCATTGAACACACTCCAACCATTTTCAGGGACGGGCCCAGCCTCAATTAAACAGTTTTTGGAACAATTCGATAAATTAACTACGAGCCTACGATATCAGCCGAATGAGCAGGCCAGTTTGTTGCCTATATTTTTGACGGGCCAAGCAGAACGAAAATTAGCCAATTACTCAGCCGCCATTAAAACCGATTACCAGACACTTTATCGCCAATTGTTGGATGATTTTGCCAAGCCCAAGGCCGCCAGCATCGCAGCCAGTGAACTTTTCCAAAGAAAACAAATGCCAGAAGAGACAGTTATGTCGTTCGCGGACAAACTGTTCCAATTATTTGAAAAAGCGTTCCCAACTGCCACAGACAAGCCGCTACTCAGTCACTTGCTAAAACACGGGGTCAACCCCCGCCTGAGCCAAGCCCTCCTTGTGCAGCCGGATCTCCCTGACGATCCGGATGCACTGGTTAAGCTGCTGCAAAAGCTTGAAAGCTGCCAAGCCAGTATGTCAACCAAGCCACTCGATAACGCATTCGGCAGCCCAAACCCAGCCAACCAAGCCAAATCAGGCCTTTGCAGCCTTTACACCGCCAGACCCCACTGCCAACATTCAGACAGAAATAAATACGTTGAAACGAGAAATACATAAGCTAACGCAAGCCATCGCAACAAATCACAATAGCAGTCAGAACGATGTTTTAACTGAAATAAACCTGGGCACCGAGCCCGACACTATAGATCACGTCAGCCAACATTTCAGCCAAATCAGTACCAGTACCAGTCACCGTATCAAGCTAATAATTTCGGTAGCAACATAAATCAGCCATTTTACTACGATAGTCAACCAAGTTACAGGTATAATGAGCCCGAGTTCAACAATAGTCAGCCGAGCCACAACAACAACAAATACATCAACAATGAATCCGGTGACAGCAATAACAACAATCACAGGTATCAAACCGCCCTCCTACAGCATCATCGTGCCTACGTCGCCACCGACGAGTGTGCCAGCGAACACGAGCAATCAAATTCAGACTTAGAAATTGAGCCACACTATCAAGCCTTTGCCTCAACAGACTAGCCTCTTTAACATCAGCCAGCCAAAGCCCGTTTCAGAAATTAAGGTGCAGCCAGAACAGAATACATTTTACGTAATTTTTTTCCCAGCAAATCAAGGTTTTTAGCAAGGTTCCCAGAAGAACAACAGGTGGAGGATGCGGTCGCATAAGTGATTGAGATTATTTATCATTGTTATATCAGATTGCATATTCATTTATGTCCGTTTATTCCTGCCTTAACAAATTATCCATTTGTCACCTTAGTTTGTTTACTTGAATTTAATTCAAATGTTATTGTGATTATTTTTGTGATATCTCATGCCATCTCATGCGCAGTCCTCCAAACCCCAGACGATTTCCACATTTCCACATCTCCGTTAAACACCTTTCCTGAGACCCAAAATTAGTGGGAAAAACACTTGACGAAAACTTTGTCGACCGGTATTTTCGAAAATAATGCAGTGTGAATTGAAACGTGAATTCTAAAATAAAATAACGAAATAATCGAAACAGGTAATAAAACACTTGAAGTGAATTTCGAATTTATTAGTTTCATCGAAGTTTTTTCACATCGAAGTGTTTTTCTGTTTTTCTTCAGTTGTTCATCGTACAGCTCGTGGTGACATTGTTTACCACGCTGAACACCGCCGCTTCGCGGTGCCCGGAAATTCGGCCTACGGCCGAAGCCTAACAATAGGTTATCGGGGGTTAACGAACAGTAAAGCTTTGCATGAACATTTAAACCCTGTCACCTCGAGCTGTTCCGAGAAAAATATAGAGACGCAATCAAATCAGTTTGAAGTAAGGGTTAAGGTTAGTTCGAAATAACTTCATGGACGGAAAAGCAACAATCACATTTTAGTAGCTGATTTTTCAAAAAAAAAACATAAAAATCGTCATAAACCTACATATTTAAGTTTGAAAACGATTAGGAGTAAGAGTGAGTACCTTGATTCAGTCAATTTTCTGATTTGAAATCACGGCAACTTTAGTCGGGGGGTTTTCTACGGAGCTTTATCAACGACATGTTTTACACTGACCCGGCGGTTTCTCGACGGGCGCCGGAGAGGGTTTTGGTTTGGATTAAAAATAAAACAATCAATTTCAATTCTATTGATGAAACTTAACATAATAAACAATGAAGAACGTTCGTTGCCCCAATATAATAACGCAATCGTTAAAACATAAGTCAATCAGATGCTTGACAAAAAAGGAAAAAGTACATTTCAAACTGACCTTAAACTTTAGTTTTCCGCTCTTGAATCAACTTTGTTGTTTTAATTGACTATACCGTGGCACATCAATCAAACAACTTGATCGTGGGATGCGTGACTTAATATATCCGCCTTTTTCGGGGAGAACACGCATCACCACAACAAGCAGGTGATCAACGCCTTAGTCCGTAAATATATTAACATTGGTATTTTATTCACTTTATAAATTGCATTGGATTATTGTCGACATTTTTTAAATTATTCCCAATTTATGAATCGATTTAATTTTCTTTTTAAAATTTCATTCTTAAAATTTTTTGAAAATACCGGTCGACAGAATTTTCGTTTTCATTTGGGTTTCAGGAAAGGTGTTTAACGCATGTGGAAATCGTCTGGGGTTTGCGGTACTGCATCTCATGCGTTATCATATACTTTTGTGTTTATTAATGTTCCCCTGTTTTGTTAGTCAGGTAGATTATATGCCAGCCATTGGTATTACCACAAGTTAGCCCTTATGAGTTGACAGCCGAAAAAGCCAAAGTCAAGAAAGAAAACCAGAAAGCTTCTGAGTTTTGTCAGACAAGGACTTTTCTGACGGGGTCGTCAGTTTTGAAGGAAGGGAAAGGTGATACGGGTGTGATGAGCGACCTGCTCATCCGCACCCAGCCCACAGTCACCGCCCCCATATCGCCCGCCGTGCAACACATCACGTGCATGGTATATGTACAGGGTGTCCCACTTAAAAGTCCGATTTTGTTTTCGGCATAACTTTTGCAGTGTTCAACGGAATTTAAAAATTTAAAAGTCATTTGAAAGAAAATTCTTGAAATTTTTGTTTGCTTAAAACAAATTTGAATTTGGACATTTTTATCGGTAGTTACGCCGTTTTAACGAAGACACCTATCTTTGACATTGAAAAAAAATCAGTTTTCCAAAAAAATTTAATTAATATTTCACCTTGAAATGTTTTCAAATCCGATTTTTCTGCTTATTTTCTTTTGATTGTAGATCAAAGAATGTGAATGATTGCTGTTCGTGACAATTTTTTGATATTTCTTCCATTTGCTCAAAATGTGGAAGCTCAGTGCAAACAGTCAAAAGGCGCTTCATTTTGGTTTTTAAAAGGGTTCATTAGGTTTTTTTATTAAACATTTGTAATCTTCTTACTAAATTTAAGTAGTCTGACATGCAGGAAGACTCAATAAAATTAATTTATAGATCAAACATGAAGAAAAGGTAGATGAAAAAAACTCATTTTTCGCCAAAATGGGGTGCTTCCGTATAACTAGCATAAATAACGACAGAAATGTCAGAATTCAGTTTCGTTTGCAGCAAACAAAATTTCCAAGAATTGTCTTTCGAATGACGCAAAAATTTTGGAAATCCATCGAACACTGCAAAAGTTAGACCGAAAACAAAACCGGACTTTTAAGTGGGACACCCTGTATGTAGCTATATAATATCCAACCCAACAGTCAATCGGTCAGTCTACAGTCTGCCACTTTTGCCAGACTACAGTCTGCCACTTTTGCCAGTGTCAGTCGGCCACTGTTGCCAGTGTGGCACCAGTCATCAGCACAGCCCGCCAACTTGCCTATTGAGCCAAATTCATTAGTAAGTAGCCTTAGCCTCCCAATCTGGTATTCCATATTATAATTGGTGTAATTGATATCTTCTATACTACCATTTGATAACATTACCTAATTGCGTCTCAATATTATATTCCATATTATATTCTGTATAAGTGTCATCTTCTATATTATCCTTTTTTTATATAATAATTACCTTAATCAATTTATTAACTCTATTCTTATAAAACATGAAAGACCTTATCGTTACAGTATTAATGAAACAGTTTAAACTTGTTCCGTTGCATGTCATATTCACACCTTAGCCCAAACAAATACGCATCTTCACAACTTAGCCAGTAATCCATCTAGTTAGCCTAGGAATAAGTTTTATTAGGAGTAAGTCAGTGATACGGGTGTGGTACCAAATAAGATTAAGTCAGTTTAGAAGAACCACCCTGTATCAGCTGGCATAAACAGTATACACTGTACGTACTGTACTGTAAGTGGTGTTGCCCGCGATAAGCTATAAATACAGGGGTTATAAGATTACAGATCAAACTAGAGTTTACGTGAAAAAAATGAAAAAAATTGTCGCAAAATTTTTTGCCAAAAATCGTCAATTCATTCTTGTTTTTTTTTGCACATAAGAGTTTATTTGAATCTCCTGATTGATGTTAGTTATCACTATCAGGTAACCACTGCTTGAAAAACAGGTGAAACATACCAAAATAAGCCTTTTAAATTTTCAAAATCCATTCTTTTCCACGAAAATTTCAGCAAAAACAGAACACGACTTTAAAACGGGACACCCTGTACGAACAGTATGTACTGTTAGCAGTAGGTACTGTAAGTGGTGTCGTGCTGGATAAACTATATTTACATAGTTTCAAAAATTGCAGATCAAACTACATACTGTATCATACATCAGTCTGTATGTATGTATGTACACGTACGCCGATGAAAATTTCAAACAAATTCATAATAAGCGAATAACCAGTCAACAACAAACAAACAGAATCGAAGAAGTATGTTTCGTTATGTCAATGACTTACATAATAACCATATAAACTATCTGCTTGAACACATTAACATTGAATACCAGGTTCTCTGTCAGACATCACTTTGACTATAAACACTAACTGCTTAACTACATCAATGACAGTCTTGATTTAACTGTTTGAACTACACATTGACATGAACTGAGTGAAGCCCAAATCTGAAAATGACTCAAAATAAAGTAATCACTTTAAAACTCTGAAGTGCTGTAATCCTCAGTAAAATAACATTATTATGCATGTTTTTGAATTAATTAAATGCATATTACGTCGAAGAGATGAGCGCAGCCATTTTCCAAAGTAAAATTTTTCATCTTCAACTATTTTCAAAAGTTTTACGACGTGTTGCATAATGAAACACGAGCAGTATAAACAACATTGAATTAGGGTCTAGCAGCTGTGCCATGGCCGATTTCAGTGTATCGGAGGTGATGTCGTACTTGTGAATGATTGTTCCCACACCCAGATTATCGGAGATGGCGTGACGGTCATGCCGTGGCCAGGCTGGTCGAGACCAAGTGGTATCGCTGAAACAGTCAGTCAGTCAGTCAGTCAGTCAGCTAGTTAAACAGTCAGCCAGTCAGTGAGTAAATCAGTCAGACAGACAGTCATTCAGTCAGTCAGTTTGCGCTTTTATCCGACCGACACGAGTGTTTGAGTTACACACAACGAATTCAATCACACAGACTTGTTGTTACTGTTTTTACACGCTTACACAGTTGTTACAAATTAAAAAAACGGTTTTTCCAATTTTCAAACCACACGTCGACCTGATGTTACGTTTGACGTCATAACTCAAATTTGAGAACCGATCGACAAAAAATGTTTTGGGCTTTTCTTATCCACACTATAGACTATCGATTCCGTTTTTTTCGGAACGGACTCTGGTCGCGGTTACATGGACGGTCTCTTAATCTTTGTCTCTCCGATGTGTGTGAAAACAGATGTTTTTCAAAATATTATAATATTGGGAATTCGAATTTTGTATAGAAAATTTTTGACAGCGTAGCCTGTCAATAATTTCTCGTGTAGCGCACTGTGCTGCTTAATATTATTTTTGTTAGTTTTTTCGTCATTAAACTGAAGCGCAATCTGAAAAACCTACGAATTACTTGAGATAACAAAGGGACCTTACGTACATCTCTTGGAGCTATACAGACTATAGAATTTAATTATATTCAGTTTGTTCAATTCTCAGGAGTTCTGGAGATTTTTATTAGAAATTAATTATAATTAGTTTGTTCACCAATTCTCATGAGTTGTGGAGATTTTTATAAAACTGCTTATACCCGATAAAAATAAACGTGTTTATAAAAAAAAATTTCTCTTAAAATAACTATGCTAATCTAATAAGCTAAAACAGAAGGTATTGTCAGAAATCTTCCGACTCTTTATTGATGCAAAAACTTAATGTAAGAAACATTGTCGACCGGTTTGATCTAACGACAATGTAATATAATAATTATTAAAAAAATCAGACTTCATTTCATGAAACAACGGATGGTCTATAAACTATGAGAACGCGTATGGTTTGCTCAATACGTAAATTTTTTCTGTTTGCTAGTTACCAGATAATAAACATCTATCATAAACTGGAATTAAAATATTCGTAACTAATGTTGCAGTAAAGCAAAAGACAAGCAAGCTACATTTATTTTAAAATTTATTGAGACATTTTTTTGTCATATTATTTTTTATCCGCCAAAATGAACTAATCCAACACTGATTGGCTGCTGTAAGTTGCAAACGTGTGAAAAAAAATGCAACACCGCGTTTACGGTTGCGTTAGTATGTGTTATTTGCGTGTTTTCGCTTTGGTTGTTTTGTTGTTGTCTTGGTTCTTGTTTTTGATAATTCCGGTCTGTTGTATGGGATTCCAGCCAGGCAGTTAGTTTCAGGGCAATATGCAAAAAAAATATTGTTTCTAGGTTGATTATAGTCCGTCAGTAATTTATCTGTTTGATAATCAAGAGCTTCTAGGCTAACAAGGCGAGCGAGCGACGGATGATTTCTTATTTTTTGTTTTAATTGCCATAGCGTATTTTTGAGTCGGGTAGCGAGTTTACTAACTGCACTATTCTGGGAATCCAAAATTGCCAAAACTGTAATTCGCGAGGTTTTTTTCAGAAAAAGTGTTTTGGATAATCGAAATTTTCACGCTGTATGTATTTTCGATCTTTTAGTTATACTTTTCAAACGGATCCCACCTCCGCGCTCCGCGCGGTGCTAACGTGCTTGTCCTCGCTATCGCTCGGACAAGCCAGCCTTGCGATAGGTTATCGGGGGTTAACGAGCAGTAAAACTTCAAATGAATAGTAAAAGTTAAAAAAACTGGTCTGCAGTCAGTATTTCACCAAAATTTTACAAAAGGTTTTGAACCCAGAACCTCTCGCATGCGAGGCCAACACGCTAACATACCTGCTTTTGTTGATGTGAGATAAACGTTGGTCTCAATACATGACGGTAGAAGCACGCGTTGGTTGCATTGAATGCACGCGTTGAACTTTGGATTTTCAGAATAGTGAAGTTAGAAATCTTCGAAGTGTGCACGGTCATGTTGTTATCAAAATGTCGCTCCATTTCATTTTCACTCTCCGGTGGCTGATAAATGACGGAACATTCAGTCGCTTAACTAACTTCAAACATATTTTATGTACGTAAAACTTTCGTTCTTTTGGTCGGTCTCTTACAGCTGTTGTTGATGCCATTAGGTGAACTTTCTACTAAAACCATAGTGTTGAAACTTGTTGAACTGTGTTTAGCCAAATCATACTTTTCGTGTTGATGAGAAGAACGAGACACTGAACCCTTACGACCTCCAGTGTTGACCTAATTCGAACTTACAGTATTGACGAAAATCATGAAATGAACTATCTGTAGAAGAAAAACTCATAAAATATTGTCGACAGCGAGGTGCGGAGTCATAAAACTATAAAACACATCATGGGTGTTCCGTACTGAACGGGATTCACTTCTCTGCTGCGAGTGGGCTAGCTTGGCTGTATAATGTCATTGCTGCTATATGGGTTTTACATTTAAATAAAATAGCTGGTTAATGTTTTCGATAATCAAAAAAGTGTTTTTGATAATCGAAATTTTCACATTGTATGTATTCGATCTTTTACTTATACTTTTCAAACGGATCCCACCTCCGCGCTCCGCGCGGTGCTAACGTGCTTGCGATAGGTTATCGGGGGTTAACGAGCAGTAAAACTTCAAATGGAATAGTAAAAGTTCGAAAAAAACTGGTCTGCAGTCAGTATTTCGCCAAAATTTTACAAAAGTTTTTGAGCCCAGAACCTCTGGCATGCGAGGCCAACACGCTAACAACCAGGCCATACCTGCTTTTGTTGATATGAGATAAACGTTGGTGTCAATACATGACGGTAGAAGCACGCGTTGGTTGCATTGAATGCACCCGTTGAAATTTGGATTCTCAGAATAGTGAAGTTAGAAATCTTGGCGTTGAATTTTGGATTCTCAGAATAGTGCAGTTAGAAATCTTGCAGTCGGGTAGGTACGGGATGTGGCTGGTTGCTGCGCTGGCATAGGAATGAGATTTGTTATGTGGCTGATGAGTTAGTCCTCCACGATGGTGTCGACCACCGCGCTGATCGATGTTGTGATAGTTATGTAGATTAGGCGCTGCTGTGTCATGTGATGTACACTATTATTTTACCTTTAACTATATGTATATTGATCCTCTTTCGATGATCAAACTTTTGAGGCTGTCAACTATCAACATAACTCACGGAATTTTACTAAATCTATGCGCAAAACTAGGTAAGTATTACAACTACTAACAAAGTATTACACCAATAACCTCCAGTAAAACTGTTTATTACAGCCGATATAGACTATCAATTGGCGATTGTTGTTTGATTACCTGTACTCTTGTTAAACTAATCGTTGACCAACTACTGTATGCATCCAATAGTTTAGTCACTGACATCAGGATGACAATGTCGGTATTAACAATTATTGGTGACTGAGCGAAAACTTTTTAACTTCATGGTATTTCTTCGTTTTCGAATTTTTCTCTACAAATATTTACGACCTTCAGTCAGTAGACTGGGTGTATATATTCGAAGTGTGCACGGTCATGTTGTCATCAAAATGTCGCTCCATTTCATTTTCACTCTCCGGTGGCTGATAAATGACGGAACATTCAGTCGCTTAACTAACTTCAAATATATTTTATGTACGTAAAACTTTCGTTATTTTGGTCGGTCTCTTACAGCTGTTGTTGATGCCATCAGGTGAATTTTCTACTAAAACCATAGTGTTGAAACTTGTTGAACTGTGTTTAGCCAAATCATACTTTTCGTGTTGATGAGAAGAACGAGACACTGAACACGTACGACCTTCAGTGTTGACCTAATTCGAACTTACAGTGTTGACGAAAATCATGAAATGAACTATCTGTAGAAAAAAAACTCATAAAATATTGTCGACAGCGAGGTGCGGAGTCATAAAAATATAAAACACATCATGGGTGTTCCGTACTGAACGGGATTCACTTCTCTGCTGCGAGTGGGCTAGCTTGGCTGTATAATGTCATTGCTGCTATATGGGTTTTACATTTAAATAATATAGATCTGAAACATGGATTGTTTTATTGAACTTGATCAGGGTGACTTGTTATCCGAGAGTATTAATTTCGTCAAAGAGGGGGAATCGGCAGTTTCCAGGCCAATTTACCTACACCTTAGAAACGAATTTCACTTTTTGAAAACGAAAAAAAGAGGAATCTTTACTTTCCCACCCTTTCTCGTCCACTACACTCTTAAAATTGTCTGTTAAATAAAACTAAGCGTTTGTTAAAATTAATTAAGCGTTTGTTAATTCTAACCTACGCTGAAGAACCATAGACGCCTAAAAATACAAAAGCAAAATATTTCAAACTGTTTAACTATTTTGCGTTTTAAGCCAAATCCTGAGTGAGTGAGTGAGTGAGTGAGTGAGTGAGTGAGTGAGTGAGTGAGTGAGTGAGTGAGTGAGTGAGAGAGTGGGTGAGTGAGTTAGTGAGTTAGTGAGTGAGTGTGTGAGTGAGTGAATGAGTGAGTGAGCGAGTGAGTGAGTGAGTGAGTGAGTGAGTGAGTGAGTGAGTGAGTGAGTGAGTGAGTGAATGAGTGAGTGAATGAGTGAGTGAGTGAGTGATAAGTGAGAGAGTGGGTGAGTGAGTTAGTGAGTGAGTGAGTGAGTGAGTGAATGAGTGAGTGAGCGAGTGAGTGAGTGAGTGAGTGAGTAAGTGAGTGAGTGAGTGAGTGAGTGAGTGAGTGAGTGAGTGAGTGAGTGAGTGAGTGAGTGAGTGAGTGAGTGAGTGAGTAAGGGAGTGAGTGAGTGAGTGAGTGAGTGAGTGAGTGAGTGAGTTATGAGTGAGTGAGTAAGTGAGTGAGTGAGTGAGAAAGTGGGTGAGTGAGTAAGTTAGTGAGTGAGTGAGTGAGTGAGTGAGTGAGTGAGTGAGTGAGTGAGTGAGTGAGTGAGTGAGTGAGTGAGTGAGTGAGTGAGTGAGTGAGTGAATGAGCGAGTGAGTGAGTGAGTGAGTAAGTGAGTGAGTGAGTGAGTGAGTGAGTGAGTGAGTGAGTGAGTGAGTGAGTGAGTGAGTGAGTGAGTGAGTGAGTGAGTGAGTGAGGGAGTGAGTGAGTGAGTGAGTGAGTGAGTGAGTGAGTGAGTGAGTGAGTGAGTGAGTGAGTGAGTGAGTGAGTGAGTGAGTGAGTGAGTGAGTGAGTGAGTGAGTGAGTGAGTGAGTGAGTGAGTGAGGGAGTGAGTGAGTGAGTGAGGGAGTGAGTGAGTGAGTGAGTGAGTGAGTCAGTAAGTGAGTGGGCGAGTGAGTAAGGGTCGCTGAATCCGAGTTTCGTAGTAGTTCATCCATAAAGAGCGTCAACATAGAAATATACACTGAAAACAAATCCCTTCACCCAAGCCCGAATCTGACACCGGATATGGATTCCCCATAGCCAGTTACATAACCATACTCCTTTATCCTATTTAAACCTTATATCGGAAGTTATAGGTGCGAAGTGTGATCCATTATCGACTCTTATACCGAATCATTAAACATAATTTTTGTTGGAATAGTTATCTTCCATTTGTTTGAAGACGCGTTCTCATGGGATTTCGCACATACAGATAACAAGCAACTAAAAATGCCCTTAAGGCATGTGGAGTAACGAATATGGTTCGATCCTGGCAAGTCCAATCGTGAAAAAGTAAGAGACAAGAAAGTTTTATTCTCATATTTTAGATAGTCGGATCGTGAAAAAGCAGGAAACAAGATTTACGATGAATCACGAAAAAGCTTGTACTTCATTAAATCAAGAATCAAACCAAATTATACGAAACATATTTGGGACTTCTCATGAGTGGCGTGGTAATTGTAAGAAATATTATTTAATTCTAATGAAAATGATGGAACTCAGTAAAAAAATATCTTACATGAAAAAATCCCATGCTATGAAAATTAAATAAAAAAGGTCGTGGCAGACAGGTCACACAAACAGAAGAAAATATATTTATATACAGAAGAAATTATCTACAGACGAAAGGATTTAGTTTTCACCCAAAAGTCCCAAATATGTTTCGTGTAATTTGGTTTGATTCTTGATTTATTGAACTACAAGCTTTTTCGTGATTCATCGCAAATCTTGTTTCCTGCTTTTTCACGATCCGTCTATCTAAAATATGAGAATTAAACTTTCTTGTCTCTTACTTTTTCACGATTGGACTTGCTAGGATCGAACCATATTCGTTACTCCACATGCCTTAAGGGCATTTTTAGTTGCTTGTCTTTAACTTTTTTATGTGTGAACAAATCACATGTAGATTATGTGAAAATTTCTCAGATATTCAGTAAACCTGGATTTTAAAATATTGAATTACAGAATAATTCGTGAGAACAGAGACAGGGATCATTCGCGAGCCCCTTAAATTTTTTCTTATCAAAAGAAGTCATTACATAATTGATAGAATGATGTAAAAAAAGTCCGTAGATTAGTAATAGAGTGAAGCTGTCTATCTAAAATAGACCATTGAGGTTCTAGAGCAGCATACAATATCAAAAATTGAACAATTTAACAATTTCGTTGTTATTGATTTTTTGGGGTATTGAACACAGAACCACCCGTTTAACATGCAAACACACTATCCACTTGACTACCTTGACCAAAAATATTATTTAAAGTGGTTCCCATCATCAAACCTAGATTCTAATCATAAATTTATCATTACATCCAGGGGGAAAGTAACTTCAAAACCTGACTATTATTTGGTTAGCGCCGAGTTGTACTTTTAACAGCTAACGCCATGTGAAAAACGTACCATGTGAAAAAAATGTTCTTGAGAAAAAATTCTTCACTCTAAGACCTCTTAAAATTGGCTTTCGTTGTGTTTCAATGATATTGGTACAAGTCTAGAAATGAGGACAAAATTTTCTTTAAAATTGTTGTTGAAATTTTTGGTTCTTGGTAGATAGATTAATCCATTCGGGAATACAGTAACCCGTACAGATTTTGAATTGCTTTTTATTTTATTTTCATAACGTAAACTTGATTTAATTTCAGTGATAAACGTTCAGCCAGGTACTCTAAGCATGTTTGTTTAACTTCCATTACTGATATCATTTGATTATACAAGAAAATCCAATGGGAACACAGTGGGAAAAAGTGTGCACATTCGGGAATACCGTAACCGCCGGGAATACCGTAACCCTGACCGCCCAACGACAGCCATGCTAACCCAACCGTTCACGTTTCACTTAACCTTTATGAAAATACAGAGTTTGACACATAATTTGAAACAATTGTAATTCTTACTAGTAATAAAATATCCTTAACTTTTCTAGAGTTTTAGAGTTTTAATGAACGGCGGATCAATTCTGTTTCAACGTTTCATTCTTCAATGATCAATTTGATTGTTTGTACGGCTTCGGATTAAGCGTTATTCTGTAAAAACGTCCACGAAAAATAACGTCAAGCAGAATTCTATAAAAAAATTGGTGGTTCCTTGTTTGAAAATTTTCAGGACGTTGATTTTGTTTAGTGGCGGATGAGATGGTGGGTTGGTTAGTTTGCGGCTAGTCGGTTGGGGCTGAATGGACAGTTTTTTATGTGGTGGCTTTTCGGTTGACTGGTTTGTCTATTAGTTGTAGGGTGGTTGAATCGGTTGGTTGATTGATGGGTGTGTTGGCTGGTTGATTGGTTGCAGAGCTGGTTGTTCAGTGTGTTAGAGAGAGTGATTGGTTAACTGGTTTTCGGTCGTTCGATTGGTAGGTTTGTGAAAGGGGCAGGCTTGGTCAGTAAGTATATTATCTGATTGCTCGGTAGGTTAGCTGGTGAATGACTGGGCTGAATATTGGTAGTTTGGTCGGTTAGTCGGTGGTTCAGTCGGCCGTTGGCTTGGTTTGATTGGCCAGTTTTGAAGGGTGGACTGGTTACCCTAGTAGTTGGTTTATTGAAAAATAAACGGAGTTCACTCTTTTAACTACGCGTGGCGTTATGGTTCACGTAGTCCATAACGCCATTGATACAAAACCATAACGCCATTGATAACGCCGTTTGATCTGTATAACGTTATCAATAATTTTCTTTGGAAATTTGACGTGAATTACTACTCAGATGAAATCTAAGCTTTTTTAAACTGAAATTAGCTCACTCAATCACTCACTCACTCACTCCGCCACTCACTCACTCATTCCGCTACTCACTCACTTACACACTCACCAACTGACTCTCTGACTGTCTCTTTGACTCACTCACTCAGTAAATCAATCACAGACGGAACTGCTCCCTCACTCAGACTTACTTACTTCTTTTCTTCTCACTCACTCACTCACTCAATCACTAGACACTCACCATTCAGTCACCTATGTACTCTTTCTCACTCACTCACTCGCTCACTTGCTTACCTAATGACTATTTCACTTACTCAACTTAAGCATTCACTCCTTAACTCACTTCTTACTCACTCACTAACTCACTCAACTCACTCACTCGACACTAAGTACCAGAATTCAAAATAGGATAGTTAAAAGAGGGGGCACCAAAATAAACTAAGAAAATGTTTTAGTTTCTGTAAAAAACAATGTTACCGTAATATACATTATACCTACCGTAATATTTTTGATTACTGTATTCCCGAATGGATTAATCGGTCTACCGGATACCAAATTTTTTTTATTTTTGATGTTTCTGACGGATCATAACGATTTATTTAAAAGTCCTGATTACGTTTGAAAACCATCATAAATTTGGAGTTTAGTCCCTCTAAACATTCTGTTAAAATCAGGTTTTTCATGTCTGTGTATAAAAAAATAATTTGGATTCCAATATGGCTTCAACAGCATGAATAAGTGAACTTGAATTTTTACCGTTTTTGGCTACCCATAATTTTTTTTAAAGAATGCTGAGCAAATCATCTTTTATGCATTGAATAGGTTTTCATTCATTCTAAACAGTCTAACAAAATTTTCAATTATCTCGTTTTCGGGGTTTTGAGAAAGTACAATGGGTTTATCAAAAAAGGGATCGAAATAAGGTCATATTGAAATTTGATTCCGCGTCGAATGGGCACATTTTAAGAATCATTCGGATCTTGATCATATCAAAAAAATAACTTTTCTGAAAAGTGCTTAATTTTGTTGCTCACTTACCCCGTGGCCGTTTTTTCTGGTTCGATCAATCAACCAGTTGAATAGCGGAATAC
>OZ038444.1:8916820-8944473 GCA_964036265.1 Daptonema setosum | reverse complement strand
ATGATAGACAATGGTATTAACTACCTGAATCTCACCATTTCAAAGGGGAAAAATCTGCGAGAATTTTCGATAAAACCAACCATTTTCCCTTTAAAGTAAAAAAACTGTATAACAGAGGCAGTTGCGTACACTCCAAAATTATCAAGGGCACCTTCATGGGACAATTGATAACCTACGTTAGATTAATCCACAACATAAACCATTTCCTCGAAGCTAGCAAAACACTAATAAAACATATCAAACCAAACGGCCATGATAAAAAAGACCTATGGATCTGGCTCTTTGCCTTCTACAGTCGAAACCAAAACCTACTATGGAAATACGGCGTACACAACAAAAAACGGTTTCTGACCTAGTCAGGACCACCATCGAAACGTAATGGCCGTTACATAAACCCAATTAAAACAACGCCCCCATTTAAGTGAACGCCCATATGCAAACCTTGCTCGGGCGCGCCCCATGGATTTCGCAAGGGTTGTTACCAGCTTTATCTGCCGGGACAATGATGAATTTTATTTGTAGCCGGGACAATGATGAATTTTTGATTTCCTCTTCTAGGTTATCATTTGGTTTTTGGGTGGTTTGTCGGTTATTGACGTTGGTGAGCTTGGTGTGTAATTTTGCTGAGAACGAAGGTTCGATGTAAGTCTGTCTCTATGTTTATGTAAGAAGTCTATGACCTGTTGACTGTTATCAACGGAAATGTACGCTTTATAATTGGTTCTTTGTTCTGATACGTGACAGTAGTTTTTGAAGTGTTTTTCAAGGTGGGTGAGTGCTTTAAGTAGTATGTTGGATAATTGTTTCATGGTAGATTTTGCGGCTCCGGCTATAAACCGTAGCTTGTATGGGTTTTTGTGGAGTTTAGGTATTCCATGAAGTAATGGTAGTGTGCTGTTTTCCGCACTTATTATGGTTTTGTAGCTTTTGTTGATTTTTTCGTGAAGTTCTTTGATTTGCTCAATGGTTTTGTTTTCTTTTGTATAGGTTTGTTTATTCTGGTTGGTTTGTTTTATTTCCTTCTCTATTAACTTGAAATATAGCCTTTTGCACATGAAGCAAGGGTTGTTACCAGCTTTATCTGCCGGGACAATGATGAATTTTTCTTGTAGCTTTTTGATTTCCTCTTCTAGGTTATCATTTGGTTTTTGGGTGGTTTGTCGGTTATTGACGTTGGTGAGCTTGGTGTGTAATTTTGCTGAGAACGAAGGTTCGATGTAAGTCTGTCTTCTTCGGTGCAATGGAATTTTGTTGAATTCGTTTGATAATAATTGTTGAGTATTAGGTTTATGTCTTCGAGGATTTGAGCGTTGCATAGATCAATTTGTGTTCTGTGCTTCAGTCCTTTGTTCAATAGGCTGGTTAGTTGAGGGTTTTCAGCGATTTCAGTTTTTCATGTTATTACATGTCCAAAAGGTGCATAAATGTAGCTTTTGTATGAGTTCGCAAGGCATGTCTTCTCCTTCTGTGGGTGGGTTAAGTTTTTTGAGAAAGCTGTTGTAGTTGCAGATTTTCATTTTAAGTGTGTCGTTATACAGGGTGGGGCAGAAGTAACTATACACTTGTTGGAGGCCAATTTCTCAAAAAAATTCTATTGAGTGTATATGATGTTATGAACAGTATACACGTTATTATACCTGAAAAAACCGATTCTGATGTCTATTTGACCGTATCTTGAGTTATTTTCAATTTAAAACAGAATTTTCAGTATTTTCATGGGTTTTCCTTTGCTTAACGTCTTTAAGTGACCTCATGGTCTAATCGATATCCTCAATGAAGGATAAGAAATGTATAAAACGTTTCACTTGATGTATCTGAGTGAGAATCGAATGATTTCAACTTCAGAATATCCCTATGGTTCAATTCGATACGGATAATATGGTAAGGCCCGTGTTCAAGATGCCTGGCCAATTTTCGCGGTTTTTGGATTATTGACAAAATAGTTCAAGTTAAATGTTTTAATGGACCCTATGGTACTAAAATAAGTCAATAAACATGAAATATATTGTTTTTAGTTGTTTTAAGCTGAAAAATAAGAATTTTGAATTTTCCCATTTTTAGACTAAAATCGGTGATTTTTGTGGAAAAAGAAGCAATTACTATATTTATTATGCATGAATATAAACTTACTCTCCTGTTAAACGTTTAAGAATATTTTTCTACATTCTATATTTCATACCAACATCAATTTTCGTCAAATAACAGTTGATATGGCAAGATAACTGACAAAAATCACTGAAAACAATTGAAAATAAGGCGAATTTCGAGAAAAAGACGCATAACTCATGAAATAAATTGTTGTAAGTTGAAATAAATAGCAGAATCAAAATTTTCAGGTGTTTTAGCATCTGTTTTGATTGTTTAATCATATTGTAGCAATATAATTTTTTGGAGAAATTTTGCGTCAACAAGTGTATAGTTACTTTTGCCCCACCCTGTATATGTAGATGACTCTATTATTGTATTTGCTTGTTGTACCTAACAGGTCTGTTAGATATTCTATGTTTATTAGTTTTTCGATACGTAGGCGTTCTATAACGTTACTGGTAAAGTTTATTTTTACGTTTATTGCAATTTTGGAGGTTTTGGTTTTCTCATGTTCAGAGGGTCATAAACATAGATCTAAGCAATTTTGAGATCTGAAACTGTCCACCATATCTTAAAATGACCTGAATAATTGACTTTTGACCATTGAACGACAATCGAAGAATTTTTTTTCAAACATGTGCCTGAAGTGTCGTTTTTTGCTGCGTCTTACACGGATTGCCTCTTAAATCAACTCAACACGAGCAATTTAGCATTTGCAAAACATTTCGTAAATTTTTTTCCTCACATTTTTTCCTTCAGAAAACTAAAGCCGTCAGAAGTGTATGTTTAAGTGTGGGTAAAAGTAACTGAACTAAAAGTAACTTTTTTAATGAACACACTTAACACTTTCTTAATGAACACGTGTTAACACATAATTTCTCGATTTTTTTGGCAGAATCATTCCATGCATGAAGAATATATAAAACTGTTTTATATAACTAAATTCTGTAGATTTTGATTGTTAATTTCACTAGGCCATGTATGCATGTACTGTAATGCGTTTAAGACGCGCAGTCTTCCCTAGCTTCGAATGAGGGCGCGCCTTCATCCCGAGACAATGAACGAAGGCGTGTCTTCATACCGAGACTGATTATTAAGACGCGACTTCATCCCCAGATTTTTATGAGGACGCGCCTTCATCCCGAGATTGGGAATAGGAACGCGTCTTCAGCCCGAGATTTTTATGAATATGCTCCCTCATCCACAGGCTGGGAATGAAGGCGCGTCTTCATAACCCCCCCCCCCCCCTCACCCCGCCGGGATTAGACGGCGTCCTGAAAACATCGAGAGTTATATATTTATAGGGTGTCCCACGTAACTTGCAATATTCTGCAAAGCCACAAAAATTTTGTGGTGGAGATTTTTTGAAAATTAAAGAAGCAAATGATAGATCAGTTTGTAAAGTTTTGTTTGCCATCTACCAGAGGTTTATTGTACAAACAGTGCTCAAGTTATGGCTACTTTTCCAGAAGTAGTCATTTTAAGTTTTTGATGTCTCATCGGGGGCTCTAAAAATTGTTCTAGAAACACAGTATTTCATTGAAAAGTTATTATAAGTCTGAAAATAAGTTTATGTGATCATTATTCTTAAATGTGTTTTTTAATCCTGATGGGACATATTTATACGTTGGATAAGCGATCGAAACCTCGCAGGAGTCATCAAAAGACTCAATAATAATAAAACTCACAAACAAGACACAATACCGATTTATTCTCAAAACCGTATTTTAAATCAGAAAACTACCTTTTTAGATTAAATTACACGGGATTAAATGAATCAGCTTAAATTCAATATCAAAATAAATTAAATGATCAGCTTTCAATCTTATTGGCGAAATAAAACCATTTAAATAGGTTTCAACCGGTACTGTTGCCCACTGAGATTTCAGAACTGAAAATGACTACTTTTTTGGGAAATGGAAATATCTCAATCTGCGTAATATGTAGCTATTATCTTCTAGTATGCGGCGAAAAAAACTTTATAACATTGGCTTTTATTTGCTTTTTAAATTTTTCAAATAACGCAACCACAAAAATTTTGGTGGCCTCGCAGAATATTGCAAGTTACGTGGGACACCCTGTACATGTATGATCCAAACCCAGTCAATCAGACAGTCATTCAAAACAGTCAAGTCAGTCATGACTTCATTTCAGGTGTGACCGGGTACCTGACATTCTGGAGCATTGACCTGGACCCGGTGACGAGTGGTCTCATCATGATGGCTGTCGGATTCAGTGTTGATTACTCGGCACACATATCATACCATTATTATACTACTGGTTGGTTGACTACATAACACAATTATTACTTTGATGCAAACTTTGTGAGTTAAGTTAGACAAAATAAGTTTCGTTGTGGAATATAATCAAACAGGATATCCTTACTGGGTGCAATCATTGTTTCTATAAAAAATTAGGTGCACATGAGAATAATATATACAGGGTGGTCCAAAAAAAATGACAACACTTTGAAGCTGAATAACTCTCGGCACAGAGATCAGATTTGATTGAAATTTTCAGGTATTATCAACAACATACTAACTTAGAAAAATATATAAAACCAAGCTGATCAGACAATCACAGCGGCCACCACGCATTAATGTTTGGAAAAATGCGTGTGGGTCAAAAACCGAGCGAACAATTAGGACATGGATTACACGTGATTTGCGAAAAAATAAACTCAGTTATTTTAGCCTGTAATCAATCAAGAGTCTTTTTTACTTATGCTGAAACATTTGTAGTATAAATTTTTTGAATTTTATTTTTCATTAGATAAAATCTTGTTTCAGAGGTGAAAACTGCGTGTATCTCCTTCTGACATTGAAAAAGCGTTTAGTTTGCTAATTTAAAATGAAAAAATAAAAAACAATTTAACAAAATGCTTAAAAACCATCGATAAAATTTAAGTAAACGTGGAATGTTCACCATCGACTAGCAAAATCTAATATTTCATTTATTACGTGCATATCATCCCTTGAATATGCATGCACAATGTAGACGGTTTTTGACCCATGCGCATTTTCGCAAACATTAATGCGTGGTGGCCGCTGTGATTGTCCGATCATCTTGGTTTTATATATTTTTCTAAGTTAGTATGTTGGTGATAATACCTGAAAATTTCGATGAAATCAGATGCCTGTGCCGAGAGTTATTCAGCTTCAAAGTGTTGTCATTTTTTTGGACCACCCTGTAGTTGTGCTTCGTAGTAACTGGTTGAAGACGTTAACATACTTGTTTATGCTAATTTCAACCACATTTAATGGGGATCTTTTTTCTCAGGCAATCAATCGAATGCACTATATGAGCCCCAGTCAGTAAGAATCGACAGATCCGGGAAGAGAAAAGTTTCGGTTCAACTATCACCGTTCCCGGTGAGAATAAGTTTCTATAGTAAATCGATGTCACTGAACACGAGTATCGTGGTGGTTGTCTTTTCTCTAAAAAAATCGGTTAACGAAAGTTATGTATTGAAACTAGGCTCAGAGCACCTCATGAAATTATCAATTCACCTGCATCCCGTATTAAGCTTTCTGGAGGGCGGAATTTTCCAGTTTGATGCCCGATATTAAATACAGTTATTTGTTCGAGTCTTACGAATATTCTGTGAGATGGTTGACTTGACGCACGCGTTGTTTGAAAACGGTTCCGGAAACTGTTTAAATGAAATTTGGGGACAGATTCCTTTCATCCAGATGTTTTTAAGAACCTTGCAAACACAACTCACGCTCGCCTTTTCTCCAAATTACTAAACATAACTTTTTCTATCAATATGAGTGTGAAAAAGAGCAAAAAAAAGCTAAAAAGCAGGCTCAATCGAGAACACTCAACCCGATGTATAAAAAGTTGTGGCCAATAAATTTTGTTGAAAATTTCACAGAATTTTTGTAAAACTCGAACAAACAACTGTATTTATTATCGGGCATCAAACTGGAAAGTCCCGCCCTCCAGAAAGTTTAATACGGGATGCAGGTGAATTGATATTTTCATGAGGTGCTCTGAGCCTAGTTTCAATACATAACTTTCGTTAACCGTTTTTTAGGAAAACCACTACGATTTTCGTGTTCAGTGATATCGATTTAC
Source organism: Daptonema setosum (assembly GCA_964036265.1). Classification (NCBI taxonomy): domain Eukaryota; kingdom Metazoa; phylum Nematoda; class Chromadorea; order Monhysterida; family Xyalidae; genus Daptonema; species Daptonema setosum. Next base: position 8,938,305 of record OZ038444.1, on the reverse strand, counting down.
TATATTTTCACCGGGAACGGTGATAGTTGAACGAAATTGTTTTTTCTTCCCGGACCTGTCGATTCTTACTTCTTGACTGGGGTTACTACAGTGGCCCAAAAGTTTATGTACACTTTTCGACCGTCTTTTTCGGGGATGCAAAATCATAATATTACAACAGGACAATGATGGTCAGACTGCAAATTTCCAACAATACCTTCCGTTTTCTTCTCAGATGAGTTTTTCACGAGTTGAACACACGAACGTACAAAAACACGTATATTTATACTTTTACGCTTGTTTTCCCCTTAATCACGATTAAAGCATGTGTTATTCACATTGACTGTGATATTTCAGCGTAATTGCCACCAATAAAGTAAAAAAATGTTAACTAGTAGTTCACGCTACTTCAGGTTACCCAGATCAGGTAAGACCGTCAAAACATGAAACAACAGTTTCAAATGCGATATCCGCTTTATTCAAATGCATGTGCATTGCAATCGGCTTGCATCAGAGTTTTTTTGATGAAATTATCAATAACATCGATAATGTAAGTTTGACAGTGATAAAAAACTATAGCATATAACTGAAGTTCGAATATTTCGCGACAGTTTTCCGAGACATTGTCGGGACAGTTTTTTTGAAAAAAAATTCAAGCATATTTTTTTGTAAAATTTTGCCATGCACATTAATTTCAAATTTTTAATTTAAGGTGTGTGGAAAGAGTTTTATAAAAAACTGTGAATTTGTCGCCTTTGTCGCGAAATATTTAAACCTCAGTTATATTTTTCGATGTTTTCATCGAAAATAGCACTGATGCTAGCCGATTGTAGTTAACGCTCGTGTACTTAAGAGTCGTTGCCACTAAAAAGGATCGCGCATACGGAGCGGAACTCTTAAAAGCGCACCGTTCATTTGCGGAACTCTATTAGCAGAACTGTTCGCATCGGAACCGTTAAGTGGGGATCAATACCCAGCGGAATTGTTATAAGCGGATCCGTAAAAATCGGATTTTTATAAACCGGATCGTTTTTTTTGCGGAACTGTACCCAGCGGTTTTTTTTCATTTCCGGACATTTCAAAGTTAAAAATCGGAAGTATAAAAATCGAAAGTGCTAAAATCGGAAACGTCAAAAGCGGAACTTTAAAAAGCGGAACCGTCAAAAGCGGAACTGTTATAAAAGTGCCCTTCATGAGTGGAAAACCACGCTGGACACCTCCGCTTCGCGGTGCTAACGGTCCAAATATAAAACTTAGGGTTCAGTGTAGCTTAGGCTTAGCTACGCGCCCAAGCCCTTCCCAAACCCTAAGCCTAATCCTAAGCCTAAACTGAAAACTAACTCTTAGCCTCATACTCAGCGATCTCGCTTAGAACGAACAGTCTGTGCTAATGACTAAGCCGAAGCCTTATAAACAATGAAATAGGTCCTCCAAATGGTAACAGCAAAAAAAGTTTACTTCACCGAGTTCCGCAAAACTAATTTCCGGAATTTAAGGTTCCGCTGTCGTAAATTCCGCTGAAAACACATCCGCAAAGAACGGTTCCGCAAACAAAATATCCGCAAATGAACTTCCGCTGGCAAGACTTCCGCTTTTAATAAATCCGATTTCAACAGTTCCGATGAAAAAAAGTCTGATCCATACAGTTCCGCTAACAAACAATCCGCACATAACAGTTCCGGAGAAAAGACTTCCGCTAACAAACTTCCGCAAACGAACGATCCCTATTATACAGTCCCGTAGATATGGGTACACCCTAAAAAGCACCCCAGCGGGCCCGATTTCCGATAATTTCCAAAATCACGGATTTCACTGAAAACAACTCCAAACGTGCCAAATTTTACGCTGATTTCAGATATCTTTTTCGATTTCGCTTAGGTGCTCCGTATAACTTGAAAACAAAACTTTTATGATAGCAAGTCAAAATTATTTTGAGAAAATGCTTGATTTTACAAAAATACGAATTGTGAGAGCTGGAAATGACCTTCAACGATGAAATTTTTTCCTGTAAGACCTGAGATGGTAACCCTAAAGGCATGCAATTTTCAGCTTAAACAATGACGTTTTCGGCACCTAATTTATTTACCAAATATAGGTCGTTAGCTGAAAATTTCTTATAAAGATTTACGTTTCCAGATTTTTTTTAAAAAAATCAACATTATAGACGCTCGCTTAACTAAAATTAGATGCAGTTTTTTACGGTGAATCAGGCTCAGTAAAACATCCTGCAAGGTAATGGCTGTTATTTATGGAATTAAACCGCAAAAACTGGGTTTTTACGTTGAGAATTCAATGGAAAATGAATTCGCTTACAAACAGCCCGACAAAATTATATAAAATGCTAGTTATATTGTATTTTGAAATGGTTCATGAATAGAAATACGAGCAAGATGAACTGGCTTATCGTTCTGAGCGAAAACAATATAATGCCGCTTTAAAATAACTAGAAACAACGTCATTATCCAACCTTCTTCAACTCCACGAGAATTGAACCTAGGACTGATGGTTTATAAGTCTGCTGTTTTACCACTGAGCTACGCAGGCGGTGAAGCGCGGATTTCAAAAACTGACTATATACGCGAGAACTGAGTACGAGCGTCAGCTGGGCGTTCCAACGTGTGATCCAGCCAATGCACCGGACTCGATGTTTTCGGTAATTTTCGGTTTTCGGCGGTTAATTCTGAGAGATAGAGGAAATACCTTGCAAGGTCTTCAATATTTCCTGATTCACCGTGAAAAACGGCATCTAAATTTAGTTAAGCGAGCGCATATAATGTTAATTTTCTTTTAAAAAATTTGGAAACGTAAAATTTTATGGAAAATTTTCATCTAACGACTTATGTTTCGCAGAATTTATACTTGCTGAAGACGTCGTTTTTAGAGCTGTTTGTAAGCGAATTCATTTTCCATTGAATTCTCAACGTAAAAACCCAGTTTTTGCGGTTTAATTCCATAAATTACAGCCATTACCTTGCAGGATGTTTTACTGAACCTGATTCACCGTAAAAAACTGCATCTAATTTTAGTTAAGCGAGCGTCTATAATGTTGATTTTCTTTTAAAAAATCTGGAAACGTAAAACTTTATAAGAAATTTTCAGCTAACGACCTATATTTGGTAAAATAATTAGGTGCCGAAAACGTCATTGTTTAAGCTGAAAATTGCATGCCTTTAGGGTTATCATATCATGTCTTACAGGAAAAAATTTCATCGCTGTAGGTCATTCCCAACCCTCACAATTCGTATTTTTGTAAAATCAAGCATTTTCTCAAAATAATTTTGACTTGGTGTCATAAAAGTTTTGTTTTCAAGTTATACAGAGCACCTAAGCAAATTCTGAAAAGATATTTGAAATCACCGTGAAATTCGGCACTTATGGTGTTGTTTTCAGTGAAATTCGTGATTTTGAAAAATATCAGAAATTGGGCTTGCTGGGGTGCTTTTTAGTGGCAACGACTCTTAGACAGGGCTGGTATCGCATAACGCTGATGTTTCAGGTTTTGACGGTCTTGCCTGATCTGGGTAATCTGAAGTAGGGTGGATTTTTAGTTGGCATTTTTTCCACTTTTTTTGTAGCAATTACGCTGAAATATCACAGTCAATATGAATAACACATGATTTAAGAGGCCGTCCATGTAACCCGCGACCAAAGTCCGTTCCGAAAAAAAAATTCTTTCAAAAATCGATAGTTTATAATGTGGATAAGAAAACTCCAAAATTGTTTTTTTTCGATCGGTTCTAAAATTCGAGTTATGACGTTAAACGTAACAAGAGGTCGACGTGTGGTTTGAAAATTGAAAAAATCGTTTTTTTTTTCAAAAAAATATGTATTAAACGTTCACCTATCAAGATAAAATTCACCTTATATATGTAAAATTAGGCGAGAAATCGAATGGTGAGACTAATTTTTTGTAGAAACAAGCAATTTTTGAGAAAATCGAGAAAAACGATTTTATCGATTTTCTACTTTTTTAGTCATTTTCATGTTTTATTTTCGCCTATCAAAAAAGGGCGTTCGGATACTATCTGAAACAGAGGCCACCATCATAGGCTGTCGACCGATAGCAGTGTCAATGCCGCTGGCTGGGGGGGGGGCCAAAAAAACTCGCAACCCCAAACATGGAAATTTCGAAAAATTTGATTTGTCCTATTTTGTCGAATTTTTCGTTGTGCGTGCGTTCCAGAAAGCCTAGAAGACACATGAACAGTTGAAATTATATGTAGAATCCTAATATTTTGTTAGTTTCCATATCTGATCAAGTTCCGCAAAAAAAATCTTAGATTTGCGTTTTTTAGAATCTCCGGTTTTTAGATTTTTTCACTTATTATCGTACACAATTCAAGCTATTCAAAAAAGGGCGTTTGGATACTCTGTGGAATATTAGTCACTACTATAGGCTATCGAACCATGTCAATGTCCACCGCACCGACGGGGGGGCAAAAAAAATTTTAGCTTCAAAGTTGAAAATTCCGAAAAATGGGAATTTTCTTAATTCTGGATTTATTCGCTATTGTATGCATTCTAGGAAGCCATGAGACCACATTAATGGATGAAATAAAATGTAGATTCAGATTTAATTGTACGTTTTCTTATTTTACGGCAGTGTTTCGTAAAATCGTTTATTTCAACCTTTTTTGTTTTTTCAGGTGTTTTTATTTTTCAAAAATTTCCGTATAAAACTCAAGCTATACAAACAATGTCGTTCGGAGACTCTGTTGATTATAAGCCACTACAATAGGCTATCGAACCATGCAATGTCAACCGCACCGACTTGGGGCGAAAAAATTTCAGCTTCAAAGCTGAAAATTCCGAAAAATGAGAAGTTTCTTAGTCCTGGAATTATTCGCTATGTATGCGTTCTAGGAAGTCATGAGAATACATGAATGGATGAAATATAGGTAAAAGTGAGTTTTTCATCAGATTTTGTATACGATTAATGTTCTCAAGTGTCGATATTTTCTGTTTTATCGGTTCACATGATCGAAGATTAAACTAAGCCGATTTGGACGTCAATGACTGGAAAGCACCTAATATTTAGCTGGCAACCTAGAATAAGTAAACAAGTCAACTTTCTGGTTACTTCCGTTTATATCTAACATGTAAAATGAATTAGCACACCGTGATTATCAAGATCAACTTTAATATCCAAATATAATCTTTTCTGAAAACTAACTATTCATATAATTTTCTAGGTTTCAGATATAAAGGGATTTTGACCGTTAAATGCAGCTCAAACAAGGTGACCGACAATGCATTTAGATATCATGTAGAGCAATGGTTGAAACAAAATTTAACTTACTCAAGTGACTTTAAAATTGCGGTGATTAGGGACTTCATGGATCAATATACCGCTTGCTCGAACCCGAAAAGAAGAGTTTCACGTTCCCTGTGGAATTCACAGTCATTCACGTACAAATCGGCTTGGTTCAATCTTCGATGTGAACCGATAAAACAGAAAGTGTCGACACTCGAAAATATTTCGCGTATCAATTTTCGATCGTACACAAAATCTGATGAAAAAACTCACTTTCACCCATATTTAGTTTATGCTTTTGTTTTATAGCTTTCGAGAACGCATCCATAGCAAATAACTCCAGAACTGAGAAAATTTAATTTTTTAGGCTGGCATTTTTCTGGCTTCTCAGTCAGCGCCGTTCACATTATTGTTTTTTGATTACCTATGTTAGTGGCTAATATTCCACGGAGTCTCCAAACGCCATTTTTTGTATAGCTTGAATTGTGTACGAAAATATGAAAAAAATCTAAAAACCGAAAAAATAAAAAAAAGTTGAAATGGACGATTTTTCGAAACACTGTAGTAGAAAAAGAAAACGTACAATATAATCTGATTCTACATTCTATTTCTTTCATTCGTGTGTTCTTATGGCTTCTTAGAATGCCGAAATAGCGAATAATTCCAGAAAAAAATCCCATTTTTCAGAATTTTCAATTTTGAAGCTCAAAACTTTTTTGCCCCCTCCCCCCCCCCCCCCCCACCCCTTAGTTGGTACGGTTGACATGGTTCTATAGCCTATAGTAGTGGCAAATATTCCACAGAGTCTCCGAACGCCATTGTTTGTATAGCTTAAAGTGTGTACGAAAATATGTGAAGAATTAAAAAAAATGAAATAATAAAAAAGGTTTAAATAAATTATTTTTCGAAACACTGCCGTAGAATAAGAAAACTAAAATATGATATGTTTCTACATTTTATTTCATTCATTATTGTGTTCTCATGGCTTCCCAGAACGTATACATAGCGAATAGTTCCAGAAATAAGAAACTTCCCATTTTTGGGAATTTTCAGCTTTGAAGCTGAAATTTGTTTTTGCCTCCAGTCGGTGCGGTTGACATTGACATGGTTCGATAGCCTATTGTAGTGGCTTATAATCAACAGAGTCTCCGACATTGTTTGTATAGCTGGAATTGTATACGGAAATTTTTGAAAAATTATAACACCTGAAAAATAAAAAAGGTTGAAATAAACGATTTTACGAAACACTGCCGTAAAATAAGAAAACGTACAATATAATCTGAATCTAAATTTTATTTCATCCATTCATGTGTTCTCATGGCTTCCTAGAATGCATACATAGCGAATAAATCCAGAAATGAGAAAAATCCGTGAAATACTCATCTGAGAACAAAACGGAAGGCATTTTTAGAAAGTTCAGGTAATTTCCAGTCCGACCATTACTGTCTCGTTGTAATTTTAAAATTTTACACACGTGAAAGAACTGCCAAAGAGTGTACATAAACTTTTGGACCACTCTGTATGTAGTTGCGGTTACAAGCTATCTTCTTAGGTCAAGACATTGAGCTGGCTGCCTCTGGTCCGGTTAACCGTCTGGCGCACACGTTGGCGGCAGTAAGCGCACCCATGCTACAGGCTGGCAGCAGTACCTTGGTGGAGTCCTTTGCTGCAGGCATTGTTGGCACCTACACCGCACAGGTATGTTTATCACTCATTTTATCATTATGCAGTTTGTCGTAGGACAAATTGAATTGAGTGGCGGTCATTCTGTTTGTTAAAACTTGTTACTTTAAAAAGGTTTCATAATTGTATGAACACGTGCTATTTTTTTCGAATTTGTTTCTTCTTCTAAATCTGTTCCATGCGTATCAGAAACAAACGTTTTTGAAAAAAAATACATGTAACATAAAAGTTGCACGTTTGTTATTCATCTAAACAAAGATTTAATTTATGCCAGAATAATCTTTTTAATCGAATAAACGTTTCAGGTGTTTTTCAAGATTGTGTTCCTTACGATTGTGTTGGGTGTCATACACGGCCACGTGGTGCTTCCCTGTTTACTCATATCCATACCAGACTGCAAACGCACTATTAATGTTCGAGTCTGAGCCACCTCAACACATACAACATGTCAATGTGAATGTTTTTTTGTCATTATGTATGTCATTCAGCTTGAAATAAACTATTAAACCAAGTTTAACTGAATAATATTACACACGTTTGATGATATTTACACATAATCTCACCACAAACGCATACTTCGCGTCCAAAACGCCCAACGCGCTTTTGCTCTGTATATTGAATAATAAATTGGTTATAATTTTTTGAACCTTTGGGTCAATTACAGGTAATTTATAGAAAAGTTTATAGTAATATAAAAATTGGTTAGTCTGGCGCAAGTTTTCCATAAGCCATGATTTGATGAGTGAGTGAGTGAGTGAGTGGGTGGGTGAGCGAGTGTGTGAGTGACTGAGTGAGTGAGTGACTGAGTGAGTGAGTGACTATTATCAAAAGAATGGAGTTTTTCGAAATGGAAGAGCAATACTGGGACATGATGGTTGAGCCACTGATCACGATTTTTGTTTGAATATTTACATTTGTGTTAACTGAGATGTTTCACAGGATGAGTAAAAAAATAAAACTATTCAAGTAAAACATACCTGAAATTATGGACAAAAATTAATGATCAAAAACTCGATAACGTCAACATACTGAAACTATAGTTAATTTATGGATAAACCGTTTCATACTTTGACTTTTCTATTCAATTACAAAACTGATATGTATCTACTCAAACACAGGATTGTTTTGCTGAACAGTACGGAAGAATCACGAAAGAATCTATCTTAATTTTCAACTGAAGTAGTTTCCAATATTGGATGATATGCAAAAATTTGGGTCGGGTAAATGCCACAGAATGCAATTTTTGTCTAAACGGGAAAAACAAGATAAATCAACGGGTTCAGAATATGCATTACATGATTTCCCGTAAAGCTTCGGTTCCTATAAAACTCGATCATACGTTGCATGCAACGGGTATTCAATTAGTACATATGTACAAATCCAAAATTGAATGACACTGGTTTAAATATAATTCGTTTCTGCGTAACGCCATTTTCGAAAAAATGGTATCGATTGCGAACTTTACATGCAACTGCAACAATTACGAAGCTTACGTTTTTGACACAGTCAATCATGTTGTCACTGCTGACATGAACATTCTTGAAAACAAAAAAACCTGCTGAACTCATGACCTTACAGGTACAAATTACAGATTAAACTCACCATAGGTTAACTTTTTATGAATGACCGTTATTTCACTATTTGACTTGGTATTTCTGGTTGCCATTATGACTGCGAAAGCAGAAATAAACTTGGAACTTAGAACCATACATAACAGATTCCGATTCCGAAAATATAATCACTAAATTAACAGATTGCGCCGAAAAAAAAACAAGTAGCAGGTACTCCGATGGGTACTAAATCATCACCATATGTACGTGACCTAACAACGTTGAACTGGCTAGAATACCAATATCTCGTTAAAAATAAAACCTTGGATATCATCATATCTCTATGTAACAGAAATACATGATTTTGCCGATATAAATTTAGATGACATTATAGCTACATAATAATGTCGATTTTGACAGCTTCTATTTACACATTTACCTCACTGAGCTACAACTTAGCAAGCAAGTTTCGGTCCAAAATAAAATAAGTTATCTCGATATCGAATTTAATACAGTAATTTCTTAAACGAAAATTTACAATAAACCAGATGTACAAAGTTCAATGTTAATCGAGCTTCTCAGGCTTCCACGTGTGCTCAAAAAAACTCGTTCGACGTGTTATTATCGGCAAATTCTACGATTTTGTGAACTCATCAGTACTTTCAAAGATTTAAAAATTGCTTTCAAGCAATTGCTCAAATGCGGCCATAATCGTGGAAACGTCTTACAAAATTCTGCAGCAAATGCATCGAAATTTATTGGATGTATAGACTGTTGGATCGTATGCTAAGACTATAAAATTATATGCTTGAAATTGGTAAGTTCATTATGGTTAACACTAACAGTTCGTAACTATATCCTTCAGTACAAAATAATGACATCAGGTTAACACAACATATCATTTGTCGATAAAGTGCATACATACCACACTAAAACAATGCATTCACTACTAAATACAGACAAACATTATACGTCATTTTATTTTACTAGTAAATTATTTGTAATATATATTTTTGTATAACATTTGTGTTTCATTAAAGTACGGTATAGGGTATGACTGAGAGAAAGTTTCAACGTTTCGAGGCAACGTCGGTAGACTACTAAACATGGCGGAGCCGAGCACCGTGTCGTGTCGTCTGGACTCCGATGTAGGTTTCGGATTTACATGTATCAACTATTAACTTCCGACACTATAAACTTCCTTTCATAACTTTAATTTAATTTTTCAACTTAAAACTTATTTACTTTCGAAACTTCGAACGAACAATTTTGTTCAATTGTACTGTTCACATACTTTGTTAGCGTATTTCAACTTTTTGTATTTCTTAAACTTTAAATGATAATTTGTATTTTCTCAAACTTTAAATGATGAACTAACTTCAATGGTGTCTTCTGGTTTGTTCCGATTGAAGTTTTTTCCATAATGATGGCATGATGATTATAATCCCCACAGATTTTTTGAATTTGGTTTTTCTCGAGCAACATTATTATTCCACGTAAAGTTTTACTGTCTGCGAGCCCCCGATAACCTAACGTAAGGCTGGCTTGTCCGACCGGAGCGAGGACCAGGGCGATAGGCCCCGCAGGGGAGATTTCAAGATTTGTAGAGAGCATGCGAGCGTAGCGAGCCAGTTATAGCAGGGTATATGCTGTTTAGTTGCATCGGCTCAGTAGCACAGTGCAAGAGCGCTTGCCTAGCATGCGAGTGGCCCGGGGGCAAGTTTTCTAAGTGCACTACTCTGAGAATCCAAAATTCAACACGTGCAGTGAATGCAACCAACGCGTGCTTCTACCGTCATGTTGACACCAACATTTATCACATATCAACCAAAGCCAGTATAGCCTGGTGGTTAGGGTGTTGGTCTCGCATGCGAGAGGTTCAGGGTTCAAAACCTTTTGTAAAATTTTGGTAAAATACTGGCCGGAGACGAGTTTTTTTCGAAGTTTTACTATTCCCTTTGAAGTTTTACTGCTCGTTAACCCCGATAACCTATCGTGAGGCTGGCTTGTCCGAGTGATAGCGAGGAGCGCGGAGGTGGGATCCGTTTGTAAAATTAAGTGGTGGATCGAAAATACAAACAATTTGAAAATTTCGATTCTCCAAAACACTTTTGTTATAAAAAAACTCGCAAGTTACAGGTTTGGCAATTTTGGATTCTCAGAATAGTGCAGTTAGTAAACTCGCGGCCCGGGGTTCGTTTCCCAAAATTTTTGATAAAAACTGTGAAATTTCAAAAAATCTGTGGGGTCTGGAAAATTGTCTCCGGTGGACACTCTCTGATAACTTTCCCTAACTAACCGTATCTTAACTTCTCGTTTGAACAAAAAACTATCAAATGTTGCACACTTCTTCTGGGGCTGCTGTGTCATGTGATGTACTCTATAAATTTAACTACTACTATTGTAGACCCTCTTCTAATTATCAAACTTTTTTGAGGCTGTCAACTATCAACATAACTCTCGGAAACTTACCAAATCTATGCGCAAAACTATACGTATTACGCCAATCTCCTCCAGGGTCAGTGCTGCATGATTACAAACCCCACAGATTTTTCGAATTTGGTTTTTCTCGAGCAACATTACTATTCCATGTAAAGTTTTACTGTCTGCGAGCCCCCGATAACCTAACGTAAGGCTGGCTTGTCCGAGCGGAGCGAGGACAAGCGCGATAGGCTCCGCAGGGGAGAATTCAATATTTCCTCCTGCACGTGTAGTAGCATAGCCATGTGCTGTAGAAAGCATGCGAGCGTAGCGAGCCAGTTATAGTAGGGTATTTGCAGTTTAGTTGCATCGGCTCAGTAGCACAGTGCAAGGGCGCTTGCTTAGCATGCGAGTGGCCCGGGGTTCGTTTCACAGATTTTTGATAAAAACTGTTAACTTTCAAAAAATCTGTGGGGTCTGGAAAATTGCGTCAGTGCTCCTCCTCCAGTAGGACTATTTATTCCGGGCGGTATGCATATTTGGAAACTGCACCCACTTTTTGTCAGAATCCCAAATTCGACTTTTTTATTTTGACTTCACGAAGAGGCTAAGTTAGGCTATTTCCTTTATTAACGTACAGTCTTTGTACGGAACTAAGCAGAAGCCGTACAAACAATCAAATGGTTATCAGCTGTCGTTGGGTTGCACGAATTCTGACAAAAAGTGGGTGCAGTTTTCAAATATGCGGCCGGCATAAACTATCAACTAGTGATTATTGTTTGATCACCTGTACTCTTGTTGAACTAATCGTTGACCAACTACCGTATGCATCCAATAGTTTCGTCACTGACATCACTAAACTGAGCACCGGACGAAAGGTCCCACATTCCAAAAGGCCCCCAATTTTTTATTCCAAAGGTCCCCACTTTTGGGCAAAGTTTTGGGGGCCTTTTGAGACGTCAGAAACATACCAAAAGATCTCTAATGAAACATTTCAAAGGGTCCAAAGAAAAAACTCGTTTTGTTGGGGTAATTTGAGGCACGTTAATAGTCTCAAAAGGCCCCAACTCAGAACATTCCAATTGACCCCTGAAGCTGGAGCTTACATTTGACGCTGATTGGTTTCAATCAATTGTCCTTGTCAACCGAAGCAGTTGTAAATCATGAATGTCACAATTGCACACCGATGATAGAATGGACATTCGGCTACAATATACACCATCTTTGAAAGCTTAGTTTGCAGCGGTTCATACAGTTTTGATGGTTTGAAGTTTATGAATAAAGTTAGCTTTTTATCGAGTTATGATAGTCCGGGCTACTTCATATTCACACCGATGATAGAATGGACACTCGGCTACAATATGCACCATCTTTGAAAACTTAGTTTGCAGCATTTCATACAGTTTTGGTGATTTGAAGTTTTTTTTAATAAAGTTGGCTTTTTCTCGAGTTACGGTAGTCCGAGCCACCTCATGTTCACACCGATGATGGAATGAACACTCGGCTACAATGTGCACTCTCTTTGAAAACTTAATTTGCAGTTCATACATTTTTGGTGTTTTGAAGTTTTTAAATAAAAATGACTTTTTCACGAGTTACGGTTGTCCGAGCCTCTTCATGTTCACATCGATGATAGAATTGACACTCGGCTACAATATGCACCCACTTACAAAACTTAGTTTGCAGTTCATACATTTTTGGTGGTTTGAAATTTTTAAATAAAGTTTCCCCTTAGTCACGGTAGTCCGAGCCACTTTATGTTCACACCGATGGTGTAATTTTATGAAATACTGCAAACACCTTTCTGGCTAAAACGAAAACAATATTAAGACATCGCAGTAAAAAACACCGCTTGTTTCGTCGGTCTTTTATTACTGGTATCTGTGATTTGACCCTTAGTCAGCGTCAAAAACGTACGATGTCGCTTGAGGTCAATTTGGATGTTTCTTATTGGGGCCTTTTGAGACAATTCACATGTCTCAAATTACCCCAAGAATTTGGGAAATATCTTGGGAATATTTGGGACCTTTTGGACTGTTTAATTGGGGGTCTTTTGGTATTTTTCAGACGTCTCAAAAGACCCCTAAAAATAACCCAAAAAGAGAGGGCTCTTTTGGAACACAAAATCGGGGGCCTTTCGTCAAAAAAATGTTTTCTCTAAAAATATTTACGACCTTCAGTCAGTAGACTTGGTATTAACTATTCGAACTGAGCGCGGTCATGTTGCCATCAAAATGTCATCCACTTCGTTTTCACACTCTGGTGGCTGATAAATGACGAAACATCCAGTCGCTTAACTATAGTCGAAACATTAACTTCAAACAAAACTCACATAAATATTTTGTTGTTGTGGTCGGGCTCTTACAGTTGTTGTTGATGCCATAAAGTGAACGTTTTAATAAAACCTTAATGTTGAAACTTGTTGAACTTTGTTTAGCCACATTGTACCTTTGTTGATGAGAAGAACGAGTAACGGAACCGGTAAGACCTCCAGTGTTGACCTAATTGGAACTTACAGTGTTGACGAAAATGATAAAATGAACTATCTGTCGACGAAGAACTCATAAAATATTCTCGACAGCGAGGTGCAGAGTCATAAAATTATAAATTTCATCCTGGGTGTTCCGTCCTGAAAGGTAACTCACTTCTTTGCTGCGAGTCGGTTAGCTTGGCAGTATAACGTCATTACGGGTTTTATATTTAAATATTATAGCTGGTTAACGCTTTCTCGCTAGAGTAAGATTTACATAGAATCTCAAATGTCAATTTTTCAGATTCACTAGACTCACACCTAAACTTCACTATTGGATTGAAGCCGTGGTTAAGCTGTATCATGCAATGTCAGATAATAAGTCTGATCAACCTACTTTTGCCTCATACGCATGCTGCTTTTATGCTAGATATCATACAAAATTGTGGAAAAACAAAATTTACAGAAAGAAACAGTTTTGTAAAGTCATCCAAAAGGTTTTTGAATGATTATCTGTTTTACTCAAAAATCTTTGTTGCAACGTTATATGCGCAATAATAACAATCAATACACTGAACACAGATAATGCGACGTGTGCTCGATGCACGAGACATGCACTGAAAACAAATACTGCTCATTTTGTACATATTTGTTGTTATTTGGGTATGATATACATGGATTGTAACGAAAGTTTATAAACAATTACATTTATCATAATTTTTATGTTTTTTTTTTACCAATTTTAAACATAACTAAGGAGCGCTGTAATCTCCCTGAGGAGGCCCAAGCAGCTTTTTTTAAGAACGTTGTCGGAGGCAGGGCCGAAACAACGTTTAGTTTTTATTTTTATTTTTTGTAAGTTAGCAAACATAATTTTACAGAAAATAAACTAGATTTTAATTTTTACAAATAAAAACTAACTTAGTTAATAAATCTAGTTTTTGCTTTACTTATCCTATACGAAAAAAACGATTTTAATTGCGTTCCTCAATAAATATGACTGTTCGCTATTATAGAAGTATCAATTAATCTAGAACCTACAACATATGCGTGACAAATTTTCATCCTTTTTCTATTCTTCTCCATGCATTTTTACCGACATTTGCAGTGAAGTCTTTTGCGTTATTTGCGTTTTTTGCTTCTGTTTTTTTTTGTTTTTTTTTGTTGGTGTCAAGCCGTTTCATCACACATGAAATATTTTTGCTTTCGCCACGAGTACAACGGGTAACACTACAACTTTTCACTTGAATCCCAGGCAGCCCTTTAGAAAAAATTTACGGGTCGGGTAAATGCCACAGATTGCAATTTTTGACTAAACAGGAAAAAAGATAAATCAAAGGGTTTAGTATATGATCTCATGATTTTTCCCGTCAAGCTTTGGTTCCTATAAAACTCGGTCATACGTTGCTGGCAACGGGTCTTCAACTAGTATTTATATATAAACAGAACCTGCTATTTAGTTCAAGGGCATATGAACACAGTAGGGTTAAAAAGGCTAACAGCAATTATGTATGTACATACATAAACGTGAACGTTCCCTCCTCCCTTAACCTAACTAAATTTATTTTAAAAAAAATTGCGATTTTTTGTCATGTATCGTTTTTATCCGCCACAATGAACTAGCTCAATGCTGATTGGCTGCCGCACGTTGCATACGTGACGGTATAAAACGCCACACGGCTTTTACGGTTGCGTTACTACATATTAGCTATTTGCGTGTTTTCGCTTCTGTTGTTGTTGTTGTTTTGGTTTTATTGTTGATATTTCCTGTTTATTGTATGTGATTCCAGCCTGGCTGTTAAATTCGAGACAATATACAAAAAAACTTTTGTACATACAGGGTGGGCCAAAAAAAACCATACGATTTTGAACGTTAATAACTCGATCTATAAACAACCGATTCGATCGTTTTTGCTCTCATTTGAAAGCCAATATTTTAACTTAAAATCCCTCTAGTTTTAGTTGTGTTTTATGGAGTTGCCCGGAAGTTACAGAAGAAAATTTGAAAAATCGTGTATTTTTAGCGAAAAAGTCATCGAAATGCATGGGCAATTGTGTTTTAAAAACTGTAAACGGAGTAATTAAGTTTATGAATGAATGAAATGCATCAAATAAGAACTAGTTAAACCTTTTTGATCGAAGATAAAAGAATGGTACACTCGATTTCACCATTTTCTTGAACCACCAAAGCTTAAGCTCAGGGTTAAATTTGTCAATGGTGGCTATGACATTCGCCATGAATTTTTTTGTCCAAGAACTCAAATATGGTATTCAAAAGTTTCCAAGTTAGAATTGAGCCCATCAAACTCAGTTTCCCTACTTGAACTTTTCAAATTCAGAAATTCGTTGCCCAAAAGGAACATTTTGCTAAACCACAAAATTTCGGGTTTTCTCGTCCAAAAACACGATTTTTGAGGGTTTCTTTTGTAACTTTAGGACAGCTTTATAAAACATGACAAAAATTGGAGGGGTTTTAAGTTAAAGTATTGGCTTTCAAATGAAAACAAGAACGATTGAATCGGTTGTTCATAGCTCGAGTTATTAACGTTCAAAATCGTATGGTTTTTTTTGGCCCACCCTGTAGGTTGATCCATAGTCCGCCAGTAAGTTATCTGTTTATTTTCAAGAAGAGCGTTCAAAATTTTCTTTTGCGATGATGACAATCTTGAATATATCTTACCATATCTTCAACGAACCATATTGAGAGAATGAACTAACGTCCGTCCCTTGATAAATGTTTTACGCACATTTTGATGCATGACGATTGTAATAGTGTTTGACGAATCTGCAAATTCAAATGTTTATTTGGCGCTAAAATAGATTCTGATCATTCAATCTAATGTTTCATACTATAAATTCTCCCCAGCACGCATTTTTTATATAACAATGTTATTGATGCGTATTGACTCCGAACCCTTAACACGCGCCGTGTTGCGCCTGTGATATGGGGGGTGCGTAACAGTCGGACGCTGCCGCTAGTGCAGATAATCCTTCTGTTTTGACCAGTTTGTGTACACATTTTTTATGCTGTGATGTCAACTTTGCTTTTCTCATTCCCATTCCAATTCATAAAAAAACTTGATACAATCTGTTGCGTTCTTGACCCGAATAAAGTCTGAACTTTTGTCGGTTCGTGGGCTTTGATTCGTGAGTCGAGAGACGCAAATGTGTCAAGACAAATGATTTGTCTTTCTCTTTAAATGTTTTTCTAATTCTAATTCATAATCTTTTACAGTAAATTCACGGAAAATCATATTATCATAATCATATTTTTATTTGTTTCCAGATAGGCTTTTTAGGGATTCGTTTGGCGGAGCGGAAGTTTGACCATTCAGTCGGTAAACCTGAGAGTTTTGTGGGATTCTTTAGTAAGATATAAGTAAGTTGTAGATCAGAGGAATTTATTGTGAGTTCTCTACTCTCACGATAGATTCGTCTGCCTGCGCTATCGAGTGAACTTTGGAGCATTAGGGCTCTGAAGTGATCTCAAGCCCATAAAGCCGATTTTGTCGTGCTCAGCCGATTTTGTCGTGCTCAATAGCCACCTGGCACACAGACTAACACAAGCCGATTTTTGTCGTGCTAGCCGATTTTGTCGCGCTCAATCTCAAAAGTCTGTTTTCAAAGTGAAAACCATCTGATAAAAGATTCACAGCTAATTTTCAACAACTGAAGTATTTGATTAACCGGAACACTGATTCAAATCTGAACACCAGTTTTATGACACCAAAGTCACATTAGAGTGCGACAACACTATAAACTAAATAACTATTATGAAGTGATCACCAAGCGAGACCAAGTCACACACCGATCCGAGTGTAGTGACAATCTTTAAGTCATCAAACCATTGTTATTCAGATTCCGTGATACAAATGGTCTAGACGTCACTTAGATCTTTGTTGCTATATCTGAAATACTTGAACATTATTCAGTAACATCATTCACAGTCGATAGTTGTTTAACAAGTCAACAACAAATAAATATCAATACAAAGGTGGTATAGAATCAGTGACGTTGAATAGTATACGGGAACTTGGATAAGAAGAAAGAGTAAAGGCGAGATTCACCAAGTAAAAGGGTGATACCTTTTTCCTTCGTGTTACATTGGAGGTCCCTGCCGACGTATACTTGCCCCGTCATCGATATATTCTATCACCACTCATTCGGCTATCCATGTAATCTTTTTCATAATATTACATTGGAAGTCCCAGTCGTCTTAAAATATACTATCCACGGATACTAAATCCACCAAACCACACAGTTGATACATGCACTAATAGTGTAAATATAATCAATTAATAATTATGGACGTCAATTAAAAACACCTAAATAAAACTCAAACCAAGGTGATTGACTCAAATACATATTATTATTTTTGATATATTTTCACCATATAGTTGCTCGCATAAAAATTTGTGAAATGAATAATAGGTTGTGAATAATACACTGGTTTATAATAAAAGTAAAATAAATCAGTATTCACTGAATTACTCGAACCTGGAGTATTTTTCTACCAGCCTTAATATTCAACAACACTGATTTATTGAAACAAACGATAACAGTCATGTCTGATTATAACCACTATGATGATCAATTTGAGGATCAGGATTATAATTATGTTGATTCTCAAGTCGAAGAATATGACAATGAATTACCTGACATGGATGATCGCAATCGTAATCAATCGGTGTATGATGACTACGGTCAACAAGCATACCCCACCCCAATTGATTACAGCCAATACCAAACCCATGATTACAGTCAATATGAGCCACAACACCCAACTCATACAGACCAATACCATGATTACGATCAAGTGACACATGAGTACCCAATGCAAACGGACTATGGAATCAGTCAGTATGCAGAGGAACCCATAACTCATGAGGACGATTTCAGTCAACTTGAGCCAAACTATTCGATGCATCCAGACAGCTACAGTCAGCAGGTTCATCAGTACCCGATGCATAATGATCACTACGGTCAGGGTCAATACTTCTACGTCTCAAACATTTACCACAATCCACCTGAGGACTGTGCTGCTGAGACGTACGAGTATGTTGGCAATACTGAATCATTAGCATTGCATCAAGAGTCAATGGCACATGAACCACCAACGGTTGACATGATGTACGCATCACCACCCGAAACCATCAGTCATCAAATGGGGGTTCAGAACAAAAATGCCTTTCATTCCTCATTGTCCACATTTGAACGAGAAGTGCTGGAGAAAGTGTATGCGAAACTGACTTCCATGCAACAAGATATGGTGGAGACGGGAAAGATCAGTGAGGACATTCAGTCTCAAACACGAACACTGTGTGCAACCAATCAAAAGTTCACATCCGATCTCAATCGACTCAACAGCACTTTTAATGAATTTGGATTGAGGTCCGGTGGGGCTTCGCCGAACTCGGCGTTGCCAAAGGTGCGTTATCGTGACGCCATTATGAACGGCGATACAACGAAACTCAAAGTTGGTGAACACAAATCACCGGCTCAGAAAAAATCCAGGGCTGTAGTGAAGTGGAATAACAACGTCCACGGTCCCTTTGGTCATTATAAAACCACCACCAACTCAAGTAACGATACATGGACTCCTTCACTCAAGCACGGTAAAAAGTTCCAAACTACTTCGAGTAACAAGCAGTTTGACTCGAATCTGTACAAGGATAAGTCGAACGTGTATGGTCCGTCGGGCCGATACAAATATACTAATTTTAAACCACCGACAATTATTAGTCATGATTCCGGTACACAGTTGGCATGTAAAACGACCAACGTGAAAGGACCCATGGCCAAGTACAAAAGCATTTTTACAAGTTCCGATTCTTACAATCCGAACACGATCGGTCTCATGAAAGATGCTACGAATGCATCTGGAACTGAATCGAAATACAACAACAAAGAACGTGATGCCGCAATTGCATCAGGCCCCAAATCGAAGTAGGAGGGTTATGTCTCGGCTAGCAATTAAAAATCATGCTACTGCCACTAGAGCCATCGTTCAGCCATTCTGATTAACTAGTTACAGTTTTATCAGAAGTAATCTTCATACATACGTACTCTTCACACGTAAACAATATTTTTCCATAAATGATATAACGATATTTATTGATTTGCCTTGCTTAAATTTGATATAATTTCACAATGTATTCGCAATCTCTCACATACCAGTCATCATCATACTACTACTATCTATCATCAGTCACATCATCGTCATCAAAATACTATGAATTTATTCACACTATTCATAAAGTATTCTTCTACACTAACTTACGCATTCTATATTATCCGCTGTTGATAATTGCGTTTCTCATCTATAGTATCCATCATTTCGTCATAATCTACTTTGATCATCATAATTGCAACTGAAGTTATATTCGTTGTTTAACTCGCATTTTTATTATCCGTTGTTGATAATTGCGGTTTCATCTATACTACGTAACATATTCATCATCAGTATCTACATTCGTATCATACATAATTCGATATATTATTTTACTCATATCATAATTCGATATATACTCTACAATCTACATTTTCTGCAAGTTTATCATGTCGTATCATTCTTTGTTTTTTTATTTGTTTTTTCTCTGGTCTTCAATAATCCGAGCAACTATAAGACTCCCGTAAAACGGTCGAAGCACTTGCTTGTTTGCGAATACACATTTACCGTCTCACATGACCGTTCAAATGTTATTCCAAGGTACAATCGCACCCAAAGCGAAATCCTTGACTTCGCTTTTTTCTTCGAAGGGGGAGCTGTGTAATAGTGTTTGACGAATCTGCAAATTCAAATGTTTATTTGGCGCTAAAATAGATTCTGATCATTCAATCTAATGTTTCATACTATAAATTCTCCCCAGCACGCATTTTTTATATAACAATGTTATTGATGCGTATTGACTCCGAACCCTTAACACGCGCCGTGTTGCGCCTGTGATATGGGGGGTGCGTAACAGTCGGACGCTGCCGCTAGTGCAGATAATCCTTCTGTTTTGACCAGTTTGTGTACACATTTTTTATGCTGTGATGTCAACTTTGCTTTTCTCATTCCCATTCCAATTCATAAAAAAACTTGATACAATCTGTTGCGTTCTTGACCCGAATAAAGTCTGAACTTTTGTCGGTTCGTGGGCTTTGATTCGTGAGTCGAGAGACGCAAATGTGTCAAGACAAATGATTTGTCTTTCTCTTTAAATGTTTTTCTAATTCTAATTCATAATCTTTTACAGTAAATTCACGGAAAATCATATTATCATAATCATATTTTTATTTGTTTCCAGATAGGCTTTTTAGGGATTCGTTTGGCGGAGCGGAAGTTTGACCATTCAGTCGGTAAACCTGAGAGTTTTGTGGGATTCTTTAGTAAGATATAAGTAAGTTGTAGATCAGAGGAATTTATTGTGAGTTCTCTACTCTCACGATAGATTCGTCTGCCTGCGCTATCGAGTGAACTTTGGAGCATTAGGGCTCTGAAGTGATCTCAAGCCCATAAAGCCGATTTTGTCGTGCTCAGCCGATTTTGTCGTGCTCAATAGCCACCTGGCACACAGACTAACACAAGCCGATTTTTGTCGTGCTAGCCGATTTTGTCGCGCTCAATCTCAAAAGTCTGTTTTCAAAGTGAAAACCATCTGATAAAAGATTCACAGCTAATTTTCAACAACTGAAGTATTTGATTAACCGGAACACTGATTCAAATCTGAACACCAGTTTTATGACACCAAAGTCACATTAGAGTGCGACAACACTATAAACTAAATAACTATTATGAAGTGATCACCAAGCGAGACCAAGTCACACACCGATCCGAGTGTAGTGACAATCTTTAAGTCATCAAACCATTGTTATTCAGATTCCGTGATACAAATGGTCTAGACGTCACTTAGATCTTTGTTGCTATATCTGAAATACTTGAACATTATTCAGTAACATCATTCACAGTCGATAGTTGTTTAACAAGTCAACAACAAATAAATATCAATACAAAGGTGGTATAGAATCAGTGACGTTGAATAGTATACGGGAACTTGGATAAGAAGAAAGAGTAAAGGCGAGATTCACCAAGTAAAAGGGTGATACCTTTTTCCTTCGTGTTACACGATGCTGCTATAATTTTTGA
>OZ038444.1:8906820-8911820 GCA_964036265.1 Daptonema setosum | reverse complement strand
GGATAGGCGTTGAAAACAGCAGTCGTTCGACATGGGTCAATGGTTGATTTATTGATTGCTTGATTGACTGATTGATTGATTGATTATTTGATTGATTGATTATTTGATTGATTGACCAATTGATTGGTTGATCGATTTATTGATTAATTATTTTAATGATCAAATATTTGACTGATTGATTGACTGATTGATTGATTGATTGATACATTGGTTGATTGATGAATTGATTGTTGGATTGATTGACTGAGTGACTGACTGACTGACTGATAAGAATGAACTGCATGGTATGGAATCCATTTTTCAACACCCCCACCCACTAGCGGACGAGAAGGGGTGGGAAAAGTGGAATTCCCCCCTCTTTGGCGATTTCAAGAAGTGGAATTTGTTCCCTAAGGTGTAGGTAAAATGGCCTTCTTCCTGCTGATTCCCCCTTCTTTAACGAAATTCCCCTCCCTTTAGAAGATAAGCTCGTCCGCCAGTGCCCCCCCCCCCCCATCTCATATGCTGCTCGTTAGGTGTGCACGCAGTAGGGACGCGTTCAGTTGGCCGACTTAGGGGATTTTTGTCCTTCCCCATCTCATCCGCTACTGTCGGCTTGTGTTTTTGGGTAGTGCAGTTGATCCCTGGGTCGGTGTTATGTAATTACATAATGACGTGCGCATGACATCTATATGAGTGGTATAGATCAATTAAAATTATGTAAATGATACGGAACAGTATGGATGGAACAGCTTATTACGTAATCCATTGACAACCACCCAGATAGAAAGGTGAAAAACCACTGTTATATAAGTTCCATTCACTGGCGGACAAACGAAACCTTCAAAGGGAGGGGAATTTTCCCAAAGAGGGGGGATTGGCAAAACTGAGGTCATTTATCTACACCTTAGGGAACAAATTCTACTTTTCGAAACCGCCAAAGAGGGAGAAGATTCACTTTTCCCTTCCTGTGTCGTCCGCTATTGACTGTGACTACCTCGTAGTTCTTTCCGGACATGCGGTGTTATCGACTATTATGTCAATAAAATCGTATGACTGACATGCTAGCATTCATATTCACCTAAGGTACCTCCTTATTGATACTATTAATCATGCTGCTAATACCTGTTGTGCCCTAAAACGCGACGTCATAGGCAGAGCCGACAGTAGCGGATGAGATGGGGGAAGGGAAAAAATTCCCCAAGTCAACCAGCTGAACGCGTCCATACTGCGTGCTCACCCCGCAGCAGCGGATGAAAGGGGGGGGGGGGGTTGATGAAAAATTAAATCCCCTAAGCGGGTAAAATAATCTAGGTTTTTTGAAACAATACTCGCTGAACTAATTCATTGTTGAAACATATGGTTTCGGCATAATCAAATTCGGCTTAATCTCTGTTCGGCATAGTCAAATTCGGCATAGCCATTTTCGGCATAATCAAATTCGGCCTAATCCCCATTCGGCCTAATCGTTTTCGCCATAGTCAAGTTCGGCATAGTCAAATTCGGCCTAGTCATTTTCGGCCAAGTCAAATTCGGCATAGTCAATTTCGGTCTAATCAAGCGACCCCGTATGGAATATCTACTTGGAAGCTGCGTTATGTATGTATAGTCATGTGAAATCAGGGCAGTTATGTGTTTGTGTAACTCGTTTTGGGCATGAGAATAGACGAGTTGGTTTGAGAATAAAGGTTAGTTCTCTTCAGTATTCCCCACTATTGTTATCTCTTATTGTATGAGATATCTAACTGACTGACTGACTGAATGATTCAGTGACTGACTGACTCACTGATTCACTGACTGACTGACTGAATGACTGACTGAATCATAGGTGCCAACTTCTTTGTGCGCAGTACGACAACGGCAAAGAATTTCTGGGCCGCCACATCAGAATTCTTGTCAAAATGGTGGGTCTTTGACATCAGTACGTTCAATGTGAACTGTCGCACTGGAGTAGCCAACTGTGGGTATTTCCCGTTCAGGTGAGTTGGTGAGTGGGTTAGTGAGTTATTGAGTGAGTGAGATAGTGAGTGAGTGAGTGAGTGAATGAGTGAGTGAGTGAGTGAGTGAGTGAGTGAGTGAGTGAGTGAGTGAGTGAGTGAGTGAGTGAGTGAGTGAGTGATGAGTGAGTGAGTGAGTGAGTGAGTGAGTGAGTGAGTGAGTGAGTGAGTGAGTGAGTGAGTGAGTGAGTGAGTGAGTGAGTGAGTGAGTGAGTGAGTGAGTGAGTGAGTGAGTGAGTGAGTGAGTGAGTGAGTGAGTGAGTGAGTGAGTGAGTGAGTGAGTGAAGTGAGTGAGTGAGTGAGTGAGTGAGTGAGTGAGTGAGTGAGTGAGTGAGTGAGTGAGTGAGTGAGTGAGTGAGTTAGTGAGTGAGTGAGTGACTGGGTAAATTAGTGAGTGAATGAGTGAGTGAGTGAGTGAGTGAGTGAGTGAGTATAGTATAGTATAGTATTTTTCATTTCCAATAAAGGAAAGGACGCACGCGCCAATGGGGCACAATAGGTCAGTTGTGGTCAGTTAAATCACAGGATCGATAATATGGATTCACATGAAAAAACACATAATAAAGTATTCTGGTTATTAGGGATTTAGTAGGTCGAGGTTCATATAAATTGATCTCAAATAAGTTATTATACTGTCTTTAAATTCATTTTCTAAGAATCTCTTGAAATGTTTATGGCAAACTGGATCAAACGCTAAGTCAGGAATTTTGTTCCACAACGGAATAATTCTGACGCACCAAAATCTTTTGCGTTTAGCTGTTCTGCAGATCGGGTATTTCAGTTTAAATCTATTATTTCTTCGAAGTCTCATATCGTTATTTACACAGAATAAATCCGATGTGTCTATGCCATTAAAGTATCCAGTGAGTACTTTATATGCTAAAACTAAGTCAGAGACCGTTCTTCGAAACAAAAGATTATCTAGCGAAAGGGAACTAAGACGCTTGTTGTAGGCTACGTCATACAAGTTGCATGATAATTTGGTGAACTTCCTATATGGCCGTTCAACAGTGGTAATAAGGTTTAGATTTCCAATGTTCCAAACTGTGGAGGCATATTCTAGTTTCGGTAAAATGTAAGTCTGTATAATTTTTGAACGAAAGGATACGGTGTTGTTTTTGAACACATTACGGATGCAACCACACAATTTAGCTGCTGATAATGCTATTTTGTTGCAGTGAGCCTGAAAGTTCAGGTCTCTGTCAATCTGAATGCCAAGATCTCTACACACTTCATCAACCGTCAATATTTCACCTTCTAATGTGTATTGATAAGGTGGCTGGCTACTATGACCGAGCTGTTGGAAATGGCATTTATTTACTGATAATTTCAAGCCATTATTTTTGATCCAGCTTGAGAGATTGTTAATATCCAATTGGAAATGAGCCATATCTAGTGGAGTTTTGATCTTTTTGTAGATTTTTATGTCATCAGCAAACATTTTTATTTTACTGTGAACTATTGTCTCGGGTAGATCATTCATGAACAAAATGAAAAGCAGAGGAGAAAGAACTGCACCTTGTGGAACGCCGGAGGTTGCACATAAAGGAGCAGATACA
Source organism: Daptonema setosum (assembly GCA_964036265.1). NCBI lineage: Eukaryota > Metazoa > Nematoda > Chromadorea > Monhysterida > Xyalidae > Daptonema > Daptonema setosum. The sequence goes on along the minus strand of OZ038444.1, from coordinate 8,908,285 downwards.
TAATGGTTCAATTTCACTGAGTGGGTACGATTCATACATGTAACTCCCGATGTTTTCAGGTCGCCGTCTAATCCCGGGGGGGGGGGGGGGGGTTATGAGGACGCGTCTTCATCTCGAGCGGGGTTATGAGGACGCGTCTTCATTCCCAGCCTGGGGATGAGGGCGCGTCCTCATAAAAATCTCGGGATGAAGACGCGTCCCTGTTCCCAATCTCGGGATGAAGGCGCGTCCTCATAAAAATGTCGGGATTAAGTCGCGTCCTAATAATCAGCATCGGGATGAAGTCGCGTCTTAATAATCAGCCTCGGGATGAAGGCGCGTCCTAATTCAAAGCTCGGGATGAAGTCGCGTCTTTCACGCATTGCAACACATACATACATGGCTTAGTGAAATTAGCTGTGCACTTCTTCACAATCAAATTTCTCATATCTCTTTAATTTGCTGTCAACTTTTTTGAGTTCATTGAGTATAAATCAAAAAAATTAAAGATACGAGTACTGCATAACACTAGCGGACGAGAGAAGAACGGAAAAGTGGAATTCCCTCCTATTTGGCATTTTAAAAATGTTGAATTTAGTTAAAATGGTCTTAAAACTGCCAATTCACCCCTCCCTAACGAAATTCCCCTCTCTTGGAGAATTAGCTCCTCCGCCAGTGATGCATTGACAAAAAATTGCCACAATTGAAACACCTTCTGAGAAGCAGTATTTAAAATTAAAGTTTAAACGAATTTTTTTATTAAACAAAAAAACTTTCAGGTGAGTAAAATACAACTTTAAATTGGATAATTATGATGAGTAGTCTGAAACACAATGCTAAGTATTTTTTTCATCAAATTTCACTCCATGCTCATGAGTTTATTTGTCATAAAAAACCCTCAATGTTGCAATACCTTTAAAATTTGTATTTTTATTACAAGTCATAAGTTCACAAGCAACTAAAAATGCCCTGAAGGCATGGGGAGTAACGAATATGGTTCGATCCTGGCTAGTCCAATCTTGAAAAAGTATGAGACAAGAAATTTTATTCTCATATTTTAAATAGTCTGATCGTGAAAAAGCAGGAAACAAGATTTGCGATGAATCACGAAAAAAAGTTTGTACTTCATTAAGTCAAGAATCAAACCAAATTACACGACACATATTTGGGACTTGTCACGGTTGTTGTGGTAAGATTCATTATCATTCAGAATCCTTATTCAGAATGCTGGTATTAAATTTAAAACCTAAGTATCTTATAAAAAATCACATAATTATTGGATGAAAATGAAATAAAAAAATCGTGGCAGACTTGTCACACAAACCGAAGTCAAATGACCCATGCTCTCAACGAGCTGAACGAAATAAAGGGGATTTGAATTTCACTGAAAAGTCCCAAATATGTTTCGTGTAATTTGGTTTGATTCTTGACTTAATGAAGTACACACTTTTTTTCGTGATTCATCGCAAATCTTGTTTCCTGCTTT
>OZ038444.1:8884916-8902416 GCA_964036265.1 Daptonema setosum | reverse complement strand
GACTGACTGACTACCTGACTGACTGAATGATTGACTGATTGACCGTTATCACTGAGTAAAAAATTTCAGCGGAGGTACAAGACTGGGCCAAACCACCTGACCAACGACAACGGGAGATGAAAACACTGGCATCAGCGGGAAATGCTTAAAAATTTTGCTGAACGATTCTTTATTACATTTATTGTCTTTTACAGTTGCAACATTTATGAAGGACACTAAAAATTATGACTGCGCCACTTTTATCTGAAATTTAAAAAAATCCATGAATTATTTTATTCCTATTATAAAAGTTTTTGTAATTGTCACTTGTTATTACATTGTTTTGCTTTAGAACAAATGGAAAAGTAGTTACTTCTTTAGTTGTATTGTTCGTTGAATTAAATTTTACATTATTTCATGACATTGTACCAATTTTAGAACTCGGTATTTTTGATGATTCGTTTAGTTTTCAAAATTTTTATACTTTTCTGTTGAACTTTACATTTTCTCCTCGTTTGAATGATAGTTTGCTTCACATTGATATGTACCTGTGATCCCTTTGTGCTGTGGTGATGTTAGGCAGTGATAGGAATTTTTACAATTAAAATGTATTATATTATTAATATATAATACATTACTGTTTTAAAATTGTGTTCATTCATGCTATTCATTAGCTCAGTCTGAATTTTTCCAGGCATAATATTTCTCCATTTCGCTGTGCTCAATTGAACACACGGTGATTGTTTTTTTATTTTTTTATAATTGCTATCGATGTATTTCTACAATTTGACATTCAAATAATTGTGTGGACTGATATTCAGTCGAAAAAAATTCTTAGTTTATAGTGAAAAACGTTGTAGTTAACAATCATCTTCAAATTCTGTAAACAGTTCGTGTTCAGGCACACTGGAAGTTATTATCTTCTTCCGATAAATTAGAAGAAAAGCACGATTTACCGTTATATAATTGTATTTATATTGTATGTATGTTTTAATCATATTAATAATCTTAGTTATATCATTCAGGTATGTTTTCATATCTAGAAAGACAATCAACGAAACAATATTAGTTAAGCCTGTGTATTCTTCACGACTACAACGGGTATTTTCCAATCCCCGTGCATTTTAACCAATGACCAATTAGCATAAATAAGAATGTTGCATATTATCATTGTCCCGCTTTTGATCTATAGTATATTTCAAATATAAATGAATTATGTTTCAATTGTGAGTTTAATCCATCGGGGAAATTTTTCAGTCATTGAATTGTTTTTCTGTTAAGTTTAACTTATTTGTAGTCATTAATTAATTATTATACTTCTGCTGATAAGTTACTCATGACGTTTCTCCGTTTATTGGATACTAACGTTGTTGAACAACCTACTTTTTAGTTCGTTTATTATGTTAATTATTGAATTGAGAATGAATAAAAAATAAAGTAACTGACGCACAACTTTTTGTTTATCTCAATTTAGTCAGATTTATAGCAGAAATTTCTATGATTTAACTTAACTTTTTAATGGATTCAACAAACCATCTTGGGAACCGTCTTATCTATATATAAATTAGACAATGTATGTATGTCTGTGTGTGTGTCACGCTTCGCTATAAATAAAGCAAAATAAAGACAAAACACCTTTTGTTTCTCGATGTCAGAATCAAAATTAATCATCACGTACCCTTCAGTTATATCTAACCTCTAACTCAACCGGCGGAGACGGGTTGGCAAATCATAAACACTCTCAATTGGTTTACTCAACTCTTATTACAAAGTCATCAACACCCGGTCAATGATTTTCGAACCTTTAACCTCAACACCCGTGTAGGTCATAATAATGGCCTTTCATGATAACTTTCATTGATTCACACAATAATTCGATTTTAACACACGGTGCAATCATCAATACCTTCACAGTCACTTAACTGGAAATCTCAAAGATCTTAACTAAAATGCCGCTAAATATTGTGGTAGTTCGAAATAAAAACTTTTTGGATTAAAAAAGATCGGGTAAAGTTATTTCAGTTGGTCTTCACTATGAATTATCCGAAGATCATACGGGTTTTATATGATTCTTCAGGATAGAAAAAAGCGGATTATTTAATTTTATCAACGGGTTCTTTTTTTAATGCGATCCCATAGTTGAAATAATCTCATAACAACATGGGTAAAACATTATTCTTCAGGATAGAAAATAGCGGATTTTTTTATTTTATCCACGGGTTCTTTTTAATGTGATTCCATAGTTGAAATAATTTCAAAAAAATTAATATTTGAACAATAAACTCCGTTTGAATTTAATGTGTCGGGTAAGTTTAACGTATGGACATCTCGGGTCGGGTAACGGGTTTACAACGGGAGGCTTTATTTGATCTTTTAGAAACAATTGTAAAAGTTCTAACTTGAGTTGCATAGCAACGGGTTCGTGGTACATACATATATCGAAGCAAATTTTGTATATTGAAGGGTTTACTTTGACAAGATTTTTTGTAAACTTAACACTCAGTTGCGTAGCAACGGGTTCACCCTAGTCTATATAATTAAAATCCATGTCCGTTTGTGTGTATGTATGTGTGTGTGTCACGCTGTGCTATATATAAGATCGAAACTAAACGCTCAGAACCTCTTTTTATCATTTCGAACCCATTGGTTTATTCATCGTCGCCCTCCTGATCGAAGGATTAAAATAAATCATCACATACCCTTCAACATTACAAAAACTTGCCTCAACCGACGCTTTCTCAACTCACCTTTAATGTACCTCAATTATCCATGAGGTCAAGATAATTAAAATGTAGTTTAACATTTATGATTGGTTTATTCGAATTCTATCGAAATGTTCCATTCTCATAATTAATCACATTCAGAAACTACAAATTCTATCATCATCACCTACTCACATAAGAGCACCCAAAGATGTTCCCCATATTTTGAATTGGAAACATCATTGATCTCAACTGGAATTGTAGTTTTATTGTGCCGTTAACTGTTGTGGCCACGGGTGCTTATGTTTTAGGTTTAAAGAAAATTTGTTTTTTTCGTTTTCTACAGGACGGGTAAAAAATATATATTTGAACGAATATATATTCAACGGATATATGAACGAAGACTAATTAAAATAATTAGTGTATAACTTCACGGGTGGCTTTAACTTTTTCTACGGGTATTCTCACTGTAATTTGAACTAATCTTAGGATAGCAGTTTGAACAAGTCAGTGTGAAATTAGAGTCAAAGGGTCGATTAAATTAAATGTAATGAAATTTTAAGTTAAGCTATAAATAACCCATATAATGATGCTTTCTATATATAAATTAGACGATGTGTGTGTGTATGTCACGCTTTTTTAGTATAAAAGTAACAAAATAACTCTCTCAAGCCCTTTCTTCAATTGATGGGAAACTTGAAAAAATCATCGTCACCCTCTTGATGGCAAGAAGAAATCAAATCATCACATACGCTTCAACCTGACCAACACTAACCTCAACCGGTGGTTAGGTCATGATAATTGCAATTCATTAACACTTTATTAAACCACTTAAAACTTAAAAGTAACAAATTAACTCTCAAACCCTTTCTTCATTTAAAGGGAAACCTTGAAAAATCATCGTCAGCCTCTTGATGGCAAGAAGAACACAAATCATCACATACCTTCAACCTGACCAACACTAACCTCAACCGGTGGTTAGGTCATGATAATTGCAATTCATTAACACTTTATTAAACCACTTAAAATTTAAACGTAACAAAATAACTCTCAAACCCTTTCTTCATTTGATGGGAAACCTTGAAAAGTCATCGTCAGCCTCTTGATTGCAAGAAGAACACAACTCATCACATACCTTCAACACTTCATTGAATCACTTGAAATTTATTTCCAACAAAGATTGCAGTTATCTTCCCCTCAAGTGAACTCAACAACCAAAAAAATTCCAAGTAAACTGATGTGAAAAACCTAATTTTAATTCAAGTGTGTGTATTTTAGATTCGACATGTCTCATGAACTGGTGGTATGAAAGACAAGACGGGTAATATTATTCAGCATTACTTTCTCATTATAAGTTTTGTTTGAATAATGAAAAGAAATTATGCCAACAGAGCAGTTAAATCAAGCAAAAAATTTCATTACCGTTTGATTTCAACGGGTTAAAATAACCTAATCTTATGAATGTTTGAATCTATTAACTTTATTTAAACTTTAGTAACTTTATAAATGGGTTAAATTCCATGTCTTTGAATGTAAAAAGTTTACTCTCAGTATGTTTGTATTACAGTTATTTAATTAACCGACGGGTTTACACAATGTTTTTTAGGATAGTTGATTTTTGTTAACTTAAGAAACAGTTGCGTAGCAACGGGTTTACCCTAGTCTATCTATCTATAAATTAGACAATGTATGTCGGTTTGTGTGTGTGTCACGCTTCAGTATAAAAGTTGAGAAAGAACGGAAAACAACCTTTCATTCCATTGGAATCAAAATTCTGAAATAAAATAGTCATCGTATACCCTTCAAAAATTTAGTTTTCTAAAACAAACAAATTATAATGTAACTCAACCATCGTTCATTAAACATTAAACATGCAATCACTGGATGCCAACATTGCCACGTCTGAAATTAAATGCGGCAAATTTCATTTGGTGTAGTGTTTTGAATTGAAATTATTGGTTATGTCAAATGCAGCAGATACTCGATCCAAAGCTGCAGATCGTCAGAGAAAGCGACGACTAGGTTACATTAGTTCAGATTAAGCGTTTTTTTCAAATACAGTTTTCACAGAAAAGCAATTAGGTATTTCATCATCTTCAGCTGAGAGTGAAGAGGAAAGGAAGCAACGGAATGCAACGAATGCCTCAAAAACTGCTGCAAAACGCGAAGGTGTGTTTGTTATTATTTTTACGTAAGAATGTTGTCAAAAGTAAGAGAGTTTTTAAACCAATTTTAACAAACTTAAATGGATTATCTTAAGCTGACGGTGAAGAGGCAAAGAATAAACGGAAAGTAACGAATGCCTTACGAAATGCAGTGAGACGCGAAGGTATGTTTGTTATTATGATATTACGAATTGCTCAGATAAAAGAATTTCCTGAAATTTAGCGGAAAACGAAGTGGAAAAGAAACGACGATTAGAAATGGTCGCCCAGCAAACCTCTGTTAAACGCAAAGGTTTGTTCATTAGTAGAATATGTACATATATGCGTTTTTCGACGTATAGAAAAAGTCCGGTAATACTACATAGGCTTTTTATGTGTTTAGCTGAGAGTGTGGAGGAAAAGAATCAACGACAAGCAACGAATGCTGTACAAAGGGCTGCCAAACGCGAAGGTATTTTGTCTAAACAAAATCACATATATACATAATTGTGAGTATGACTGCACGTACTCATTCGATGACTGAATTCACGAATGTTTCAGCAGAAAATGATGAGAGAAAAAGGCAAAGACTTGCCTCAAATGCTCAGCGGAATGCATCGAAACGAAAAGGTGAAAAAGGTGCTTATCGGGAACAAAAAACGGAAAAACTTTCGAACCTATTATTTCAGAATCGGGTGTGAGAAACCACATCGCAAAGTTAAGTGGAAGAAATGCAGCTACAACTGAAAATGAAGTGGATATTGACATCATACGCCATTATTTGGGAGAGATGAACGTAGTATGCTCTCATTGTCAGGTATGAATTAAAAAAAACACATTATGCCATGTAAACTAGGATTTCACTAAATAGTGACAATTTCAAGGCTTCTCATTGGGCTGAAGAAAAATCTTCAAAATCTACAGTTGCCAACCCGGTATTTAGTCAATGTTGCTGCTACGGTGAGATGCCAATAATGGCAAACCATACCGTACCTCCGTTACTTGACGAATTGACTAACGGTACAACACCGCGCTCTAGAACATACCGGTTATGGAATATTAATTTTTTGTGAAGTGTTGAGAATAATTTTGTCTGAATAAGTGTTATAAATTTGTGAGTATCCAGATTATTATCGTTTTCAAGATTAACGTTTATATTTAGAAATCAAAGCCGACAGATTAACCAAGCTTTGAGCTTCACATCTACTGGTATAAAAGTGGATGACAACATAAACAAGAGAGGCCCGTATTGTTTCAAAATAAATGTTAATATTGTTAAATCAGTTACCAATTTAGATAAAAAGTTAGTTTTTGGCTTCAAATTTAGGGGGCATGGATGCACAAGATTGGCAATTGGATGCCTGATAACGGTATGGTCCCGAAATTCGCCCAGATCTTCACAATTGATACTGAACAAGCACAATTGGAGTGTCGTATGATGCACATGCCCGCTGTCGATGTTTCTTTGGTAAAAGAATTGCAGGTTATCATGGAAAAATAAAATGGCTTATTTGAGAAGGGGGAATAAATCCTTCTAGGATGACTATTATGTATGTGTGTTATTTAGGCCATGCTGAATAATACAAACCCATTTGTTACGTTATATCGCAATGCAAAGACGGTGCAGGAGGAAAATCCAACTGAGGATATAAAGATACTGATGAAAGCAGACATTCAGGGTTTAGGTTTGAGAACGATTGATTGAATTTATTGTTCATTTGTATAACATACGCCAGACTTATATGCATTTGACAGATCGGCACCGTTATAACAAACCAACGGCGTCCGATGTGGGGGCTGTAATTATTGGGAATGAGACCGATGACGCATCATCAAGAGACATTGTGCTACACAAATGTGTTAGTCGCAGGTGAACGATTAATATTCGAACCTTGAAATATAATTTTGTAGGACGGAACTTTGCGTCGCATCAATGAGACTCACGCGTCCTACGACAGTTTGCATTACACGCTACTTTTCCCATACGGGGAACCAGGTTTTCACAGTAATATCAAACGTGAAACGACCGGCACGCGTAAACGCACGAATGTCACACTGAGAGAGTATTACGCTCACAGGTGGATTGCTTCTTTTTTGTTAAAGAATTTTCAGTTATAAGAAATAAGTCTAGAATTTCCTCTAATTGCTTTTTTTCGCGAATTAAGAATGCCCGTACGAGAGTCGACGTTGCACATATTTGGCTCTGGGCGAATCTTTCTACAATACATCGTGGATATGGGCGCCAAAATAGAAAGCTATAGACTGAACTTCATCCGGAACCATCAATCTCAGCTGCGTGCCGAACTTTATTCAGGTTTCTTCTTGAAAAAAAGATATTGTTGGAAGTTTTTGATACTTTAACAGGTTATTTAAACAAGACGATAATTTTAAAACAGGTATCGTAGATGCTGTTGCCAGTGGCGATAATGACCCAAAAAAAGTGGGACAAAGAGTCGTACTGCCTGCCACATTTACTGGCTCTGATCGTCATGTCCACCAGCTCTATCAGGACAGCATGGCCATAGTGAGTGAACCATACACAAAAACTATTATGAGTTATTACAGTAAAAACAATGAAAGAAATATTTTTCTAGGTAAGAAAGTACGGAGCACCTGACGTATTTTTGACTATAACCGCCAACCCAGCATGGACTGAAATAACTGGCAAGTTTTCTTCATGCTTTAGCCGTCACTCAAAAGAATATTACTTTTTTCTTTCACTTCACATATAAATTAGTACGAAAATTTAGAAAACTTGCTTCCGGGACAATCGGCATCAGAAAGACCCGACTTAGTGTGCCGCGTGTTTCAATTGAAGTTGAAAAGTTTCTGTCATGACATCTTCACTGTTGGAGTCATCGGTTCCGTTGTCGCCAGAATTCAATGCATTGAGTTTCAAAAACGCGGCTTGCCCCATTCTCACATATTGGTAACTTTCAATGCGGTTTGTCAACTTAATTTTTATAACGTTATTTGTTGACTGAGAACTGTAAATGTATATCAACAGTAACTATGAATAGAAACGTTGAAACTTCAGCCCCACAAACTACGAACGCCAGAAGACGTAAATTCTCTGGTGCGGGCTGAAATCCCTGATCCGGACACCGAACCTGTTCTTTACGGCTTAGTAAAAAAGTTTATGTGTCATGGTCCCTGTGGGGCGGAAAATCCCAACAGTCCATGCATGCAGGATGGGGTTAGAGTATAGAATATCATATAGAGTTTATAATCTAAACATAAATATAGTTATTCTCATAAAAACAAGATGTCCTTTAATAGAAACTTTCAAGTTACTGTATTTGGAACACTTTAGGTTATTTAATCTATTTTAAGTAGATAATAGAGGAGAGTGAAAACGCAAGTAATTACAGCAATGCCGCCACCGATTCCCCCGACCGTTTACAACCCATACAAGTTTCACAGACGGCTATCCCGTGTATAGAAGGCTGAATAATGGTCGTACTGTGACTCTTAACCGAGGAGGTAAAGAGGTGCATCTGGACAACAGTTGGGTTGTTCCATACTGCCCGTTTCTGCTGTTGAGGTTTAGAAAAATTACCCATCACTTTATGAATAATAAGTACAGTGTTTAATGCTCAACAGGTATCAATGCCACATTAATGCCGAAGTGTGTGGTACGATTCGGGCAGTGAAGTACTTACATAAGTACCTGTATAAAGGAGGGGATCGGACGTTGATCAAACTGTCAACAACCACTGATAAAGATGTGTCACATGGTGTGGATGAAGTACAGGTTTACACATGACTTTTTAAAATGCTACTGTATTCATCTGATAAACGAAAATAAAATTCAGCGGTACCTCGACTCGCGCTGGTTGTCAAGTCATGAAGCGGTGTGGCGAACTTTGGAGTACAAACTCCATGATAATTCTCCAAATGTAATTCGTTTGGCCATACATTTGGAACATCAAGAATTTGTACATTTTCGTGAAGATGGGGTGAGTAAAGCCGGCTTTCTTTTCCAACTTGAGAGGAAGGTTAAACCAATAAAAATGAAATTAATAACCAATTTTCAGAATTGCAAGATATTGCACAGTATGGTCCACCAAAAACTACCCTCACATCGTGGTTTGCTGCCAATCAAAAGTACCCTCAAGGCAGGAATCTCACGTATCTGGAATTTTGTACAAAATTTTGGTATACACCAAACAAAGTGTGGACTCCAAGGAAAAGTTTGTTTTAGTGAGAAGATTAAGTGAAGTAAGTAAAGTAAAAATATATATTTTTATACTATAATACAGCTGGTACGGCAGCGACTGTCGGGCGCATGCGAACGGTACAACCTAACCAGACCGAGCTTTATTATCTTCGATTGTTGTTATGCCATGTGGTTGGTGCTCAATCCTATGAAGACGTTCGCACTGTGGATGGAGTGATTCATTCAACGTTTCATGGAGCTGCAGTGGCGATGGGAATCGCAGTCAATGACAACGAGTGGAAGCTTTGTTTACAGGAGGTAAAGTCAATTCAGTGCACCCGTTAATATACCTGTTCAATGCAGCTATGTACAGTATTCTATGTATACTACATTTCCAGGCAATTGAATACAAAAGTGGCCAACAGCTAAGATTGCTTTTTTGCACTATCCTTGAATTCTGCCTCACTGAATCCGGCACTGATCTGTGGGATGCATTTAAGGTTATTGGATAGTTGTGATGATGGGTTTTAAAAATACTGTTGCAACAATTACGCAATTTCTCAGTTCGACTTATTGGAGGACATACTGCATTCGAGGCGACGTCATGTACCCGAGGCAACATTTGATGATATACTCAACGAAGGACTCATTGAAATCAACTCAATTTTAACAGGTATAATTGTAGACGAATTAAAATTTATCTAATCAGAGGAAAGCGAAATCTTTACAAACGTTTAGGATTTGGGCGATCACTGGAAGATTTCGCTGGAATGCCACAACTGGACAACCAAACGATCAATCAAGAAATAGTGAATGAAAGGTGAGAAAAACAGTGTGGGTGTGCAACAGGTGCTTTTCGAAAATTTGAACGCGCGCCAAAATTTTACGCCAGAATTTTTGCGTACTAAAAAAACTTTTGGATAACAAGAAACGTTGAATAAGTTATATTCGTTATATGGAAGGTATATAATATGATTAATCAGCCATACTATGTGCAAAAAACTACAAAAAGCATTTACGTAATTTAGGAGTCACACCATAGTAAACATCGATGAACGACTCCAACAACTAAATGACGAGCAGACTCAAGTTTATCAAACAATCGATAATGCAGTCACAAGTAAAAGTGGTCAAATGTTCTTCATCGATGCGCAGGGAGGCTGTGGCAAGACATTTGTATTGAATGTCATCATCGATTCCTTACGTGCCAGAGGTACATGTTCAAGTTTAAGTACACATTACCAATGTTTAACGCCTTTTTTGACTTGAAGGATTCATCGTTTTGGCAACTGCCAGCAGCGGCGTTGCCGCGATTCTGCTGAATGGTGGCCGAACAGCGCATAGTACATTCCGTATGCCAGTGACACGCATGGACATCAATTCACGATGTGCCATCAAATCAGTCAAAAAGGGGTGATCTCATTAGATGTGATGATCTATTGATATGGGACGAGGCCCCGATGACCTCTTGGATGCACATCCGTTGTGTTGACAAAAGCCTTCAGGTTTATTATTTGAAAATCACAACTAATTTTTCAAGTTGAAGCACGTTGTTCACCTATCGTCACCATTACAGGACCTGACTGGAAGTACTTCACCCTTTGGGGGGAAAGTAATCGTTTTCGCTGGAGATTTCCGGCAAACTCTTCCTGTTATTCCACGCGTTAGTATTTGTAGGTTAAAATAGCTGTAGGTAAAACGAATAAACCGGAGTAACTCTTTCTAGGCCAGCCGTGATGAAACGATACGGCAATGTCTTAAGTTTTGGGAACACTGGCAGGAAATCATGCAGCTGAAGCTAAATAAGAACATACGAGTGGAGAAGATCACGACGACAGCCAACAAAGTGGCCCAGAGTGAATTCATTGAGTGAGTTTGGAAAAAAGTAGTAACATACATATGTACGTACGTATGTAATTCGAAAGGGCATTATTTGAGTGCATACTATTTTTATCATTACTTTCTGTATACACCGAGCAAAATAAGTTTTCAAAGAAAGATCGTAACTATATGAGAAAAAGTTAGCTTGAAAATTACGTGGCATGTTAATATCAACTGATACATATTCGTTTTATGTAGGTTCCTAACGAGCATTGGTAACGGCAATCATGGGGAACACGTTCACGAACTTGGCCACATTATAACTGCCGTCCCCATATGCATGCAGTGCGAATCTGTGGAGGATCTCATAAACTTTGTTTACCCGAATTTCGTGGGGCCGGGAAACGAAAATTGTGCAATATTAGCACCGAAAAACGAACAGGGATGTTTCAAGACATGCTTTTGAGAGCCATTTAAGAAAAAAATTTGAGTAATTTCAGGTGGACTCACTGAACGCAGATATATTGGAACGGGTGCCTGGCGTAGAGCGCGTTTACCTGAGTATTGACAGCGTAGTCGAGGATGAGTGCCAAACACAGTACCCTCCCGAGTATCTCAATAGTGTTAATTTTGGCGGTCTTCCTCCTCATAGGTACTTAATTTTTATATAACTTATCATTATAATAACCACTATTAAGTAAAAAAAATTGATACGAAAAATTTCAATTATGTTTTAGACTGAGTTTGAAACCTGGGGTCCCCATCATTTTACTACGAAACTTGAATCCAGCTGGTGGTCTCGCGAACGGCACACGTCTCATTTGTGTAAATCTGCAGGTCAGCTTTTCATGAATTTGATTCCAAAAAATTCGAATGGTTTTCTCTAACTGCTGTTATTATCTCAATAAACTTTTGTTCATAGCAACACTCGATCCAAGCGCGTATTGTGACTGGGCCAAAGACCGGCGATGTGGTGATTATACCACGAATAAAACTAACACCCTCTGATGCAAGACTGCCTTTCACATTGAAACGGCATCAATTCCCCGTAAAGTTGAATTATGCCATGACGATCAATAAAGCACAAGGGCAAACTCTGGAAAGAACGGGTCAAACAGTGATAGACAAATTATGTAGGATGAATGAGTGTAAAATATGTTTCTTCAGGTTTGATGCTAAGTTCGCCATGTTTTTCGCACGGCCAACTGTATGTAGCTATGTCTCGAGTGGGTTGCAAAGACAACATAAAGGTGAGGGATCGAGTGAATGGCATAACAAACAGAAATGTTATAACAACTATTCAGGTATACGCACCTCAACAACCCGACGGATTGAAACAAAATGAAACAATGAACATAGTTTATGATGAGGTGATTGGCCATACGAAACAATGAGTTCATGTCATATAATGAGAATACACTGTACTTGACAAAATTATATATGTATGTATGTACGTTAATGTATGTATGTCGCTATCAATGCCTTCTAATAACCTGTGATTGTGTAGAAATAAATATATTTCAATCATTAGCAACAATGAAAAAAAAAACGTGAATTCATTTGTCAGAAAGCAAATAAAGTAGAAAAAGACACATCAAACTAATTATATTCGTCAATTGAGTTTTCGGAGTGACATTAAAAACGATAAAAACTATTGGGTGACTTTTATTATGTTTTCAGGTAATGATAATAAGAAACTAATATAAAGTCGACGGGTTTCGTATGAGTTTAGATACGATAATTGAGCTGTGTAAACTTAACACTCAGTTGCGTAGCAACGGGTTCACCCTAGTGCAGTAAAATAATCTGATAGAGTCGATTATTTTATTCTTGGATCGTTTTATGCCAGCCACACAACTTTCACCTAATGTAATGAAATGCAAAATTTGTTGCACGCATTTTATTGTTAAACTTAACAAATCGAGGGTGAAACATACATATGTAGGTATGGATGTGCCTAATCATGCACAAATTGAGTCAAAAACAAAATAATCGACTAGATCTGTTAGTAGTCAAAATAAATGTGGACTACACGACAATTTTGAGCGTCACCGAAAAGATTACTTTACGTACATTGTGGTATGTGTAAATATCATTCAACATGTGTATAAATATTCAGTTAAACATGGTTAGTTTATTTCAATTCAAGCATAATGACATACAGGTTGAGTGATAGTGCGTTTGCAGTCTGGTATGGATATGAGTACACAGGGAAGCACCACGTGGCCGTGTATGACACCCAACACAATCGTTAGGAACACAATCTTGAAAAACACCTGAAATGTTTATTCGATTTAAACGATTATTCTGGCATAAACTAAATTCTTTAGATGAATAACAAAATTGCAACTTTTATGTTGCATGTATGTTTACAAACCAATTGCATGAAACAGATTTATAAAAAGAACCAAATTCGAAGAAAATTGCGCGTTTTCATACAGTTATGAAACCTCTTTAAGTAACAAGTTTTAGCCTTACTGCCACACCATTCAATTCGTTCTACCACAACCTTCATAATGATAAAATGATTGATTATTAGACCTGTGCGGTGATGGTGCCAACAATGCCTAAAGCAAACGACTCCACCAAGGTACTGCCGCCAGCCTGTAGCATGGGTGCGCTTACTGCCGCCAGAGTGTGCGCCAGACGGTTAACCGGACCAGAGGCAGCCAGGTCAATGTCTTGACCTAAGAAGATAGATTATAAAAAGATAGAAAAGATAAAACAAGATAAAGACCGCAACTAGTGTATTCGATTGAATGCCAGGGAAAAAAGTTCCCCATGCCATTTAGTTGCAATTAGCACATGTTAATAATGACAGTGCCCAGTAAGAATGTCATGAATGATTATATTACACAACGATACTAATTTTGTCTAACTTAACTCACGAAGTTTGCATCAAAGTAAGGAATGTGCTATGTAGCCAACCAACCAGTAGTATAATAATGGTATGATATGTGTGCCGAGTAATCAACACTGAATCCGACAGCCATCATGATCAGACCACCCGTTACCGGGTCCAGGTCAATGCTCCAGAATGTCAGGTACCCGGCCACACCTGAAATGAAGCCATGACTGATTTGACTGTTTTGAATGACAGTCTGATTGAGTGGTTTTGGATGAGTGTCGGATTGACTGGTTTTGGAATGGTTGACTGGTTTGGATTGATTGACTGGTTTCGAATGACAGTCTCCTTGACTTGGTTTTGAATAATAGTTTGATTGACTGGGTTTGAATGACAGATGGATTGACTGGATTTGGATAACAGTTTGATTGACTGGTTTTGGGCGACAGATTGATTGACTGGTTTTGTATGACAGTTTGATTGACTGGTTTTGGATGACAGATCGATTAACTGGTTTTGAATAACCTATTGATAGACTGGTTTTGGATGACAGATTGATTGACTGGTTTTGGATGACAGATTGATTGACTGGTTTTGGATGACAGTTTGATTGACTGGTTTTGGATGACAGTTTGATTGACTGGTTTTGGATGACAGTTTGATTGACTGGTTTTGGATGACAGTTTGATTGACTGGTTTTGGATGACAGATTGATTGACTGGTTTTGGATGACAGTTTGATTGACTGGTTTTGGATGACAGTTTGATTGACTGGTTTTGAATGACAGAATGATTGACTGGGTTTGGATGACAGTTTGATTGACTAGTTTTCGATGACAGTTTGATTGACTGGTTTTGTATGACAGTTTGATTGACTGGATTTGAATGACAGATTGATTGACTGGTTTTGGATGACAGTTCGATAGATTGACTAGTTTTCGATGACAGTTTGATTGACTGGTTCTGGATGACAGTTTGATTGACTAGTTTTGGATGACAGATTGATTCACTGGTTTTATATGACAGATTGATTGACTGACCGACACAAATGCTTGCGATTGAGAGACAAGCACAAATGATGCTGGGAATGGATGGTATAAATAGGATGCAGACGAGTGCCATAACCACCAGACTCCACACAACAGTCGATAAACAGTCACCCGGAATCAAGTTGATCTGATCGATTATGTACGATTCCGGTTCGAACATCGAACCCTGAAACCGCCTTTAGATTATAAAACTCATTATTATGTGAAAATATATATGATACACTAATTTTTTATAAACAATAATAAATTCTAAGCTATATCAACCTTCACATCTGGATATTTCCACAGAATCTCTCTGACACCCTCAATTATCAGTTTTCTCTCTCCGATCCCACGGACGTCTTTGAAACCAACGCTGAACAAAAAGTTGCGCACCATCATCTCATTAGTTTCTCTGAAATAAAAAATATGTTTATCAACCGACCTGTGGATGTCAGATGAGGTGGAACCGATCGGACTATCGGTGGTCCCGGAGAAGCTCATCAAAATGGCTCCGCTTTATAAATCTCCTACCTGGCACCTGGCTAGCGGCTAAACCACCTTGTGAGAGGGTAGCTGGAAGTAAATAATTGAAATCTTCCACTGTCTACCACAAGAACACATACCCATGTCACAAGAAGAACACATACCCAAGTCTCAAGAATCTGATTTCAGATCTGATCTACTCAAAGCACTGCTGAGGCGGTCAATGAACTGTCCAAAGCAAAAAAAAACTTTTATTGATGGCAAGGTAAGGTCAAGTGTGACCCGGCTGTTCAGCCTGAGGCCGCTGAACCCTGCCGAACCAAAAGTGGCAGGTCATACGACCCAGAAAATTGGTGGACGCACCATTCTCGGAAAAAGCCTCTGTTATACATAAGGGCTCAAAAATCGTCCCAGACGACTATAAGCCTTTGCCTAATCAAGGCAATCTTAAGATCCAGGAAGGGGGTGTATAACTTCTCCCGGATTATATCCGCTGCATTATAATAACACTAAGCTGACGTCACTATAGCCTTAGTGCAGTGTGTTTTGCAAGCAGAGACGGCCAACATATATATTATGTCAAGAAAGTAATAAGAAATGTAAAAAAAGTCGCTAGTTGGCGACACAACCTCAAGCAAGCGCACATATAAATGCATATTGAAACTTAACGAACTGGCTTCACAAACTGAAGTAAGTATAGAATGGATGCCTTCTCATGCAGGGTAAACAGGTAACGAAACTGCGGACCGACTATCAAAGGAGGCTTGCAGAAAAAAGGCAGCAACAACAACAACAACAATCAACCGACCTGTGTTAACTGCGATTGTTTTTTTCACAAATTTATTTTTGGTTTTGATTAATCAACGATTTCAAGATTAACTTAAAAAAGCTCAGCAAGTAAATTGATTGCTAACGGTTCAATAAAAGTGTTCATGTAACTCTTCCAGTGACTGTATTGGGCCACGTCAAGGAACTGGCGAAACTTCGGATCACCGTCCTTTTTGGAGTTGAAGAAATTAGACGATTTCTAAAAGTTGAGATTGTTACCAACAACAACAACAACAACAACAACAAAAACAACAACAACAACAACAACAACAACAACAACAACAACAACAACAACAACAACAACAACAACAACAACAACAACAACAACAACAACAACAACAACAACAACAACAACAACAACAATAATAACCTGTAGCTCCAAGAAGTTATGGTAGTCTTCAACCCAGTATTGAGTGAAGTTTCTGCTCAGACAGTTGGGCAACGCTTCGATCTCTTCTAACATATCATTTATCTGTTCTAATATATGACTGGAGTTAGTCGGGTTGAAAGGCTGAGTTATTATCACGTTTATTGGCCAGTAGTTGATGCGGAACTTCATGTCTAGTGCCTTAGCCTGTAAAAGAACCACTCACTCACTCACTCACTCACTCACTCACTCACTCACTCACTCACTCACTCACTCACTCACTCACTCACTCACTCACTCACTCACTCACTCACTCACTCACTCACTCACTCACTCACTCACTCACTCACTCACTCACTCACTCACTCACTCACTCACTCACTCACTCACTCACTCACTCACTCACTCACTCACTCACTCACTCACTCACTCACTCACTCACTCACTCACTCACTCACTCACTCACTCACTCACTCACTCACTCACTCACTCACTCACTCACTCACTCACTCACTCACTCACTCACTCACTCACTCACTCACTCACTCACTCACTCACTCACTCACTCACTCACTCACTCACTCACTCACTCACTCACTCACTCACTCACTCACTCACTCACTCACTCACTCACTCACTCACTCACTCACTCACTCACTCACTCACTCACTCACTCACTCACTCACTCACTCACTCACTCACTCACTCACTCACTCACTCACTCACTCACTCACTCACTCACTCACTCAATCAATCAATCACTCACTCACTTGTATTGATCAAATTTCCACTTACTCACCTTGAATGTGCTAGAATTTGTGTTAACGTATTTCCTAATGTCTAGTTGTGGTGAGAGTAGTGTGAGTCCATGAATAGCGCCGGCAAGATATCCGATCATGGCCAGGGCAAGTCCGACTCGGAACCATACGGAATAGAGCACTTTTGAATAAGTTATCATCCATTTTTTTACGTGTTGGTCGTCATCCTACTGCAAGTGGTCTTTTTCATAAACTCATAAGTGCTTTTATAAAAGGAAAACGCCGAAAAAAAGTCACAAAATTTCATTGGAAATTAGCTTTTAGAAAGCGGCAAATGACTTTCGAGTCATTCTGTATAAAATTATTGTTTGATCTGGATCACTT
>OZ038444.1:8858366-8884716 GCA_964036265.1 Daptonema setosum | reverse complement strand
ACTTCTTGCAGTCGAATGACGACCAACACGTTCAAAAATGGATGATAACGTATTCCAAAGTGCTCTATTCCGGTTCGCTCTATGGTTCCGTATCGGACTTGCCCTGGCCATGATCGGCTATCTTGCCGGCGCTATTTATGGACTCACTCTGCTCTCACCTCAACTAGACATTAGGAAATACGTGGACAAAAACTCCAGCATGTTCAAGGTGAGTGAGTGAGAGAGTGAAAGAGGGAGTGAGTGAGTGAGTGAGTGAGTGAGTGAGTGAGTGAGTGAGTGAGTGAGTGAGTGAGTGAGTGAGTGAGTGAGTGAGTGAGTGAGTGAGTGAGTGAGTGAGTGAGTGAGTGAGTGAGTGAGTGAGTGAGTGAGTGAGTGAGTGAGTGAGTGAGTGAGTGAGTGAAAGAGTGAGTGAGTGAGTAAGTGAGTGAGTGAGTGAGTTAGTAGGTGAGTGAGTGAATGAATAAGTGAGTGAGTGAGTGAGTGAGTGAGTGTGTGAGTAAGTAAGTGAGTGAGTGAGTGAGTGAGTGAGTGAGTGAGTGAGTGAGTGAATGAGTGAGTGAGTGATTGAGTGAGTGAGTGAGTGAGTGAGTGAGTGAGTGAGTGAGTGAGTGAGTGAGTGAGTGAGTGAGTGAGTGAGTGAGTGAGTGAGTGAGTGAGTGAGTGAGTGAGTGAGTGAGTGAGTGAGTGAGTGAGTGAGTGAGTGGTTCATTTATAGGCCAAAGCAATGGAAGTAAAGTTCCGCGTCAACTACTGGCCAATAAGCGTTATAATAACCCAACCTTTCAACCCGACTAACTCCAGTCATCTATTAGAAGAGATCAGTGATATGTTAGAAGAGATCGAAGCATCGCCCAACTGTCTGGGCAGAAACTTCACTCAATACTGGGTTGAAGAGTACCATAACTTCCTACAGGTAATTGTTGTTGTTGATGATGCTATTGTTTTTGTTGTCGTTGTAGTTGGTGACAATTAGAACTTTTAGAAATCGTCTGGTTTCTTCAACTTCAAAGAGGACGGTAATCAGAAGTTTCGCCAGTTCCTTGACTTGGCTCAATACAGTCACTGGAAGAGTCACATGAACACTTATATTGATCCGTTAGCAATCAATTTAATTGTAAAACTTTTTTCAATTAAACTCGTTGGTTATTGAAAACAAAACTAAATTTGTAAAAAAAGTAATCGCAGTTAAAACAGGTCGGTTGATAAACGTATTTTTTATTTCAGTGACACTAATGAGATGATGGTGCGCAACTTTTTGTTCAGCGTTGGTTTCAAAGACGTCCGTGGGATCGGAGAGAGAAAACTGATAATTGAAGGTGTCAGAGAGATTCTGAGGAAATATCCAGATGTGAAGGTTGATACAGCTAAATATTTATTATTTTTCATTTAAGTTTAGTGTATCATATATATTTTCACGTTTATTATCATGTCTCCGATTTTTGAGATGTTGAAATAATAAATGTTTTATATAATATAAAGACGATTTCAGGGTTCGATGTTCGAGATGGAATCGTACCAAATCGATCAGATCAATTCGATTCCGGGTGACTGTTTATCGACTGTTGTGTGGAGTCTGGTGGTTATGGCACTCGTCTGCATCCTATTTATACCATCCATTACCAGCATGATTTGTGCTTGTCTCTCAATCGCAAGTATTTGTGTCGGTCAGTCAACCAAACTGTCATTGAAAACCAAGTCAATCAGACTGTCATCCGAAACCAAGTCAATCAGACGCTCATCCGAAACCAATCAATCTAACTGTCATCCCAAATGAGTCAATCAATCTGTCATCCGAAACCAGTCAATCAAACTGTCATCCAAACCCAGTCAATCAAACTTTCCTCCAAAACCAGTCAATCAATCTGTCATCAAAAACCAGTCAATCAAACTGTCACCAAAACTAGTCAACCAAACTGTTATTCAAAACCTGTCAATCAAACTGTCATCCAAAACCAGTCAACCAAACTCTCATTCAAAACCAGTCAACCAACTGTCATCCAAAACCAGTAAATCAAACTCTCATTCAAAACCAGTCAACAAACTGTCATCGAAAACCAGTCATTCAAATTCCCATCCAAAACCAGTCAATCCAACTGTCATCCGGAACCAGTCACTCAAACTGTCATCCGAAACCAGTCAATCATTCCAAACCAGTAAATCATTCCAAAACCAGTCAATCAATCCAAAACCAGTCAATCAGACTGTTATTCAAAGTCAAGTCATTAAGGATTTCATTTCAGGTGTGGCCGGGTACCTGACATTCTGGAGCACTGACCTGGACCCGGTAACGGGTGGTCTGATCATGATGGCTGTCGGATTCAGTGTTGATTACTCGGCACACATATCATACCATTATTATACTACTGGTTGGTTGGCTACATAACACCTTCAATACTTTGATGCAAACTTCGTGAGTTTTTATACTTACTCGAGTCAGACAAAACTAGTTTTGTTGTGGAATATAATCATTCATGACATTCTTACTGGGTACTGTCATTATTAACATGTGCTACATCCTTACTGGGCGCTGTCGTTGGTTCTATTAAACAATTGGTGCACATGAGAAAAGTATATAGTTGTGCTCCGCAGTAACTAGTTGAAGACGTTAACTTAGGCTTATTGCAACCACATGTCATGGGGAACTTTTTTTCCTTGCAATCAATCGAACACATTATATAAATGCGGTCACAAACTATCTTCTTAGGTCAAGACATTGAGCTGGCTGCCTCTGGTCCGGTTAACCGTCTGGCGCACACTCTGGCGGCAGTAAGCGCACCCATGCTACAGGCTGGCGGCAGTACCTTGGTGGAGTCGTTTGCTCTAGGCATTGTTGGCACCTACACCGCACAGGTATGTTTATCAATCATTTTATCATTATGAAGTTTGTGGTAGAACGGATGGAATGGTGTGGCAGTTAGCTAAAAAACTTTTTATTTAAAAAAGGTTTCATAATTGTATGAAAACGCGCCATTTTCTTTGAATTTGGTTCTTTCTGTAAATCTGTTCCATGCGTATCAGATACAATTGGGTGGTAAACATACATGTAGCATAAAAGTTGCACTGCTGCATTCATCTAAAAAAATTTAATTTATGCCAGAATAATCTTTTTGATTGAATAAATATTTCAGGTGTTCTTTAAGATTATGTTCCTAACGATTGTGTTGGGTATCATACACGGCCATGTGGTGCTTCCATGTCTGCTCATATCCATACCAGACTGCAAACGCACCATCAATGATTGAGTCTGAGCCTTGCTAGCCGCATATTTCCAAACCCCAGTAATTTTCCTAGAATTTTTCCCATACACGAAATTTTATGAGGTGGCTGACCACTGAAATACCACGGGGCCGCGGGCCTAACGATGGGTAATCGGGGGTTAACGGACAGTAAAACTTCATATGGAATACATTTTTGGTGACAGAAAATTTCGGCGTTTAGTAAAAATTCTAGAAAAATTACTGGGTTTTGTAATTTTGTCAGAGCCATTTCATTACATACAACATGTCAATGCGAATGTTATTTTACCAACCAGTATGTCATTTGAAGCTTAAAATAAACTATAAACCAACTTTAAATGAATACTTATTCAATGATATTTACATATGCACCACACAAACGAAAACCACCACATCACGAAAAAAATACCACCACAGAAACGCAGGCTTTGCCTGTGATGTTTTGAAAAACCGATGTTCTTCGTTCAAAACGCCAAACGCGCTTTCGCTCTGCATATTAAACTATTATTTAGTTATTACTCATTGAACTTTTAAGTGATTTACGGGTAAGTTACAGAAAAGATTTTAAAATTTAATAAATGAATTTGGGGTTTTAATTATTTGGAGTACATTGCTCATTATGGCCTTACTGCATTTCAATTTCACAGCAACTGTTATAACATTAATATTGAACTTAGTCACATCCAATTTTCTATAAGGATCAGGCTCAATATTTTGAAAGATACTAGGGAAAGAAAACATTTTAAATTGTTAATCTTTCAGGCACAGACATGCATGAATCTGTTTGTATCGGCGTATTTACAGTTATAAAACGATTTAACGATTCGTGCTGGTGATTTGTAATTTTTGGTTGATTGCAAAAATGATACTGTATGGGCCTATGAGAAGCTCGTGAGAAACTATGTATAGCCGATAATCGAACCGCACTGATGGACCCCGGCTGATGAACAAGCAAACCCAGGAAACCCTTGGCGAAAGTAGTTTGACGGTGTTGGGTCGTCAGGTGAGAGAAAAAAACAGCTTTGGCGTAATTGAAGACAAAGAAGATTTATTGTGGTCACCGGTGATTACATCAGACTTGAGAGATTAGCTGCATTAGAGTGAACGTTTCTGGAAAATATTTGTAAAGCAAAAACAATAACTATTACGAATCGTGTGAATAAAATATGAGAAAACGCAATAATAAACATTACCATTCTATGCCAAAACTTCGAAACTTTACGCAAGAAAATTTTGAAGTTCTATAACCCACGTGATAGTTGGTTATAAATTAAAACTGTTTTTCAATCGTGAGTTCAACTAATTTTACACATGTGAAAAACAAGAAAACCCAAAAAAACATTATAATGCATTGGAAAATATCTAAATAGAAATGGCAAAAAATTTGTGCACCGCTGCTTATGACAATGCCATGTCGCGATTCCATGATGATTTCCGTCGTATTGTGTTCGTGCGAACTGGTTTAAAGCCAATAAATAATACCGATCAAATACTGTTTGCGTTGGCTAACCAACTTTTCAACTAACAGCCGGGTTGACGCCGGGTAATCAAGCATATCTTGATTTCCTTACTGGCACTCCTGGGTTCAAACTTTAAAAGCCAGTCGTACACTTTATTTGTTGGGTTACTTATTAATGGTGTTTTTTATTAGGTTTGGTGTTCGGTTTTGGCTGGTTTACGATGGCCGAAGGTATGAATTTCGGGTTTCGCTTTGTAAATCGTGAGTTTGTGGATATTTATTGCGATTTTTTGGTCTGTAATATTAACGAGTCTCTGATGGCTAAGTCTGTGAAAATAATGAAGGAGATGGCGAGACTTCTCCCTCAGTTAGCTTATTTGCGCTTACCAAGTGGGCCAACACCTAATTTGTACTCTGAATCTGTAGAATGGATGTTAATAACAGTGGACCGTGTTTTTTCTCTAGTTCCAGAGATACCGTGGGATCCTTCGATGGTGCAGGTGGTCGAAAAGTCGGAGGCCAGCTCAGTCAATGGTGATGAATCGTCAGACGATACATACAGAAGACTGAGGGCAATGTTCGAAAGTGAGCGTTCATCCGGGTCAGTGCAGGCGCAGTCGGTTGTGTTTTCAGGAAATGAGAGTCAGTTTAGTGACTTGGTCGGTCCATAAAACGAACATATACATATATAGCCATGTGCTCTGACTCAGGGAGTGATTCCCCTGCAGTCAGCCGACGCTGGTGTTGATGTTAGGGAGTATTTACAGATGAGTTCAGGTATGTAGCAGACCGAAGCCCGAAGGTTCCTGGGCTGGTGTCCAACCAGGTTCATTTATCGTCATCCATGGTGCCTGGACAGGTGTCCTGTCAGGATCCCACGCCTACGCCTATGAGCACTGGCCAGATGTTCTGTCATGCTCCGTTTTGTCCGCAGCCCGAGTTTGTTGGCAGCGCTGCACCTTTGCCCGAGTTTGCTGGCAAAGATGCGTCATTTCAACCAACTTCATTGGCCGCGTTTGTTGCCAATGCTAGTTTGGTTAATGGAAAGAACGGTCACGACATGATGGTTATTCATGTCGCAGCGGCAGGAATTATGCGGCAAATGTCAGTCATCAGAAGTCAGTCCTATTGCCCGTCAATCCAGTGGTACTGCGGAGATTTCAGTACTGGACGTGGTTAATAGGCTATGCGAGCAAATGACTGAGCGCACTGAGTTGAGTGAGCGGCTTGCGCAAGAGCAAATGTTGCGCATGGGTACATTTGATCGGTTCGATGGCTTTAACGAAAATGAGTTTAGCGTTTGGTTCTCAACGCTAAACAACCGACTGGAAAAGGCTAAGTTGACGATAGTGTCAAGTTGGAGCACTCGATGTACTGTTTGCGAGGCAGAGATAGGCGTGATTTTTTTGAAATGGCAAAAGAAGCCATACACGTGCTGGTGAATCGGTATGGTAGTCAGCAGCGGTGCACGGAACGCGTCATTGCGTTCCAGTCATGCAGGCAGCGACAAAGCGAATCAGTCAAGGAGTTTGCCGCCAGATCAAAGGCCATTTGACCTCCGGACTGTTCTGACATTTATAGGCGTGGTGTGCTAATTGGACGCCTGTTGGATGGATTGATTAATGTGGGATACAAAAGGATGCGGCTAGGGCAGATCAAGATCCTGCGCTAGATTTTGATCGTGTAGTGTCTGAAATCGTCAAAGAGAAAGAGATTGACAAATTGTATCCTAATGGTAGACATGTGCAGCCTAAGTTTGATCGTCATGCGGGTATGTATGATTCCAGTCAGCAAGTAAGTGTTGCACAGCAGGCCAGTTTTCGTGCTCAGGGTCCGGGCAGGATCGAACCATATTCGTTACTCCCCATGCCTTCAGGGCATTTTTAGTTGCTTGTCTTTAACTTTTTTATGTGTGAACAAATCACATATACATTTTGTGAAAATTTCTCAGATCTTCAATAAATTTGAATTTCCAAACATTGAATTACAGAAAAAATCGTGAGAACAGGGATATTTCGCGAGCCCCTTCAATTTTTTCTTATAGAAGAAGTCATTACATAATTGACAGAATGATGTAAAAAACCCTGAATTAGTGATAATGTGAACAAGCTGCCTTACGTTATCTAAAATAGACCGTTGAGGTTCTAGAGCAGTATGTAATATCAAAAATGAAACAATTTAACATTTTCGTTGTTATTGATTTTTAGGGGTATTGAACTCAGAACCACCGGTTTAACATGCAGAACCACTATCCACTTGACAACCTTGACCAAAAATATAATTTAAATGGGTTTACATCATCAAACATAATTTCCAATCATAAATGTACCATCACGTCTAGTGTGAAAGTAACTTCAAAAACTTGTTTATTATTTGGTTAGTTGTACTTACAGCTGACGCAATGTACCATGTGACCCTTGCAAAATTTTCTTCACTTTAAGACTACTTATAATACGGTTTTGACGTGTTTTAATGATATTGGTACATGTCTATAAATGAAAAAAATTTACTTCAAAAATATTTTTGGTCAGGTTTTCTTTATTTTTGCCGTTTTTGGCGGCCCGTAATTTATTTTCGGAGATAGCTGAGCAAATCATATTCTTTGTATTGAATAGAACTTCAGTCTTTTCAAACATCCTATCAATACGAAGAACTTCAATATTTTAAACTTGACAATAATCTGAGTTTAAATGGGCAAAAATCGTCAACAAGGTCGAAATTTTCAAACATCTGTTTTTATCAGGTTTTACAGAAAGTACATTGGGTTTATCAAAAAAATGGGTGGAAATAAGGTGATACTGAAATTAGATTCCGCGTCGAATGAGCACATTTTGAGGATCATTTGGACTTTGGCCATACCTGTAATTTAGCTTTCCTGAAAAATGTCCATAATTTTTTCCTTTATGTACCCCTCGCCACTTTTGCGTGTTTCAAGAGAATAAAAAGTTAGATAGCGGATCATACTAACATAAGTGTCGTATACATTTTTCATAAAATCCCTTAAAAATTGTGCAAATATTATTCCGATCTGCGGGACAGTTTAATAATAGTTTTTTACGCTGAAAGTTGACATGTGTACGGATTTTCAGCTCTACAGGTCTTACCCAGTTTCCATACAGTAGTTTTTGGAAATATGTATCCTGGCAAGTCCAATCGTGAAAAAGTATGAGACAAGAAAGTTTATTCTTATATTTTGGATAGTCTGATCGTGAAAAAGCAGGAAACAAGATTTGCGATGAATCACGAAAAAGCTTGTACTTCATTAAAACAAGAATCAAACCAAATTACACGAAAAATATTTGGGACTTTTGGGTGAAAACGAAATCATCTGTATTTCGTCTAGATCTTCAGATAAAATGGCCTGAAAACTGATGTTTGACAAAAGTCCCCTCTCTTTAAATGGTTTGCCAGTGGTGTACACCACAGTTAAATACAGGGTTTACAGACCCCCGTTATGGGCTTCTGTGCCCCCGAATTGGGTGCGGTGCCCAGCAGGATGCGTTCGATGTTGAGGGACGGCACCTCAACGAGCATCGCAGCCGGGATGCTCGACATCCAGCCACCGGCAACATGGAACAAACCGTAAACCAGCAGGTGGTAGCCGTGACCCTTAACATTGCAACATACGGTCAACTTTGTTAAGGTTGTTAAATTTCATGATTTGAGCAAACGCAATACAGTACATTGAGCTTGGTCACTTAAGGCATACATTTCCAAGACGACTTGACTTTTGTATAAACGTGATTACGACTGTCATATTCTTACATATTCTCTCATATTCTCCTTTCATATCAGGCTAAATCTGAAATGTTTTTTTTGTTCGGAAGCGCAGAGAAGAGCACAGCACATACGAAGGTACAAGTACAGAGTTGGACCCACCTGCCATATATAAGGAAGGGGCGACCAGAGATAAGTGCCAATGATGGGCATTAAATGGTACAGGTACACTCCATATGACGTGTTGGCCAGCGGCACCCACAATGAACCACTCAGCAAACGATTCAGGTAGTAGGCGCGACCACTGTGGCACATGTAGACCACAATGAACACACTCAATGCGAAACACAGTCTGCAACATTGATGATAACATTCACTGGCGGCCAATTCTTCAAAATGAGGGGAATTTCTTCAAAGAGGGGGAAAATTTTCTGTTATTAATATTATTACATACACTTTGTGGAACAAATTTTATCTTTTTAAACGGTCATAGAGGGGGGAATTCCCTCCCCTTCTCGTCCGCTATTTATTAAATTGCTTGCGTCTGAATCAGTAAGAAGAAGTGATGTTGAGTGTAACCAACCTGTAGCAGCTGGCGTAGACGATGTGATAGACGGCCCAAACACCGAATCGTAAGTTGTGCAGAGCAGGGTACAAACCCAACAGGGCACCCAAACCGAGCATTGCCGCCAATAACCACATACCCAATGACTGTGCCCAACCGTACTGCTTACGGTCATTGGATGTGTCCAACGAGTGTGCCAGAGTGTGACCAAGCTGAATACCAACCAAATACGTGGCGAATCGTGTGTGCGGTTTGACGTACATCTGCAAATAATAACCGTTGATCAGTTTTTATTATCAGGTTAGAGAGTTATGTATATGTTTTTTCCGCATGTGAGCCAAATAGGAGTTTACCGATGGGCGATGGTTCAATAATGAAAATTCAATAATAAAAACCATACAATTCAACCTGCATGAAGTATGCGACGACGTCAATGTTGAAATTATCAGGCTGATACCAGAACATCACAGTTGGCGGCCAGTTATTGATGTGAATCAACACGGCCCTGATGATGCAGGCAGCAATGCAGCCAATAATGATTACGGTACTGCCGGCACGTCGGTTTGCTTTGAAGATCAGAAGAAGAACGGGTGAAAAAATAAAGTAGATGAAATCGTTGGCCAGATACCTGAGACGGCGCATGGTAAATTAGTTATCAATAACTGAAGGACTCATTATATGAATGGGTATTTTGAAAGATAATAGAATGGTGATTATACCAACCAAGTCCATACCATACATGCGCTGTCCGGTATGATGGAATTGAGAAAGAGTAGGTTGTGCCACCAGCTGTTGCTGCACTGCACCGATGGGTCGCACAATGGCCAGGTTGGGTGTGAGTGCATCTTGGATAAACTAAAACAAACAACTGTGTTCATTTTCATACATTTACATACATTTCCATTTCAACATTGTTTAGTATATTTTAATCTAGAATGCGTTAGTTTTTGTTGTGAACGGCCAACCGAACGGTGAATGTGAACATAGCGAATGTGTAGAGCGGCCACAGTCTGACCAGTCGGTGACGGTAGAATCGAAGCCAAAACGCCCAACTGTTCCAGCTCACCTTTACGTAGCCTAATTATGGAGGTTATGTTAAATCATAGGACTTGTTGGGTAACTGTCATCTGGTTATTATACTTTTTTTCTAATCCTTCGAATGACTTTGATCATTCTTATATTTATGAACATTATAGTCTTTTTGATTACTCTCATTCTTCCTTTTCTAGTCAGCACTCTGATCATTCTTCGAATTTTAATCTTCCTAATCGTTCTAACTTTGATCATTTGTGACGATCTTGGTAAAGAACGAGTACGCTGTCAAGCATCCACTCAGCACAAAGAACGTGTCAACACACAAGGTGAAGTTGGTTATGAGAATCGTAAAATAGTTGGATGCCAGATCGTTTCTGAATATCGGCTATAAATAGTGGATTAAGTTCTCAATATAACTACCAAAACTTGGATTGTACAAATTATCTAGGTTTGCGCTAGTATGTAGTAAGCTTACATTTGTAGATGACCTATTTTAAGTTCTTTGAGAAAGAGTAAAGGTTGTTTCTTTATTCGCTTAAGTAAGTTTGGCTTGCTGTTCATAACAAACTTGAATGTGGTAATGTGTTGAATGAATGGTTGTACGACTATGTAGCTGTGTCCGATCACACACCACACCATCGAAATCACTCTGATACCAACCAAACAGCTCACCGTCGCCGATGGGTCGCACGGAATGCGAAACAATCTTAAAATAATATATAGGATTTTACTATAATCTCACATCTTCAAAATAAAGTTCTGGAGTAATGACCACCAACTTTTTGAAATTGGTCGTAAAGGTGAATGCGTTGAGGAATCGTACGGCCAGCCGATTTTGAGATTTGGGAAACAATGTGGTTGACCAGCAGGCGCCGAAGCACATCGTCATCAGCACCATCTCTAAACCGAACTGCACCAGCGCAAACGGTTCCACATACCTGACAGGTTAGTCTTTTGATACATTCATAAACAATTCGCTGAACTAGAACTGATAAAAAATGGATCAATTAAAAAGAATAAGTAAATTTTTCATTTCTCACACAAAATTTGAAAAATTCAGCTAAGATTGACAAAAAAGATAATTTTTTTTCACAATTTCACCAAAAAACGTTATTTGCACGCGCTCCTGCAAAATAATATAACTGGAAGCGGTATAATAATATAATAATATAACGGTATAACTGGAAGCACAAACCATTGCTGATCCCATTTGCTGGCAATACACACCGGTTCATCCAGAGTGTGATTGGGCATGTTGGCATCGTGCCATGCCTGTGCCACCTGCCGGCTATACTCCAAACAGGCACTCGGCATGCACACGGCTACGGTACTGCCCTTCGGCACCATCGATCCGTTCGGCATTGACTGTCCGGCATCGGTTGAGTGCGCGTAGCAGAAATGCATCGGCATATCGTTCTTCTTGTTCACATCGCCACCCGCTGCCTCGACGCACTCCATCGATCTGAAACGATGTTCATAGGAACAGTCTTGTTGATGACATTTTTGTGATCTGCCGCACATTCGCTCGTTGCTATCAAAAAATATGTTTTAATGGACAACGGTATAAATTTCTGAGCTGCTGACTACTTCTACGATTTGAACGATATACACTTATCCACTGTGTTTGATGGCAACTGTATTGTTAGCACATGGTTGACTGGTGTCTTGTTTCACGAATCACGGCACGACACATACATACATACATATGTGGGTACATACCTGTACATGAATCGATCATGGTGTTTGTTCCTGTACGCATTGTAGGTGGTGGCTGTGAACGCACTCACAAAGTCGATCTGCCTGTGATCCTCCATTACGTCCGTGTTATTGTCACTAATGGCAGTCAGTATTTGGTGCAGTGCCAGTTGGCAGGGTTCACTTAATTTCAGTGAGTTCACGGTTTCATTAAGGAACAGGTCGACTTCGACAACACTGAATGTACGCAGATCGGCCTGGACACTGACTACAAAGGTCAACACCAGCGTAAACAATTTCAACATGGATGCAGAATGATGTGACTGAAATTGACAACATATTGTGGTATGAATTTGAATGAGATATAATGAAAACTTAGATTTAATGCGTGAAGCCTTTCTGTTGTTTCTGCCAGCAAAAGTAGTGCCCAAAACGTCTGATAATGAAACATCAGACAATTGGAGTAAACACGCACATCAATCATCGTCACTCTATGCTATACTGTGTTAAACTATGGTGTCAACCGAATTGAGTTTAGGCCAGTGATGTTTCATTATCAGACGTTTTGGGCACTACTTTGCTTGCAGAAACACTTTACGGGCTTTAACATATCATGGTATCAGGGTATTAGGGCAATTATCAAACAGACATGTACTACCATAATAACTCATTCATGTCATCACTTCGTATAAGTTTCAAACAGACATGTACTGACATAGTAAGATATTATTGTCATCAATTAGTGTAAGTAGAAAACAGACATGGATTACCATAATGACTCATTCATGTCATCAATCAATGCAAGGAAAGCTTGTTTGTTGTTTCTGCAAGCAAAAATATTGCCGAAAGCGTCTGATAATGAATCATCAGAAAATCAGTGTTAACACGCTCATCAATCATCACCACCCCATATTATACTGCATTAAACTGTGTAAAACGGTGTCAACCGAGTTGAGTTGAGGCTAGTAATGTTTCATTATCAGACGTTTTGGGCAATATTTTTGCTTGCAGAAACAGTACATGAGCTTTATTATGTCCACTCTTTAACCAACCCAAATACGGAACACCTTTTATACTGAAAAAAAACAGAAATTATTCTCATCGTCGTCTTTCACGTCATCAGGTCCCGTTTCATACATAAACATGTAAATGTACATTTGCATACCCTAAACTCAGTGAACCCGGTTACAGTAACTTCACATTTTCATCCGCCATGTGATGTTGACCCTGACATACTGCAACATGTAACACATCCACATCTACATAGTTGGGATGTTATAGACTGCATGATTTGTTACACTGATGATATACTAGTTTGTTACATTGAATACGGGTGTTATAATACAATTAAAAGTGTTTTCGGGGTTAAGATAACTTAAGTAACTGAAAAACGCTTGCAAAACTTAATGCACAGTTTCACATCTTCATAAAACCGTTAACATAAAACCGTTAAATCAACCAAGTAAAAAAATTAGCGATAAAAAGTATAATAAATGCAGTACATAAAAATCAAGGCCCATGTAATTGGCGATTGTGTGATATTAAGGAACACAATGACAGCGTCCTGCTTACTCACTCTTACCCCCATATCACAGAAACTTTTGGCATTGGGTGCCTAAATTAGCGCATATTTATGCAAGAAAAATTTTAAGTTCTATAACTCACGTGAGAATTGGTTTTAAATTGAAATCTTTTGTTCAGAGGTGAGATCGTCTATTTTTACACATGAGAAAAATAATAAACTCAAAACAAACACAATATAATGCATTGAAAATGGTATGGCAAAACTTTATGCACTGCTGCTTATGACAAATGCGTCCTTTGGCACCTGGTCTCGGAGCGAAAACTGAGTGCGATATAAAATGCATGTTTTCTATCCAATAAATGTTTTCACTTTGAGTTTTTCGTGATTGCATTATGAGGAAAAAAACGAACTTTCATCTGAACAAAAGTTTTTTTTATTTTTAACCGATTATATCGTGAGTTATAAAACTTCAAGTTTTTTGCATAAAGATGCACCAATTTAGGCACCCAATACCAAAAGTTTCTGTGATATGGGGGTTATATTCACGCGCACAATCCAATGTCATATAAACACTTACCAAACCCTCACGCGCACAGTTCGATATCATATAGACCCTAACCGCACCCTCATGCGCACAGTCCGATATCATATAAACACTTACTGAACCCTCACGCACACAGCCCGATGTTGTATAGAAACTTACCGAACCCTCACGCGCACAGTCCGATATCATATAAACACTTACAGCACCCCACACGCACAGTCCGATATCATATAAACACTTACCGAACCCTCACGCGCACAGTCCGATATCATATAAACACCTAACGTACCCGCACGCGCACAGTCCGATATCATATAAACACTAACCGCACCCTCACGCTCACAGTCCGATATCTTATAAACACTTACCGCGGCCTCACGCGCACAGTCCGATGTCACACAAACACTTACCGCACCCTCACGCGCACAGTCCGATATCATATAAACGCTTTCAGCATCCTCACACGCACAGTCCGATATCATATAAACACTCAACGAACCCTCACGTGAACAGTCCGATGTAGTATTAACATTTACCGCATTCTCACGCGGACAGTCCGATATCATATATTCACTCCCGAACCCTCACGCGCACAGTCCGTTAAGCCACAGTTTTTTTAGCCACAGTCCGAGTTTTCTTAGCCACAGTCCGTTTAGCCACAGTCCGTTTACTTTTGGCTCTCAAGTTTCAATGGTTTTTACCCATTGAGACTTGAGGTACCCCGCCATCTGCGAGACGGGCACGACCAAGACAGTTTCATGCGGTTAATTCCAACGACATTAAATGGCAGCCCTCATAAATAAATTTACACCAAAATCTCGAAAACTCCGCGCCAAAAAGAAGGAGTTCAATATGGCGTCCGCAAGTTCGCAACCATCTCTATCCTCCGAAACGACACCGGATGCACCCAGCCTTCAATCGCTAACTTCGCACATTGACATTTTCGTGCAACAGAGCCTGAAGAATCAGCAAAAACAACAGGAAGACCACACGTTGGTTCTTAACATTTTGTCGCAGCAGTCCAAGCTCATGGATAAACTGTTTGAAAAGCTGGATGGTCCTGAGAAGAAAATACACCTGATCAAACTCAACAAGACCATAATGCCGGCTTCGGCTGATGGTGAAGATGCCCGTTTTTCCGTGATCGAGTCGAGAAAAGCAAGGCGACCTGAGACGCGGCCGGAAAGGCCGAAAGTGATCGGTTTAAGAAGCGAATCCGTAATGATCAAGTCTATACCAGAATCAGTTGAAGTCGAACTCCGAACCGTCGGTTTTAATCAGGACCTGATTGGAAACCAGCGGGCCGGACTTGAACGGGCCAGGAAGTTCTGTTGGTTTGTATATAACAACAGAGACTTCACGACCGGGTGCCAGACTTCACTCGATGACGTCATGGTCTGCAAACGGTCTTACAGTAGTGGTCGAGCTCATTACAAGTCCATCGGCTGTCTCTGTGAGGACTTGTTCGAGGAGTATGGCTTCGTCGAGACGACCGCCACGGACAAGAGCAATCAGAAAAAATGAGGGCACGCAGGAATACAACAAACTGTGAAAAACCCATGTGAATTTCTGAACATCTATACAGCAAATTTTCGTTTGGTCGCCCAACCATCGAAACGAATAACAATAACAACCGAAAGGTGCATTATTATGGGTGTACTGTGATTGGGGCAGTTCACAAGTACAGCGGCAGTTTGGTATTTGTCGATATTATTATGGGTGTACTGTGATTGGGGCAGTGCACAAGTACAGCGGCAGTTTGGTATTTGTCGATCATGTACAAATACCAAGTTGCACGTGCCTGATCACGCAACGGTCTGGATGTTCACCATCCCCAGATTGTAGCGTGGTACATAACCCGGCGATCAACAGCCGTACAGTCAGTCTTCCACCAACGGCCGAATAGTATGTATACCGTCACACTGCACACAGCGAGCTTGCACTGTTGTGTGCGTGTGCCTGAACAGCACAATCATGTCCATGCACACTGTACACTGGGATTACATACCGTAGTCTGTACATACAGTACGCGCATGTAAGTACTTAGTTAAGTGATACAGGGCTGACTGACTGTACGAGCGTTGATGGTTGACCACCATCCGTTTTTATCCCGAGTATAAAAACGGGCTCACCTGTCTTCTTCTTGTTTCAAAATATTTCATATAGTCGCTTATCTTACTGATGTAATAAACTACAGTGAGCCCAATAACCCATTCGTTGATTTATAATACAAGTACAAATAGCAACCACCTCCATAGAAGATTATTACGATGGGTGCCGAAGTGTAAGGCGCCCCATAATATATATAACATGCTAGTTGGTAATTGAAAGCGAAAAGTTTGGCAAATGCTATAAATAAAAGTTGATACTTATTAATGAAAAAATGGTTTCATGTGTGTAAATTGCATTAGACGCATTAGACAGACCCCCGGCGTCATGAACCCCTTATTCCGCCAACAGTCACGCGGGGCGAAATGACACGTGCGCTTTAGCCCAGGCAGCGTCAAAATTCAGGTAGGCTCTTTTGCATCGCGAAATTTCTATTTTTCGCGGCCGAAACGACCTATCTTTGGCGGGGCGAAACAGCCGCGGGGCAAAAGCGCCCATTACCGCTTTCTGGAGGGCGGAATTTTTTAGTTTGATGCCCGATATCAGTTATTTGTTCCAGTTTTACGAATATTCCGTGAAATTTTCAACGAAATTTATTGGCCACAACTTTTTATACATTGGGTTGAGTGTTCTCGATTGAGCTCGCTTTTTAGCATACTTTGCTCTTTTTCACACTCATAGTGATAGAAAAAGTTATGTATAGTTATTTGGAGAAAAGGTGTTGTGATTGCAAGGTTCTTGTGAACATCTGGATGAAAGGAATCTGTCCCCAAATTCTATTTGAACAGTTTCCGGAACCGTTCTAAACAACGCACGCGTCAACGAAACGGCCACTTGTTGGTACTGGAAACACCAGTCCGAAAAAATGTAAACAACAATTTTAATCAGTAGCGGACGAGAAAAACAAAGATATTAACTGATTTTAGGCGATAAATGTATATATATATTCTGTCTCTAAATCATAGTTTAAACAGGAAAAAAACACTATTTATGTTCAAGTCATACACTCTCACATTCTCATGCACACATTCAATAACACAGGAATGAAAACTGTTGGTCGAGTCTGTTCAAGTCGTGTACATATGTACATGTGAGCTACAAATGAAGAAGTCGGAAACTTCGAGCAGAGCTGATGGCTGGATGGCCTCGAACGCGAGCCAAAAATGTGTGTTTATTTGTTTGTTTGTTTGTTTGTTTGTTTGTTTGTCCGCAAGCGATTCAATATAAACATCGGAAGTGAAACGCATAAAAATCTCGAAAACCCGATGAAAAGCCCTTGAAAATTCTCAGTACCGTTATACACAGCCTGTTGTTATAAACTGTGTTCGATTACAACAAACACACAACAAACTTGTTGTTATTTTCTACGTGCCTACGGTAATTAAACTTGCTTGTTAGAATACAAAGTGCAGAGCCGTTTTTCGGTAAATAACATGTGTAACATTACAACGTACGGTGGTTTGAAACTTGAGCGCAATTTTGGTGTACTTGACCGAATGCGTTTAACGTATTGACTATCGAGTCGTTTAATCAGTAAATTTTATCGTGTGCGTTTTTACGGGGCAGATGAAAACATTTCATTTGGTAGAAATTTTTTTCAGTTATAAATTAAAAACGGTTTTTACATTGTTTAGCTACTACAGGGTGGGCCAAAAAAAAACTCTGCGATTTTGTGAGACCATAACTTTTGCTGTGGACCTTGAATTTCTTTGAAATTTGCAGGTTACTTCAATAACATATGAACTTAATTTTCTCTAAAATTTCAATGAGATATCTAACATACACCGGCCACACGATCAGGATACATGAAAATTTCAGTTTTTCTTTTAAACGGCGTCATTATTTCAAAGAGAAATCATGTGTATAAGTTAGTTTTAGGTATAATCTATTATTGAATTGAACGAGTGAACTAAATAATATTACAAGGATTAAAAGAAACTTGTTTAAGTAGCAATTCGTTCTAAATTTAGTTTCAATGTGAATGGAAAACTCTTACAGAAAGATGATTGCTTTTTGTTACCTGGTCTGATGTACGGCATTACCTTAGAGTTGAATTTTATTGATGAATTTGAATGAAAATCTCAGAATATCTCACTGATTTATTATTTTTTATCGTTCAAAAATTTCAAAGACATGCATTGCATATAAGCATGAAATTTGCGAAATAAACAACCACGGTACGTGGAAAACTCAAAATTTGCCACAACCAGCTTGAACCGCGCCGACTAACGTTCCTAAAAACATTGACGTATGAACAGAGCGAGCATGTTTTTCATAAATCTTGAACTTTTATTTATTGATCTTGAAGTTTTGAGGAAAAAGTAACGTATTTGAAACGAAATATCACTGAGGAGGAACTCAATAATTGGTAACAGACATGAGAAACAGTTTAGCACCAGAACTATCGCGTTATTAGAAGACTGGTTTTGAAAATAAATTATTATAATAATTAACCACCTAACTTTTATTTTTTGGACAATTATTGAATTCATTCTTTTAATTAATAAACAAATTAATGCTTTTAAGTTACGTATGCACATGATTTCTCTTCACAATAATGACGCCGTTTAAAGACAAAAGTGAAATTTTCATGTATTCTGACCGAGTGGCCGGTGTGTGTTAGATATCTCACTGAAATTCTGGAGAAAATTAAGGTAATATGTTAAGGAAATAATCTGTAAATTTCAAAGAAATTCATTGTATACAGTTAAAGTTATGGTCTCACAAAATCGCAGAGTTTTTTTGGCCCACCCTGTATGTCAAAAGTCACCAAGGACTGCTTTTCAGTATCAGTTATCCTTGAATATGATAAACCAGCAGAGCAGTTAAGTCTAGCTGTATTTTTTTTATAAAAACCGTTTCATTTTAACAATCTAATCTCATAATTATCTTACTATAATAATACTTATAATCAATTAGCTTCATTTGATCTTCGAAAAAAACGAATAGAAGGGTTTAAGTTTTTCCAACAGGATTGCGTACTCAACAGTGAGTTCACCGAATATGTCTTTGGATGTAAATTGGTTACCTCCAATAACATTTATTCCAGTTAGTAGAGGTCGTATGTATGTAATCATGCTCATGAGTTAAAATACAATGGAATAAGTAGAAATCAATATTCGGGTTGTTCATCCTTGATATTTTTTATTCATGTAAAAAACACACTCTCACATTCTCATGCACACTTCCAATAACACGGTAATGAAAACCGCTGTGTCATACATGTAAGTTGAGTCATACTAGACATACTAGAAGTCTGAAACTTTGAGCAGAGCTAATGGCTGGTTGGCCTAGAACGCGAGCCAAAATGTGTGTTTATTTGTTTGTTTGTTTGTCCGCAAGCAATTCAATATAAATATCGGAAGTGAAACGCACAAAAAAACGCGGGGCGAAAGTTCCGCGGGGTGAAAATTCTCAGTACCGTTGTACACAGTCTGTTGTTATAAACTGTTCGATTACACACACCAACAAACACAAAACAAACTTGTTGTTATTTTCTACGTGCCTACAGTAAATAATCATGGTCGTGAGTTAGAATACAAAGGGCAGAGCCGCGGTAAGGTAAATAACACGCACTACATATTTTATGTGCTAAAAGTATAACATTACAACGTACGGAGGTCTGAAACTTGAGCGCGATTTTCATGTTATCGACCGGATAAAATTAACGTATTGACATATCGAGTCGGGTAATCAGTAAATATTTTCGTGTGCGTTTTTTACGGGGAAAGTGAAAACATTACATTTGATAGAAAAATAATTCGATTATAAACGCTTTTACATTGTTAAGCTATAAAAATGGGAAACCCGAATAGCTAAATAATCATTAAAATCACATTTATATACATAGTAACCTATACTGTCTAACGTAGGTTGAATTAGTGATAATGCTTGAAAACTCTAAAAACTAAAAAGCTATGTCAAAGGTTACCGAGTGTTACGATTTAAGTATTCGGATTTGATGAGTTCATTAAACCGATTATAAATCAGACAAGCACAAGACATGTAATATTGGAACTGGTTATTTTGTACATCGTCCGAGATACCTTTACATTTAGTAATCAACGTACCAGGCGACCACCGCAGGAACAGGGTCCGATACGAAAAAAAAATTACTTCATAAATCGATAGTCCAATATGTGGATAAAAAACCCTAGAACAGTTTTTGTCGATCGGCCCTATAATTCGAGTTATGACGTTAAACGTCACATGAGGTCGACGCGGGGTGCGTTAAGTGAAAAAACCTAATTTTACAGTTTTATTATAAAAAAACCTACTTATCATGCTAAAAACTCGCCCCCATTTATGAAAAATTAGCTGAAAATTCGATTGGTCACAATTATTTTTTTTTAATTTATGAAAATTGAGAAAATCAATTTTTTTTTGATTTTCGCATTTTTTTACGTTTTGTCAATTTATTTTTTCAAATCAAAAAACGGCAACGGGATATTTCGTGTAATTATAGCCCACAACCATGTGTATCTAGTCTTGCCAACGTCGACTTCACTGACTCGTGGGCAACATGAATTTTTTTAGCTCGAATTCGAAAAACATCCAAATTTTGATTTTGCACTTTTTTCAGCTTTTCTCGCCACTCAATTGAAATATCTAGACGAAAACATAGTTACATTTACATACGTCAAATTAAGCGTAGAATCCATTGGTTATGTTCATTTCAACATTCAATCATTCCCCGAACCCAAAAATCGTATTTTTCAAAATTATGAAAAATCCTAATTTTAAGGTTTTTTTCACGTTTGTGCAATTTATTTTCTCAAATCAAAAAACAGGAACGGGAAACTTTGTGAAATTATAGCCGTCACCAATGTGTATATAGTCTTGCCAACGTCGATTGCACTGACTTGTGGGCAACAAGAAATTTTTGAGCTTGCATCCGAAAAAATATTTTTTTTTCAGCTATTATTACCACATAATTGAAATTTCAAGCCTAAAATACAGTTATATACGTCAAAATAAGCGTAGAATTCGTTGTTTATGTTTATTTCAATGTCCGATCATTCTCCGAACCCAAAAATCGTGATTTTCAGAATTTTGAAAAATTCTCAGTTTTAAAGATTTTTTTACGTTGTGCAATTTATTTTATCAAATCAAGAAACAGGAACGGGATACTTCATGAAAATAAAACCGAAACCCATGAGATTGAGATATCTCTTATGATATCAAGCTGAATATATAGTTGTAAACGTCAAATTAGGCGTTGAATCCAATGATTATGTTCATTTCGACGTTTTCGGTTTTTCTGTCTGCAGGAGTTACTTGCATTTTTTTTACATTCACGTAAAATTTTGTAGATGTTGAATATTGCATAGTTAATTTGTTTTCTAGATGCAGATGAACACAAATTTAACTTTTGACTTAACAACACTATATAGTAGGTGGTGTCACCACCTAGTGTATGTTTGTATTCAAATAGCAGGTCATATATTCGAGGTTAGGCAGTTTGACGGTCTGGTATTTCTTATGTTCTTGAATTTTATTAAAAATATAATTTCGAAGTTGTGAAGAATGTAGAATCTGAAAGTGAAGTATAGCTTAATAATAATTATATAATATATTATAATATATTATAATGTATTGAATGATAATATTAATGATACAATGTCGCGATTCCATGATGAATTGATGTCCGTCGTATTGTGCTCGTATGAACTGGTTTAAAAGCTAATAAATAAAACCGATCAAATACTGTGTACGTTGGCTTACCAACCTTTCAATTAACAGCCGGGTTGACGCCGGGCAATCAAGCATATCTTGATTTCCTTACTGGCGCTCCTGGATTCAAACTTTTAAAGCCAGACGTACATTTTATTTGTTGGGTTACTCGGTGTTTTTTATTAGTATTGGTGTTCCGTTTTGGTTGGTTT
The DNA here is from genome assembly GCA_964036265.1 of Daptonema setosum. Lineage (NCBI taxonomy): Eukaryota > Metazoa > Nematoda > Chromadorea > Monhysterida > Xyalidae > Daptonema > Daptonema setosum. The sequence continues at coordinate 8,862,946 of OZ038444.1, read as the reverse complement.
ATGATGGCCAAAGGTATGAATTTCGGTTTTCGCTTCGTGAATCGTGAGTTTATGGATAATTATTGTGATTATTTGGTCTGCAATATTAATGAGTCATTAATGGCTAAGTCTGTGAAGTTAATGAAGGAGATGCCGAGACTTCTCCCTCAGTTAGCTTATTTGAGTTTGCCATGTGGGCCAACGCCGTATTTATATTCTGAATCTGTTAAATGGATGTTAATAACAGTGGACCGTATATTTTTTCTAGTTCCAGAGATACCGTGGGATCCTTCGATGGTGCAGGTGGTCGAACTTTCGGAGGCCAACTCAATGGTGATGAGTCATCGGACGATACATACAGAGGTTTGAGAGCGCTGTTCGTCAGTGATCGTGAGCATTCGTCCGGGTCAGTGCAGTCGCAGTCGGTTGGGTTTTCAGGGATCAGGAATGAGTTTCAGTTTAGTGAGCTGGTCGGTCCATGTGCTCTGACTCAGGGAGTGATTCCCCTGCAGTTAGCCGACTCCGGTGTTGGTATTAGGGAGTATTTCCAGATGAGTTCAGGTAGCAGACCGAAACCCGAGGCGTCAAAGTTTCCTGGGCTGGTGTCCAGCCAGGTTCCTGCGACATCATCAAAGAGTCCTGGGCTGATGTCCAGCCAGGTTCCTGCGACATCGTCATCGGGTCGAATGCCATCGTCAAAGGTTCCTGGGCTGGTGTCCAGCCAGGCTCCCACGTCATCGCCAAATGTTCCTGGGCTGGTGTCCAGCCAGGTTCATATGCTGCCATCGTCAAAGGTTTCTGGGCTGGTGTCCAGCCAGATTCCTGCGACATCGTCATCGGGTCGAATGCCATCGTCAAATGTTCTTGGGCTGGTGTCCAGCCAGGTTCATATGCTGCCATCGTCAAAGGTTCCTGGGCTGGTGTCCAGCCAGGTTCCTGCGACATCTTCAACGGGTCCAACGCCATCATTAAATGTTCCTGGGCAGGTGTCCAGCCAGGTTCATGTGCCGTCATCATTAAATGCTCCTGGGCTGGTGTCCAGCCAGGTTCATTTATCGTCATCTATGGTGCCTGGACAGGTGTCAGGTTCCCACGCCTACGCCTATGAGCACTGGACAGAGGTTCTGTCATGCTCCGTTTCGTCCGCAGCCCGAGTATGTTGGCAGCGCTGCACCTTTGCCCGAGTTTGTTGGCAAAGATGCATCATTTCAACCAACTTCATCGGCCGATTTTGTTGCCAATGCTAGTTTGGTTAAAGGAAAGAACGGTCCATGATGGTCCGAAGCATGATGGTTATTTCATGTCGCAGCAGCAGGGTTTATGTGGCAATTGTCAGTCATCCGGAGTCAGTCCTATTGCCAGTCAATCCAGTGGTACTTCGGAGACTTCAGTACTGGATTTGGTTAATAGGGTATGCGAGCGATTAACTGAGCGCACTGAGTTGAGTGAACGGCGTGCGCAAGAGCAAATGTTGCGCATGGGTACTTTCGATCGGTTCGATGGCTCAAACGAAAATGAGTTTAGCGTTTGGTTTTCTGCGCTAAATAACCGATTGGAAAAGGCTAATGTGGACGATAGTGTAAAGTTGGAGCATCTTATGTATTGTTTGCAAGGCAGAGCTCGGCGCGATTTTTTGAGATGGTAAACGAACCTAGCTGGGATGAAGCCGTACGCGTGCTGGTGAATCGGTATGGTAGTGAGCAGCGTTGCACGGAACGCGTCATTGCATTCCAGTCATGCAGGCAGCGACAAAGTGAGTCGGTCAAGGAGTTTGCCGCCAGATTGAAGGTCAGTTGTCCGTTCGGTCTGGACTGTCCTGAAATTTATAGACGTGGTGTTTTAATCGGGCGTTTATTGGATGGTCTAATTAATGTGGGCTATAAAAGGATTGCGGCCAGAGCTGATCAGGATCCTACGTTGGATTTTGATCGAGTTGTGTCTGAGATTGTCAAAGAGGAAGAAATTGACAAAATGTATACTAATGGTAGACACATGCAGCCTAAGTTTGATCGTCATACGGGTGTGTATGATGCCAGTCAGCGTGTTAGTGGTGCACATCCGGCCAGTTTTCGTGCTCAAGGTCAGGTCAGGTGTTATTCATGTGGTCAAGAGGGCCATATTACAGCGCGTTGTCCGTGGACTGTGGAAAATTCGGATGCCAGGCATGACAGTTATAATGGTTCACCGGCTGTATTTAGCGCTCCACCGGTTAAATATGCGTCCCAAACAGGTCCTGTGACTAGCCAGCAGTCACCGTATGATGTCACGAGACAGGATTAGTTTACTCCTGCCAGCGTTGATGTGAACTCGGGTCAGGTTCACTCATCTAAACAAGACCATCTACAGTACGTGAAGGCTATAATGCATGGTGAACCGGATGTGTCACGACCAGAGGATTAGTGATGCCTGAATTGAATGAGGTATTGTCAGAGCTGCGTGATCAGGTTGCTGAGATGAAGGCTATGTCAGTTAAAACACAGTCTAAAGAGATTCCGGTGTCGACAGTGCGTGGTAATATGATTAGTTCTGTCAGATTACCAGTTAAATCGGTGTTGGCTGCCGTTAAGCCGACAGGATCGAGTAAGATTGCGGCTGTTATTAATGGTGTTAATGTACTGTCTGAGCGCTTTACTGCAGATACGGGAGCGTTGGCTAATCTGATTGATGAGAGTTTTTTAAAGCGTCTACCTAAATGCCCTGTGGTGAAGCCCTGTAATGTGCCGTTGATGGATGTTAATCAGGGAGATATTCGGTGTGAGGGTACCTGCGAAGTTTCTGTCACTTTGGGTTCGGAAACCCATAAGGTGTCGTTCCACATTAAGCGCAATCTGGGTGAGGATGTGCTTTTGGGATTGCCAGGATGTGAGCTGTGGCGTCTGAGATTGTTGAATGAGTCTGGCTTGGATTTTACTTCATACGTACAAGCTGTTAAAAAGTCAAATAGTTCGTCTTTGCAGCCAACTGTGTGTAGACAGCGTCGTTGTCTGTCGTATGTAAGAAGTGTGGGTGCTAGGGACATTTTGCACGGTCGTGTTCGGTGCAGGTGGAAAAGCGCAAGTGTCACGCCTGTCACACGGTTGGTCATCTGAGCGTCAACTGCCCGAAGGCGCAGGATTCGGAGCCCTTTCCCGTGCCGTAGTTTAGAAATTATAGTTCAAGTTGTTATATTGTTATTTTTTAAGCTTATGCGTTTAATCATAAAATTTGTATTGCAGGATTGTGATTAATTGTCTTGTAGTTATTGTGATTTATTGTTTGCTATATTTCATGCCTATATATTCTATGATCATTACGTTTGACTAGACTATTTTTCTATTTGATATAATGTTAATTAGGGTGTCTTTAGAACTGATATTTTATCACTATTCACCTTTTCCATTCATTCATTCGTTTATCCGTACTGTCCGTTAACCCCCGATTACCTATCGTAAGGCTGGCTTGTCCGAGCGGGAGCGAGGACAAGCGCGTTAGGCCCGCGCAGCGCTGGTATTTCAGTGGTCACCCACCTCATAAAGTTTCGTGTGTGGGACAAATTCTAGGAAAATTACTGGGTTTTGGAAATATGCAACACCACCTACTACTCCCCCATGGCCCACGGGGGTCCACGGCGCATATTTCCAGCCTTACGATAGGTAATCGGGGGTTAACGGACAGTAAAACTTCATATGAAATTTATTTTTGAATAATTTTTTTTGGCGTTTAGTAAAAATTCTAGAAAAATTACTGGGTTTTGTGATTTTGCGGTGGTGTCACCACCTAGTGTATGTTTGTATTCAAGTAGCAGGTCATACATTCGTGGTTTGGCAGTTTGACAGTCTGGTATTTCTAATGTTCTTGAATTTTATTAAAAATATAATTTCGAAGTTGTGAAGAATGTAGAATCTGAAAGTGAAGAATAGCTTAATAATAATTATATAATATATTATAATGTATTGAATGATAATATTAATGATACAATGTCACGATTCCATGATGAATTGATGTCCGTCGTATTGTGCTAGTATGAACTGGTTTAAAAGCTAATAAGTAAAACCGATCAAATACTGTGTACGTTGGCTTACCAACCTTTCAATTATCAGCCGGGTTGACGCCGGGCAATCAAGCATATCTTGATTTCCTTACTATATGCACCATGAATGAGTTTTACAGTATTATCAAGGCTTCAAAGTGAATAAAAAATAATAATGTCTCTGTTCCCATAGTAAAAAATTGTTATACAAGGTTATGGTTGATCAGTTCTAAAGTGCAAAATCATTGATGTTCCAGAAAAATAAAGGTGTCTTAAACTTGAAACTCTACAAAAATACTCTCGGTTGAGATCCTTCGTTAAGATAACATGGAAAGACAGAAGAATGTGTATGGGTAAATTTTCAACAAATTGACAAAAAAAGAAACGGGCGCATCGATCGAAATGGGTCCCTTAAAGGAGTGTTATTTGTCGTAGTTTTCGTTCAGTTCTTCAGCGAAAAACAAATATGTATCACTGATCACTTGGAGAACGGTGACTTCGTTGATTGAACGGAGCGGCTGGATATGATTGCCGAGTTTGAAACCTGTAAAATGGTATTGTACTTATTCAGAAAGCAATGAGTCTCTTGAAT
>OZ038444.1:8803702-8855666 GCA_964036265.1 Daptonema setosum | reverse complement strand
GTACGAGTCAACGGGTTTCACATTATCTCAGCATGGTCGAATGGAAAGTGTTAGTTTTTGGACGAGGAAGAAAGGGAAAAGTGGAATTCCCCTCTCTTTGGAGGTTTCGAAAAATAGATTTTGTTCCTTGAGGTGGAGATGAAATGATTCAGCTCGGCTAATTCATCCCTCTTTAGAAAGATTTCCTTCCCTTTGGAGGTTTAGCTCGACCGCCAGTGGCTTAGTGAGAAAGAAGATACTCAGTGACTAAATACAATAAGTGAGTAAGTGATTAAGTGAGTGAGTAACTGAGTGGGTGCGTGACTGAGACGGTGAGTGAGTGAGTGAGCAAATGAGTGAGTAAGTGAGTCAGACTGAATGAGTGAGTGAGTCGTGTCGTGAGTGAGTAAGGCAGTTGGTGAGACAGTACGTGTGTGAGTGAGTGTTCAAATGAGAGTGTTTGAGTCAGAAAGTTGTTCAGTCAGTAGGCCACTCAGTCAGACTGGAACAGAATGTGAGACGGAGAGTCAGTCAGTCATAGGGACAGTGAGGTCATTGAGTGGTGAGTCATTTTGATACGAACCCGTTTAACCAGCGTCCGAACCCGTTTTATCAGCGTCCGAACTTGTTTAAACAGCGTCCGAACTTGTTTAACCAGCGTCCGAACCTGTTTAACCAGCGTCCGAACCCGTTTAACCAGCATCCGAACCTGTCTAAACAGCGTCCGAACTTGTTTAACCAGCGTCCGAACCCGTTTAACCAGCGTCCGAACCTGTTTAACCAGCGTCCGAACCCGTTTAACCAGCATCCGAACCTGTTTAACAAGCGTCCGAACCTGCTTAACAAGCGTCCGAACCCGTTTAACCAGCGTCCGAACCCGTTTAACCAGCGTCCAAACCAGTTTAACCAGCGTCCGAACTTGTTTAACCAGCGTCCGAACCCGTTTAACCAGCGTCCGAACCCGTTTAACCAGCGTCCGAACCCGTTTAACCAGCGTCCGAACTCGTTTAACCAGCGTCCGAACCCGTTTAACTAGCGTCCGAACCCGTTTAACCAGCGTCCGAACCTGTTTAACCAGCATCCGAACTTGTTTAACCAGCGTCCGAACCCATTTAACCAGCATCCGAACCCGTTTAACCAGCGTCCGAACCCGTTTAACCAGCGTCCGAACCCGTTTAACCAGCGTCCGAACCTGTTTAACCAGCGTCCGAAACTGTTTAACCAGCGTCTGAACCTGTTTAACAAGCGTCCGAACCTGCTTAACAAGCGTCCGAACCCGTTTAACCAGCGTCCGAACCCGTTTAACCAGCGTCCAAACCAGTTTAACCAGCGTCCGAACTTGTTTAACCAGCGTCCGAACCCATTTAACCAGCGTCCGAACCTGTTTAACCAGCGTCCGAACCCGTTTAACCAGCGTGCGAACCTGTTTAACCAGCGTCCGAACTTGTTTAACCAGCGTCCGACCCCATTTAACCAGCGTCCGAACCTGTTTAACCAGCGTCCGAACCCGTTTAACCAGCGTCCGAACCCGTTTAACCAGCGTCCGAACCCGTTTAACCAGCGTCCGAACTCGTTTAACCAGCGTCCGAACCCGTTTAACTAGCGTCCGAACCCGTTTAACCAGCGTCCGAACCTGTTTAACCAGCATCCGAACTTGTTTAACCAGCGTCCGAACCCATTTAACCAGCATCCGAACCCGTTTAACCAGCGTCCGAACCCGTTTAACCAGCGTCCGAACCCGTTTAACCAGCGTCCGAACCTGTTTAACCAGCGTCCGAACCTGTTTAACCAGCGTCTGAACCTGTTTAACAAGCGTCCGAACCTGCTTAACAATCGTCCGAACCCGTTTAACCAGCGTCCGAACCTGTTTAACCAGCGTCCGAACCTGTTTAACCAGCATCCGAACTTGTTTAACCAGCGTCCGAACCCATTTAACCAGCATCCGAACCCGTTTAACCAGCGTCCGAACCCGTTTAACCAGCGTCCGAACCCGTTTAACCAGCGTCCGAACCTGTTTAACCAGCGTCCGAAACTGTTTAACCAGCGTCTGAACCTGTTTAACAAGCGTCCGAACCTGCTTAACAAGCGTCCGAACCCGTTTAACCAGCGTCCGAACCCGTTTAACCAGCGTCCAAACCAGTTTAACCAGCGTCCGAACTTGTTTAACCAGCGTCCGAACCCATTTAACCAGCGTCCGAACCTATTTAACCAGCGTCCGAACCCGTTTAACCAGCGTCCGAACCCGTTGAACCAGCTCCCGAACCTGTTTAGCCAGCGTCCGAACCTGTTTAACCAGCGTCCAAACCTGTTTAACCAACGTCCAAACCAGTTTAACCAGCGTCCGAACTTGTTTAACCAGCGTCCGAACCCGTTTAACCAGCTTCCGACCCCGTTTAACCAGCGTCCAAACCAGTTTAACCAGCGTCCGAACTTGTTTAACCAGCGTCCGAACCCATTTAACCAGCGTCCGAACCCGTTTAATCAGCGTCCGAACCTGTTTAGCCAGCGTCCGAACCCGTTTAACCAGCGTCCGAACCCGTTTAACCACCGTCCGAACCTGTTTAACCAGCGTCCGAACTTGTTTAACCAGCGTCCGAACCCATCTAACCAGCGTCCTAACCTGTTTAACCAGCGTCCGAACACGTTTAACCAGCGTCCGAACCCGTTTAACCAGCGTCCGAACCCGTTTAACCAGCGTCCGAACCCTTTTAACCAGCGTCCGAACCCGTTTAACCAGCGTCCGAATTCGTTTAACCAGCGTCCGAACCTGTTTAACCAGCGTCCGAACCCATTTAACCAGCGTCCGAACCCGTTTAACCAGCGTCCGAACCCGTTTAAACAGCGTCCGAACCTGTTTAACCAGCGTCCGAACCTGTTTAACCAGCGTCTGAACCTGTTTAACAAGCGTCCGAACCTGCTTAACCAGCGTTCGAACCCGTTTAACCAGCGTCCGAACCCGTTTAACCAGCGTCCGAACCCGTTTAACCAGCCTCCGAACCTGTTTAACCAGCGTCCGAACTTAATTAACCAGCGTCCGAACCCGTTTAACCAACATCCGAACCTGTTTAACCAGCGTCCGAACCTGTTTAACCAGCGTCCGAACCCGTTTAACCAGCGTCCGAACCCGTTTAACCAGCGTCCGAACGCGTTTAACCAGCATCCGAACCTGTTTAACCAGCGTCCGAACTAGTTTAACCAGCGTCCGAACCTGTTAAACCAGCGTCCGAACCTGTTATACCAGCGTCCGAACCTGTTTAACCAGCGTCCTAACCCGTTTAACCAGCGTCCGAACCCTTTTAACCAGCGTCCGAACCCGTTTAACCAGTGTCCGAACCCGTTTAACCAGCGTCCGAACCCGTTTAACCAGCGTCCGAACTCGTTTAACCAGTGTCTGAACCCGTTTAACCAACGTCCGAACCTGTTTAACCAGCGTCCGAACCCGTTTAACCAGCGTCCGAACCCGTTTAACCAGCGTCCGAACCCGTTCAACCAGCGTCCGAACCCGTTTAACCAGCGTCCGAACCTGTTTAACCAGCGTCCGAACCCGTTTAACCAGCGTCTACAAACCGTTTAGCCAGCGTCTACCCATGTTTAGCCAGCGTCCGTTTAGCCAGCGACCGTTTAGCCAGCGTCTACCACCCGTTTAACCAGCGTCCGTTTAGCCAGCGTCCGTTTAGCCAGCGTCCGAAAATAATTTGTACGCCCAGCGTCTACCCCCTAATTCACGCACTCCCGGGACAGGTGTGTGCAGACGATAAAAGTAAATACTTTTTTCTCGCATATTTTTTATCGTGATTCACTCACCGCGCTCGCATATTATCGTTACAACTCTGGCATTGTACGCAGTTACATATTTGATTTTTTATGATCACTAGAGCACACGAGAACGAACTTAGGGAATTAAATCGCAGTTTAAAGCAAGCATTCGACGATCTTAGAAGTAAGCAGCAAGAAAACCGCAGTTTAAGAGCAGAAAATCGCGACTTAAGGCGTCAGATGGTCGACCAACCGGATCACGTGCAAGTGATACAACCTAAAAGCACGCAAATAATGATGCAACAAGCACTGATTACCCCATTGCAACAAATCGGCACGTTCACAGGTGAACAAGGCGCTTCTACATATTAATGAGTTTCTCGAAAACTTTGATAAAATAACATCTGGCATTGGTATGAGCAATCAGGAACAAGCAAGGTTGTTGCGCATTTATTTGGCAGGCCTAGCAGAGAGCAAATATTCACCAGCAATCAAGGCAGACTACCAGCAATTGTATACTCAATAAGTTACCGATTTTAAGCAACCTGAACAAGCAGTCGCATCAGCCAGATCATTTTTTGAACGCAAACAACAACCTCACGAAACTGTCGCCGCTTTTGCACAAGCACTATCATCACTGCACAGTAAGGCATACGGACCAACAGCAAATGACATTGTGTTACGTGATCGCATACTGCAAGGAGTGAACAAGCAATTACAGCAAGCACTAGTCTATGTTGACACTATTCCAGACAATTTGCAAGAAACCATTGCACTATTGCAACGTATAGAAAGTAGGCAAAATATTTTACAAATGCATGAGATTAAAGACGAAGTGCAAGCACTCGCTGCTTACCAGCATGCACCAGAACGATCAGCAAACGATAAATTACTTGAGCGCATAGATAAACTGGCTAAAGATGTAATAATAGCAACTAATGGCCTCTACTCCTCGCACACAGACCCGCACACAAAACAATCAAATTCAGTGTTATTATTGTGGAAAAATCGGTCACGTTCAACGTGATTGCCGCTCAAAACGCTTTGATAGCATGAACAGCAGCAATCAGCAATTCTTTCAATCGCAAAGACAATCTGCACCTAATTATTATGACCAACGCACATTCAATCCATCTCAGCAACAATCGCAAAATAACCAATCACATGGCACGTATGTTGCACCAAATGCCCAGTGCACATTTCAACGCTCAAATTATCGCCCTCAAGAGCAACCACCTGATACATATTACAACCAGCAACCACAAATGTACTGCAATGATGAGCAACAAGACAATTATCGGGCACATCCACGCTCACCAGTCATCTCGCAACGTCATCAGCAAGCATTCAGCGCAGTTCAAGAAGACATTTCATTCGATGCAAACGATTATAATCCCGATGATAAAAATCTCATTGATTTTAGGAATGAGGCATTTTACGCAGATTTTGACAGAACAGCACCATGAATTTGCAGACGTCATAAACTTTTCATCTTCAACCTTAGTAACCGGTGCAAGTTATTTGAAATATTCTTGTTAGCATTTTAATAATACATAGCAGCCTTTGGCAAGCAAATATGCAAACGCATAACATGTCGCAAACTTACACGGACGAAGAATAATGCACCTGATTCAGCAATTAAACAAATTTCGGTCAGGTACCTGGCCAAAACCTTGGGCAAATACCCTGCATGTATGATGAGTAGAAGCGCATTGACGATAACTGCGACAACAGCAGCAACAACAATGACAGCATATGATGATTACAGCAGCTACATAACAGCACATTCTCACTCAGCAACAATAACCACCATGTATGTTACTTCTAAAACTATGTTTAACTTTACTAATAATTTATCGCACTTATTTTCTTCCACTTGTCACTATTTTACATACAATATCGAAATTTATCGGCCCGTGATTCATCTACAATTTTCGGACATTCACCGCATTCATCGTCAATCATGTACATTTCGGATCGGACTATCGCAGCATTCATCGTCAATCATGTACATTTCGGATCGGACTATCGCAGCATTCATCGTCAATCATGTACATTTTGGATCGGACTATCGCAGCATTCATCGTCAATCATGTACATTTTGGATCGGACTATCGCAGCATTCATCGTCAATCATGTACATTTTGGATCGGACTATCGCAGCATTTATCGTCAATCATGTACATTTTGGATCGGACTATCGCAGCATTCATCGTCAATCATGTACATTTTGGATCGGACTATCGCCGCATTCATCGTCAATCATGTACATTTCGGATCAGACTATCGCAGCATTCATCGTCAATCATGTACATTTTGGATCGGACTATCGCAGCATTCATCGTCAATCATTTACATTTCGGATCGGACTATCGCAGCAATTCATCGTCTTCTATGTACATATCGGACAAATCGGCAGTGATCTAATCTACATAACGGACTTGATGATCTATGATTAATTTCTTTGACTATAACAATTGTTTAAAAATATAAATTTAATTACGTAATTATTCATTTTTATCACTTTTTCATTAATTTCATTCATTGTTTTATTTTCGTTACTAATATGCATTTTATAACAGCAACTATGTAGTATGTATGTAATCAACGAGGGCGTTGCTTCTCATGCAAGTAGCAAGTGATACGGGCACTATCTTAAGCAATTATAAGCAAGTATTATTGGGATTACGGTAGCCATCTGGCATCGAATACCGTAATCAATTAGTAGGCGGAGCATTCAACACGGCCCCACCAATTAGCAAGTATGGCACATAAACATAAACCAGCAGCAACGCCCTTTACAGTTAGTTGCAACGGCATTCACGTTACGCATTCAGTTGCAGTTCCAGTCGCGCATGTACATGCATACATACCGAGTGCATAACACAGCAGGCAGATACATAGGCATAGTAAACAGGGAAAGCTTACCAAACAAGGCAAGTATGATGGTATATGTATCGCATATAACTGCAACGCACAGTATAGGCATATTGTTAATTACCCTATTGTCTCTTAATCTACATCTAACATTTTATATATTAATGATTCTTAATTTTAACAATTTAACCAATAACTTCATACTTCAATCCATTTTACTACAATGCCTTATATTTTGATAATCATCCAATATTCATAAATAATAATTGTGTGGAACCGTTGCGCATTCGAGATATAAAGCCTTTCGAGGCCCCTTTATAATATATTCATTTGGTATTCCGATTCTTTGTAATGCAACTCACGCATAGGATTTAGGCAATTAAGTTAAGCTTACTATTAAGGTTAAGATAGCAAAATATGTTACGACGGGGGTCAGCAGTCTAAGTAAGTCACCCCGTAACAGTTTCAACGTTTTTTACGTTTGCGCAATTTAATTTCTCAAATCAAAAAACAGGAACTGGATACTTCGTGAAACTATAGCTGACACCCATGTGTATCTAGTGTTGCTAACGTCGATTGCACTGACTTGTGGGCAACATGAAATTTTTCAGCTTGAGTTCAAAAATGTTTTTTTGATTTTCTACTTTTTCAACTTTTCTCACCACATAATTGAAATATCAAGCCTCAACTACAGTTATAAACGTCAAATTGAGCGTAGAATCTAATGGTTATGTTTATTTCAACGTCCGATCATTCTCCGAACCCAAAAATCATGATTTTTAGAATTTTTTAAAAATCTTAGTTTCAACGTTTTTCTACGTTTGTGCTATTTATTTTCTCAAATAAAAAAAACAGGAACGGGATATTTCGTGAAACTATAGTCGACACCCATGTGTATCTAGTGTTGTCAACGTCAATTGCACTGACTTGTGGGCAACATGAATTTTTTGAGCTTGAATCCGAAAAAATAATATTTTTGATTTTCTACTTTTTCAGCTTTGTTCACCACATAATTGAAATATCAAGCCTCAAATACAGTTATATACGTCAAATTGAGCGTAGAATCTATTGGTTATGTTATGCGCACGTCGCCCATTGTTAGGTGAAGATGGGATATATTGCAACAAACAATTTGCATTTGTCTGGTAAGTAAGTTCCCAAGCAGGAATTTTTTTGGCGGGAATTCAAATTTTTCTGAAACTCTAAAAAGTTTTTGGGTCGGCGATTTCAATTCACGTTATTTTACTGATTTTTTGAAATCTTTATTTCGGATTCGAGTTCTCCATCAAATTTTAGGCCCGCATGAATTTTTTCAGCTTCGTACCTAACGGTTTCAGCGGTTTTCGCTTGCTTTCTTTCCGTTTCTTGAATAAATTTTAATTTTTTTAAATCGGTTGACTTTAATGATCGAAAAAATCATGAAGGCTCCAAATTTGATAGAAAACTCGATACTGAAACAAAATTTTCAAAAAAAGGTTCCAAATTAATGTGAACTGAGGTCGCCGACCCAAAAACTTTTGAGAATCCCAAAAAAAATTGAATTCCCGCCAAAAAAAAATTCCTGCCTGGGAACTTACTTACTAGAGTCAGCATCTTGCTAGTAAATACGTGTATATTCGATAATGTGTAGGCGTCTTATCATGTATATGTTCAATAAGTGATATAAATATGAGCGATCATTGTATTCTTGAGGTCTTTATCCATTTGTAACTGGCAAGCGATATATATAATAAAGTCCACCAGTTGTACACGTCGGCTCGTCATCACCTCCCCGCAAACATACACCCCTCAGAAACTGACTGGCGCTCCTGGGTGGGCCAGTCATTTGTGGCAGCGATACATCTATAAACGAGTCAACCAGTGTGTACACGTCGGCTTGTCATCACCTCCCCGCAAACATACATCCCTCAGAAACTGACTGGCGCTCAAGTCAACTTTGGTTCTCTGAAACGTTTGTTTGTGTGTGCGTGGAAGGAAGACGTGGCAACGTGTACATCGTGGCTGTTGGCTGGTGGCTTATGGAAAGTTACTGTTTCTTTTAAAAACTTTTCATGAAATTGTGGAGCTGTGAGCCCACTGAAGATCGAGAAGCTGTGAGCCCGATCAAGATTGAGATGCTGTGAGCCCAATCAAGATTGAGATGCTGTGAGCCCAATCCAAATTGAGTTGCTGTGAGCCCAATTTCAAAAACTGCGGAACTGTGAGCCCCTTAAAAATTGTGTTGCTGTGAGCGCACTTTAACGGTATTTTCAAAATTTGTTTTCGTGTTGTGCGACTGTGAGTGCACGGTGTGACTGTGAGTCCACTCAAAATTGTGCGACTGTGTGTCCACTTGGAAAATTGATAAGCCACAAGCTCTGAAATAAATAAAAATCGCTATGCCAATGACAAATGCAAATGGATATCGTCACAATAATTGCATTGTACTGCGTGAATGTCGTCATTTGTTGAGACAATATATAAGCAATGATGTTCAGATGGCTCTGGATTTGTTCGAGTCAATCACTGAAATTTGTAGGCTAACACCGGGTGCAGACGGTATTGTTGTGCCACATATAGATGAAGGGTACAGGGATCAGCAAAAGTTGGCCCTCATGTTTGATTATTTGTCTGATGTGTATGATGTTGTTGATGAAATAGAATGGGGTCGTGTAAATCAGGCTAAGTGGAAACTGGTAGACCTCACTAACATCTCGGTACAAAGTTTTGAAACAGCCAAGACTGTAGATAACACTCAGTATTCAACGCACAGTGAAGTTGTAGGTAATGTGTATAATTCGGGTAATGTGTCGATGGGTAGTGGTAATGTTGAACCCACACACAATAATGCCAATATACAACAGGGTTTGGGTAATCCCATAGTGACTAGCACTCCGATCGGTCCACCGCCTGGACTGGAATACGGTAGTAATGTGCAGCAGTCAGGTATGCAAGGTGTATGTGTTACACCAATGGCACATGGTACAGGTTACAGTAATAATAATGGTGCACATGATGCAACGGGTTACGGTAATGTGACATACGGTAATGTTTCACATATAAATGCACAAAATGTAGGCATTCATTTGTTGATGGAGCAACAACGACAGCAGCAAAAGGACATGGCTCAATTGCAGTTATTCTCCCAGGTTTATGATAAGTTGGATGGCAAAGATGGTGCCAAGTTTAATACCTGGTCGGAAGGCGTCAAGAAACGTCTCATGTTAACACAAGCAGATGAACAGACTGCATTGTCCCACATTAGGATATGTTTGACAGGTAATGCTTTGCGCATGTATGAGTCCGCAGGTGACAACATCAGGTTGAGTTTACCTGAAACCTGGCGATTTTTGGAGAATCGATTTGGTGACCAGCGTTGTGCTGCAGTCCGTCATAGTACGTTCTATTCGTGTGACCAGAGACCGAATGAGAATATACGACAGTACGTGAGTGAATTGGAATCGAGATGTTTCCTGAACAGAGGGACATATGGGTTTGAAACGGTTATGATGCAGAGACTGAGTCATGCTCTCATATTACATAAGCATAAAGAGATGGCGATCGAGTCGTTACTCAAAGAGGGAGAGAATCGCCTGGACGATCTGATTAAGAGTGTTGAGGTTGACGAAAATTCTGCCAAGATACAGAAATGTTTGATGATGAGTACTGAAGGTCATGCGACGAAGAAGCATAAAGCCTTTCATCCGGACGGAGTAAAATCTGTGCATGGAATTTTTAACAGCCGAATTCCCGACCGACAGTACAGTCATAGATGGTGTCGTAACTGCAATAACACCTCTCACTACACGAACAAATGTTGGTATGCTGGAAATGCTACCAAACGCAACAAGTACGGCTACGGTAGTCAGGTTAAACAAAAGCAGACCGTAAGTACGAAACAACAACAGACACGGTTGTATGATAGGGATAAGTTCCGTAAGTGTTACAATTGTGGTAACAAAGGGCACATTGCGATGAACTGCCCAGTGGATGAGAAACAGGTTAAGATTGATGAGTGTTATGACCAGGAGGAACAGGTTATGTCAGTCATGAACACCGAAGAGACGGTTAATGAAATCCCGTCGAATGATTATTTGAAACATCATCCGAATAAGTTTCGTGTTGACAAGAAAAAGACTGCTAAGGTTAAGCATAAGGGTTTGAAGACCAAAAAGGATAGTGCGCCGTACATTCGTGTGAATAGTGTTAAGGTGAAACACAATGAGTACTCCATGGATAGCGGAGCTAACACGAATCTGATTTCGTCAATATTTGCCAAGTCACTAGGTGTGAAAGTGTATAAGTGTGACGATCAGATATCGACATTCAACGGATCGAAGATTTTCAGTAATTTGGCGTGTACGGTTAGTGTGTCGATAAAAGGTGGTCGTGATGTTATTGAATGTAACATTGTGGATGACATGAAGTATCAGATTTTGATCGGATTTGACACTATGGAGCGTTTGGGCATCTACATGCTGGGTCCAAATGGTGTACGCTACATTGGCAACAATAGCTATTCGGACCGAGAATCCGAAGTTATGTGCGCCGTTAGAGCGAAGGCTTGTAAAGACCAGGGTGTCATCCTTTTCTAAACAGAAGTTGTAATTTGAAATTGTAAACCTGGTATAGGTAATTTGTTTTCTGATGTCATATGGTTATCGACTAAAATTTTAAATAGGGGAGGAATGATCGGACAACAGTGATAATTGCATATTTAGTAACTATGTATCTAAACAACGTTGTCTTATTCCCTATACAAGTTGGTTTTAATCAGTGTTAGTTATTGAAAATTAAATATATTTGAGTTCAGACAGTTTGAGTTAGATTAGAACAACTTAATCCTTATTTTATGCAGATATTTATGGTCAAGACAGGTATGGATCGAATAACATGGCAGATGGCAACAATCAAGGCGTGTCGTCAATGTATGGTTCTATGGTCTATGAACCTGAATTTGAATATTTAATGACGATTTTATGCTATTTAATTGACACTTCCATCTTATTTTCTATTATTGTAGGGGAAGAGTCAGCATCTTGCTAGTAAATACGTGTATATTCGATAATGTGTAGGCGTCTTATCATGTATATGTTCAATAAATGATATAAATATGAGTGATCATTGTATTCTTGAGGTCTTTATCCATTTGTAACTGGCAAGCGATATATATAATAAAGTCCACCAGTTGTACACGTCGGCTCGTCATCACCTCCCCGCAAACATACACCCCTCAGAAACCGACTCTAGACAAATTCAAATTGTTTGTTGCAATATATCCCATCTTAACCTATATCACTCAAAAAAAAATTGTTAAGTTTGCATGATTTCCGTGGTAAATTTTGGACACACCCGATCGAAGAGAAGGGGTGAAGCTTCAAAGCAGAAATTTAGTCTAAGACAGGTCAAAAAGGAAGTAAGTAAAAAAATTGCTATCCGTTTTCTGAAAATAAGCGATTAGTCGAGGAAATCAAACTGATCTGATTTTTAGACCACGTAGAGTGCTTTTGTTCACATTCAAGAGACTTATTGCTTTCTGAATAAGTGCTATACCATTTTACAGGTTTCAAACTCGGCAATCATACCCAGCCGCTCCGTTCAATCAACGAAGTCACCGTTCTCCAAGTGATCAGTGATATAGGGTGGACAATTGGTTATTAGAATGGCCACAGAAGGTAATCAGTGTTTCCCCTATAAAACTGAATCTTGGATTTTGGGGTCAAATTTAGATTATAACGTTTTTGTAATAAACAAGAAAAAAAGAGAAAAATTATTTTTTCTGTGAATCCAAAATTTAATTTTTTTATTTTGGATTTTGGATTCAAGAAAAATTATTTTTCATATTTTTTTCTGAAACGTCGATTTCCGTTAAAATCCAAAGTTGATCCCAAAATCCAAGATACAATTTTATAGAGGAAACACTGATCACCTTTTTGTGGCCATTCTAATAACCAAATGTCCACCCTATACATCTTTGTTGTTCGCTATAGTTTCACGAAGTATCCCGTTCCTGTTTTTTGATTTGAGAAATTAAATAGCACAAACGTAAAAAAACGTTGAAACTAAGATTTTTCATAATTTTGAAAATCACGATTTTTGGGTTCGGGGAATGATTGAATGTTGAAATGAACATAACCAATGGATTCTACGCTTAATTTGACGTATGTAACTATGTTTTCGACTAGATATTTCGATTGAGTGGCGAGAAAAGCTGACAAAAGTGCAAAATCGAAAATTGCATGTTTTTCGGATTCGAGCTCAAAAAATTCATGTTGCCCACGAGTCAGTGAAGTCGACGTTGGCAAGACTAGATACACATGGGTGTGGGCTATAATTACACGAAATATCCCGTTGCCGTTTATTGATTTGAAAAAATAAATTGTTGAAACGTAAAAAAATCCGAAAATCAAAAAATCAAAATTTTTGATTTTCTCAATTTTCATAAATTTTACAAAAAAAAATAATTGTGACCAATCGAATTTTCAGCTAATTTTACATAGATGGGGGCGAGTTTTCAGCATGATAAGTAGTTTTCTTCATAACTTAACGCACCCCGCGTCGACCTCATGTGACGTTTGACGTCATAACTCGAATTATAGGGCCGATCGACAAAAACTGTTCTACGGTTTTCTTATCCACATATTGGACTATCGATTTATGAAGTAAATTTTTTTCGTTGTTCCTGCGGTGGTCGCCTGGTACGTTGATTACTGAATGTAAAGGCCTCTCGAACGATGTACAAAATAACCAGTTCCAATATTACATGTCTTGTGCTTGTCTGATTTATAATCGATTTAATGAACTCATCAAATCCGAATATATAAATCGTAACACTCGGTAACCTTTGACATAGCTTTTTAGTTTTTAGAGTTTTCTAGCATTATCACTAACTCAACCTAGGTTAGACAGTATAGGTTACTATGTATATAAATGTGATTTTAATGGTCATAAGCTATTCGGTTTTTCCAATTTTTGTAGCTAAACAATGTAAAACCGTTTATAATCGAATTATTTTTCTATCAAATGTAATGTTTTCACTTTCCCCGTAAAAAACGCACACGAAAATATTTACTGATTACCCGACTCCATATGTCATTACGTTAAACTTATCCGGTCCAGTACACCAAAATCACGCTCAAGTTTCAAACCTCCGAACGTTGTAATGTTATACTTTTAGCACCTAGAATATGTAGCGCGTGTTATTTACCTTACCGCGGCTCTGCCCTTTGTATTCTAACTCATGACCATGATTATTTACTGTAGGCACGTAGAAAATAACAACAAGTTTGTTTTGTGTTTGTTGTTGTGTGTAATCGAACAGTTTATAACAACAGACTGTGTACAACGGTACTGAGAATTTTCACCCCGTGGAACTTTCACCCCGCGTTTTTTTCGGGTTAGGGTAAATTGTTCAAAAGGTAAATTGTTCAAAAGGTAAATTGTTCAAAAGGTAAATTGTTCAAAGGTAAATTGTTCAAAGGTAAATTGTTCAAAGGTAAATTGTTCAAAAGGTAAATTGTTCAAAAGGTAAATTGTTCAAAGGGTAAATTGTTCAAAAGGTAAATTGTTCAAAAGGTAAATTGTTCAAAGGGTAAATGGTTCAAAAGGTAAATTGTTCAAAGGGTATTTTGTTCAAAAGGTAAATTGTTCAAAAGGTAAATTGTTCAATTTCTGGTAAATTGTTCAAAGGGTAAATTGTTCAAAAGGTAAATTGTTCAAAAGGTAAATTGTTCAAAAGGTAAATTGTTCAAAAGGTAAATTGTTCAAAAGGTAAATTGTTCAAAGGGTAAATTGTTCAAAAGGTAAATTGTTCAAAAGATAAATTGTTCAGAAGGTAAATGGTTCAAAGGGTAAATTGTTCAAAAGTTAAATTGTTCACAAGATAAATTGAACAAACAATCAGTCAGTCAGTCAGTCTGTAAATCAGTTTGTCAGTCTGTCTGACTGTCTGAAATCAGTCAGTCAGTCAGACAGTTAATAGTAAGTAGTAGTTTGTAGTATGCTCGTTTGTTTATGTATAAATTGTGCTAAATTTTAGCTCGTGTGCTCATCTTGATAACTTGATCTAGTTGACGGTACTGCAATTAGCCCAGTTTTTATAAACAAACAACCATACAACAAAATACAAAAAATACAACTTATTAAAGACTGACTGACTGACTAACTGACTGACTGACTGACTGAACTGACTGACTGGCTGACTGACTGACTGACTGACTGACTGACTGGCTGACTGAATGACTGACTGACTGACTGACTGAATGACAGACTGATCGACTGGACTGACTGACCTACTGACTGATTGACTGGGTGACTGACTTACTGACTGACATACTGATTGAATGACTGACTGACTGACTGAATGATAGACTGATCGACGGGACTTACTGACCTGCTGGCTGACTGACTGACTGACTGACCGACTGACTTATTGACTGACTGACTGACTGACATACTGACTGACTGACTGACTGATTCACTAACTGATAGTTCGACTGATTACTGATTTACTGACTGATTAACTGACTGACTGACTGACTGACCACAATAACTAACTTCATGCAAATTTGGTTGGTTTCTTATAAGGTAAACTTAAAAAAAAAAAATCAAAGGTAAACTGTTTAAACAATTAATTCTTCAAAGGTAAATTGTTCAAAGGTAAATTGTTCAAAAGGTAAATTGTTCAAGAGGTAAATTGTTCAAAAGGTAAATTGTTCAAAAGGTAAATTGTTCAAAAGGTAAATTGTTCAAAAGGTAAATTGTTCAAAAGGTAAATTGTTCAAAAACTGGTAAATTGTTCAAAAGGTAAATTTGTTCAAAAGGTAAATTGTTCAAAAGGTAAATTGTTCAAAAGGTAAATTGTTCAAAAGGTAAATGGTTCAAAAGGTAAATTGTTCAAAAGGTAAATTGTTCAAAAGGTAAATTGTTCAAAAGGTAAATTGTTCAAAAGGTAAATTGTTCAAAGGGTAAACTGTTCAGATATTTGAACAATTTACCTTTTGAACAATTTACCCTTTGAACAATTTACCTTCTGAACAATTTACCTTTTGAACAATTTACCTGGCCCCTTTTTTTCTGCGTATCACTTCCGATATTTATATTGAATTGCTTGCGGACAAACAAACAAACAAATAAACACACATTTTGGCTCGCGTTCTAGGCCAACCAGCCATTAGCTCTGGTCGAAGTTTCAGACTTCTACATAACTTATAGGGTGTCCCACATAACTTGCAGCATTCTAATCAACCGCCAATTTTTTTGTTGTGCTGTTAATAAAATGAGTTGTATATCATCTGATTGCATATAGTCTGATGTTTTGTTTGCCGCATACTGGAGGTTCAAACCTATTATACAGCTTGAGATACAGCCCATTTTCTGAAAGTAGTCATTTTCTACTTTTAATTTTGTTTTTAACTGACTTTGAATGCACAAAATTACAACGTATCATTGAAATAACGGAAATTTACAGATACTAAAATAAATCAGAAGCATTAAGTTACAGTTTATAATACTTGGTTTCACCAATCTCGGTGCATTTCGCACAGTGACTTATCCCAACTGAGCGGCAATCGTGACACGTGGTGACCCATACAGTCACGAGCACTTTTTTGAAAAACTTTTCGAAACTTTGTGGATATGTGCAAAATATCGTTTCATTGTTTATTTAGGTGATTTCAGATTCTTATAAGTTATTTTACTAATATTTACAATAAAAAATCATGAAAAAACGCAAAACTCAGATAGGAGTTTTTTTTCGATTTTGACTACTTTTACGAAAAGGGCCATATCTGGAGCTGTGTGATAGGTGTGAACCTCCAATATGCGGCAAACAAAACATCAGACTATATGCTATCTGATGATATAAGACTCATTATGTTAACATCACAACAAAAAATTTGGTGGATGATCAAAATGCTGCATGTGGGACACCCTATACATGTACATATGACTTGAACAGAAATAGTGTTTTTTCCTGTTTAAACTATGATTTGGAGACATAATATATATATATATATATTTATCACCTAAAATCAGTTAATATCTTTGTTTTTCTCGTCCGCTACAGATTAAAAGTGTTGTTTTCATTTTTTTCGGACTGGTGTTTCCAGTACCAACAAGTGGCCGTTTCGTTGACGCGTGCGTTGTTTGAAAACGGTTCCGGAAACTGTTCAAATAGAATTTGGGGACAGATTCCGTTCATCCAGATGTTCACAAGAACCTTGCAATCACAACGCCTGTTCTCCAAATAACTATACATAACTTTTTCTATCAATATGAGTGTGAAAAAGAGCAAAATATGCTTAAAAGCGAGCTCAATCGAGAACACTCAACCCAATGAATAAAAAGTTGTGGCCAATAAATTTCGTTAACAATTTCAAGGAATATTCGTAAGACTGGAACAAATAACTGATATCGGGCATCAAACAAAAAAATTCCGCCCTCCAGAAAGCAGTAATGGGCGCTTTTGCCCCGCGGCTGTTTCGCCCCGCCAAAGATAGGTCTTTCGCCTCGCCAAAAATATAAATTTCGCAGGGCAAAAGAGCCTACCTGAATTTTGACGCTGCCGGGGCTAAAGCGCACGTGTCATTTCGCCCCGCGTGATGGTTGGCGGAATAAGGGGTTCATGACGCCGGGGGGTCTGTCTAATGCGTCTAATGCAAATTACACACATGAAACCATTTTTTCATCAAAAAGTATAAACTTTTATTTATAGCGTTTGCCAAACTTTTCATTTTCAATAACTAACTAGCATGTTATATATTTTGGGTTCAAACGGTTCGAACGAGCTACCAGGGTAGTTCTCATTATTTGCTAAACAAACTTGACTTTTTCTCGGGTTACGGTATTCCAAACCACTTCATATTCAAACCGATGATAGAACGGACACTCGGCTACAATATGCACCCTCTTTGAAAACTTAGTTCCCAGTATTTCATACGGTTTTGGTGGTTTGAATTATTTAAATAAAGTTGGCTATTTATCGGGTTACGGTAGTCCAAACCACTTCATATTCGCAGCGATGGATAGAATGGACACTCGGTTACAATATGACCCCTCTTTGAAAACTTAGTTCCCAGTATTTCATACAGTTTTGGCTGTTTGAAGTTTTTAAATAAAGTTGGCTATTTCTCTGGTTACGGTAGTCCAAACCACTTCATATTCACAGCGATAATAGAATGGATACTCGGCTACAATATGCACCTTCTTTGAAAACTTAGTTCGCAGTATTTCATACACTTTTGGTGGTTTGAAGTTTTTAAACAAAGTTTGCTATTTCTCGGGTTACGGTATTCCAAACCACTTCATATTCACAGCGATGATAGAATGGATACTCGGCTACAATATGCACCTTCTTTGAAAACTTAGTTCGCAGTATTTCATACACTTTTGGTGGTTTGAAGTTTTTAAACAAAGTTGGCTTTTTCTCAGGTTACGGAAGTCCGAGCCACTTCATATTCACAGCGATGATAGAATTGACACTCAGCTACAATATGCACCTTCTTTGAAAACTTAGTTTGCAGAACTTCATACACTTTTGGTTGTTTGAAGTTTTTAAACAAAGTTGGCTTTTTCTCTAGTTACGGTAGTCCAAACCACTTCATTTTCACACTGACGATAGAGTGAACACTCGGCTACAATTTGCACCCTCTTTGAAAACTTGGTTTGCAGTATTTCATACAGTTTTGGTGGTTTGAAGTTTTTAAATAAAGTTGGTTTTTTCTCGAGTTACGGTAGTCCGAGTCACTCCATGTTCGCACCGATGATAGAATGGACATTCGGCTACAATATGCACCCTCTTTGAAAACTTAGTTCCTAATATTTCATACAGTTTTGGTGGTTTGAAGTTTTTAAACAAAGTTGGCTTTTTCTCAGGTTACAGAAATCCGAGCCACTTCATAATAACAGCGATGATAGAATGGACACTCGGCTACAATATTCACCTTTCAGTGGTTATTGTTATTCGTTTCGATGGTTGGGCGACCGTTCAGAAATTTACTTGGTTTTTCACAGTTTGTTGTATTCCTGCGTGCCCTAATTTTTTCTGATTGCTCTTGTCCGTGGCGGTCGTTTCGACGAAGCCATACTCCTCGAACAAGTCCTCACAGAGACAGCCGATGGACTAGTAATGAGCTCGACCACCACTGTAAGACCGTTCGCAGACCATGACGTCATCGAGTGAAGTCTGGCACCCGGTCGTGAAGTCTCTGCCGGTGTTGTTATATACAAACCAACAGAACTTCCTGGCCCGTTAAAGTCCGGCCCGCTGGTTTACAATCAGGTCGTGCCTGGTTAAAACCGACGATTCGGAGTTCGACTTCAACTGATTCTGGTATAGACGTGATCATTACGGATTCGCTTCTTAAACCGATCATCACTTTCGGCCTTTTCGGCCGCGTCTCGGGCCGCCTGGCTTTTCTCGACTCGATCACGGAAAAACCGGCATCTTCACCATCAAAAGCCGGCATTATGGTCTTGTTGAGTTTAATCAGGCCTATTTTCTTCTCAGGACCATCCAGCTTTTCAAACAGTTTATCCTTGAGCTTGGACTGCTGCGACAAAATGTTGAGAACCAACGTGTGGTCTTCCTGTTGTTTTTGCTGATTCTTCAGGCTCTGTTGCACGAAAATGTCAATGTGCGAAATTAGCGATTGAAGGCTGGGTGCATCCGGTGTCGTTTCGGAGGATAGGAAGGCTGCGAACTTGCGGACGCCATATTGAACTCCCTCTTTTTGGCGCGGAGTTTTCGAGATTTTGGTGTAAATTTATTTATGAGGGCTGCCATTTAATGTCGGATAGAATTTTAACCGCATGAAACTGTCTTGGTCGTGCCCGTCTCGCAGATGGCGGGGTACCTCAAGTCTCAACGGGTAAAAACCATTGAAACTTGAGAGCCAAAAGTAATCGGACTGTGGCTAAAACGGACTGTGGCTAAACGGACTGTGGCTAAAAAAAAATCGGACTGTGGCAAAAAAACTGTGGCTAAACGGACTGTGCGCGTGAAGGTTCGAAAGGGAATATATGATATCGGACTGTCCGCGTGAGAATGTGGTAAATGTTAATACGACATCGGACTGTGCGTGTGAGGATGATGAAAGTGTTTATATGATATCGGACTGTGCGCGTGAGGGTGCGGTAAGTGTTTGTGTGACATTGGACTGTGCGCGTGAGGCCGCGGTAAGTGTTTATATGATATCGGACTGTGCGCGTGAGGGTTCGGTAAGTGTTTATATGATATCGGACTGTGCGCGTGGGGTGCTGTAAGTGTTTATATGATATCGGACTGTGCGCGTGAGGGTTCGGTAAGTTTCTATACAACATCGGACTGTGTGCGTGAGGGGTAAGTGTTTATATGATATCGGACTGTGCGCATGAGGGTGCGGTTACTGTCTTTATGATATCGAACTGTGCGCGTGAGGGTTTGGTAAGTGTTTATATGATATTGGATTGTGCGCGTGAATATAAGAATGAGTAAGCAGGACGCTGTCATTGTGTTCCTTAATATCACAAAATCGCCAATTACATGGGCCTTGATTATTATGTACTGCGTTTATTATACTTTTTATCGCTAATTTTTTTACTTGATTGATTCATGTAAATGTCTTATGAAGATGTGAAACTGTGCATTAAATTTTGCAAGCGTTTTTCAGTTACATAAGTTATCTTAACCCCGAAAACACTTTTAATTGTATTATAACACCCGTATTCAATGTAACAAACTAGTATATCATCAGTGTAACAAATCATGCAGTCTATAACATCCCAACTATGTAGATGTGGATGTGTTACATGTTGCAGTATGTCAGGGTCAACATCACAAGGCGGATGAAAATGTTACTGTAACCGGGTTCACTGAGTTTAGTGTATGCAAATGTACATTTACATGTTTATGTATGAAACGGGACCGTATGACGTGAACGACGACGATGAGAATAATTTCTGTTTTTTCAGTATAAAAGGTGTTCCGTATTTGGGTTGGTCAAAGAGAGGACATAATAAAGCCCATGTACTGTTTCTGCAAGCAAAAATATTGCCCAAAACGTCTGATAATGAAACATTACTAGCCTCAACTCAACTCGGTTGACACCGTTTTACACAGTTTAATGCAGTATAATATGGGGTGGTGATGATTGATGTGCGTGTTAACACAGATTTTCTGATGTTTCATTATCAGACGCTTTCGGCAATATTTTTGCTTGCAGAAACAACAAACAAGCTTTACTTGCATTGATTGATGACATGAATGAGTCATTATGGTAATACATGTCTGTTTTATACTTACACTACAGTACAGGACAAAAAGATGTGGCCGGCTGCGCGAAATTTCGGCGAATTCGCTGAAATTTCAGCTACAACTGTTTTTATGCAATTTCTTGAAATTCATGTATTTTTTGTTGGATATTTTACTATACATGTGTAGACAATTCATAACTCTATATTGTTGCTCAAAAGTGAAAAAATCTGTCAAGGGAATTTCCCTTTAAGGGCTATATTAACAAAAGCCAATTTTCGTTGTGGGACCCGTTGCCACGGCAACACTGAAAACGAGCATGTGCCCTTGAGGGGATTTTCCCATTATAAACAATAGACCAAACTCGTATTAACAATCGAAAAATTAAAGTTATGAATTGTCTACACATGTATAGTAAAATATCCAATAAAAAAAAATGAATTTCAAGAAATTGCATAAAAACAGTTGTAGCTGAAATTTCAGCGAACTCGCCGAAATTCTGCGCAGTCGGCCACATCTTTTTGTCCTGTACTGTAATTGATAACAATAAAATCTTACTATGTCAGTACATGTCTGTTTGATACTTATACATACGAAGTGATGACATGAATGAGTCTTTATGGTAATACATGTCTGTTTTCTACTTACACTAATTGATAACAATAATATCTTACTATGTCAGTACATGTCTGTTTGATACTGTTTGATACTGCAAGCAAAGTAGTGCCCAAAACGTCTGATAATGAAACATCACTGGCCTAAACTCAATAGTCGGTTGACACCATAGTTTAACACAGTATAGCATGGGGTGACGATGATTGTTGTGCGTGTTTACTCCAATTGTCTGATGTTTCATTATCAGACGTTTTGGTCACTACTTTTGCTGGCAGAAACAACAGAAAGGCTTCACGCATTAGATCTAAGTTTTCATTATATCTCATTCAATTTCATACCACAATATGTTGTCAATTTCAGTCACATCAATCAACATTCATGTTGAAATTGTTTACGCTGGTGTTGACCTTCGTAGTCAGTGTCCAAGCCGATCTGCGTACATTCAGTGCCGTCGAAGTCGACCTGTTCCTTAATGAAACTGTGAACTCACTGAAATTAAATGAACCCTGCCAACTGGCACTGCACCAAATACTGACTGCCATTAGTGACAATAACACGGACGTAATGGAGGATCACAGGCAGATCGACTTTGTGAGTGCGTTCACAGCCACCACCTACAATGCGTACAGGAACAAACACCATGATCGATTCATGTACAGGTATGTACCCACATATTGATGTATGTATCTGCCGTGCCGTGATTTGTGAAACAAGACACCAGTCAACCATGTGCTAACAATACAGTTGCCATCAAACACAGTGGATAAGTGTATATCGTTCAAATCGTAGAAGTAGTCAGCAGCTCAGAAATTTATACCGTTGTCCATTAAAACATATTTTTTGATAGCAACGAGCGAATGTGCGGCAGATCACAAAAATGCGATCAACAAGACTGTTCCTATGAACATCGTTTCAGATCGATGCAGTGCGTCGAGGCAGCGGGTGGCGATGTGAACAAGAAGAACGATATGCCGATGCATTTCTGCTACGCGCACTCAACCGATGCCGGACAGTCAATGCCGAACGGATCGATGGTGCCGATGGGCAGTACCGTAGCCGTGTGCTTGCCGAGTGCCTGTTTGGAGTATAGCCGGCAGGTGGCACAGGCATGGCACGATGCCAACATGCCCAATCATACTCTGGATGAACCGGTGTGCATTGCCAGCAAATGGGATCAGCAATGGTTTGTGATTCCAGTTATACCGTTATATTATTATATTATTATACCGCTTCCAGTTATATTATTTTGCAGGAGCGCGTGCAAACAACGTTTTCTGGTGAAATTGTGAAAAAAATTATCTTTTTTGTCAATTTTAGCTGAATTTTTCAAGTTTTGTGTGAAAAATGAAAACTTTACTTATTCTTAATAATTGACCCATTTTTTATCAGTTCTCATTTACAATTTCTAGTTCAGCGAATTGTTTATGAATGTATCAAAAGACTAATCTGTCAGGTATGTGGAACCGTTTGCGCTGGCGCAGTTCGGTTTGGAGATGGTGCTGATGACGATGTGCTTCGGCGCCTGCTGGTCAACCACATTGTTTCCCAAATCTCAAAATCGGCTGGCCGTACGATTCCTCAACGCATTCACCTTTACGACCAATTTCAAAAAGTTGGTGGTCATTACTCCAGAACTTTATTTTAAAGATGTGAGATTATAGTAAAATCCTATACATTATTTTAAGATTGTTTCGCATTCCGCGCGACCCATCGGCGACGGTGAGCTGTTTGGTTGGTATCAGAGTGATTTCGATGGTGTGGTGTGTGATCGGACACAGCTACATAGCCGTACAACCATTCATTCAACACATTACCACATTCAAGTTCGCTATGAACAGCAAGCCAAACTTACTTAAGCGAATAAAGAAACAATCTTTACTCTTTCTCAAAGAACTTAACATAGGTCATCTACAAATGTAAGCTTACTACATACTAGCACAAACCTAGATAATTTGTACAATCCAAGTTTTGGTAGTTATATTGAGAACTTAATCCACTATTTATAGCCGATATTCAGAAACGATCTGGCATCCAACTATTTTACGATTCTCATAACCAACTTCACCTTGTGCGTTGACACGTTCTTTGTGCTGAGTGGATGCTTGACAGCGTACTCGTTCTTTACCAAGATCGTCACAAATGATCAAAGTTAGAACGATTAGGAAGATTAAAATTCGAAGAATAATCAGAGTGCTGACTAGAAAAGGAAGAATGAGAGTAATCAAAAAGACTATAATGTTTATAAATATAAGAATGATCAAAGTCATTTGAACGATTAGAAAAAAGTATAATAACCAGATGACAGTTACCCAACAAGTCCTATGATGTAACATACCCTCCATAATTAGGCTACGTAAAGGTGAGCTGGAACAGTTGGGCGTTTTGGCTTCGATTCTACCGTCACCGACTGGTCAGACTGTGGCCGCTCTACACATTCGCTATGTTCACATTCACCGTTCGGTTGGCCGTTCCCAACAAAAACTAACGCATTCTAGATTAACATATACTAAACAATGTTGAAATGGAAATGTATGTAAATGTATGAAAATGAACACAGTTGTTTGTTTTAGATTATCCAAGATGCACTCACACCCAACCTGGCCATTGTGCGACCCATCGGTGCAGTGCAGCAACAGCTGGTGGCACAACCTACTCTTTCTCAATTCCATCATACCGGACAGCGCATGTATGGTATGGACTTGGTTGGTATAATCACCATTCTATTATCTTTCAAAATACCCATTCATATAATGAGTCCTTCATTTATTGATAATTAATTTACCATGCGCCGTCTCAGGTATCTGGCCAACGATTTCATCTACTTCATTTTTTCACCCGTTCTTCTTCTGATCTTCAAAGCAAACCGACGTGCCGGCAGTACCGTAATCATTATTGGCTGCATTGCTGCCTGCATCATCAGGGCCGTGTTGATTCACATCAATAACTGGCCGCCAACTGTGATGTTCTGGTATCAGCCTGATAATTTCAACATTGACGTCGTCGCATACTTCATGCAGGTTAAATTGTATAGTTTTATTATTGAATTTCCATTATTGAACCATCGCCCATCGGTAAACTCCTATTTGGCTCACATGCGGAAAAACATATACATAACTCTCTAACCTGATAATGAAAACTGATCAACGGTTATTATTTGCAGATGTACGTCAAACCGCACACACGATTCGCCACGTATTTGGTTGGCATTCAGCTTGGTCACACTCTGACACACTCGTTGGACACATCAAATGACCGTAAGCAGTACGGTTGGGTGCAGTCATTGGGTATGTGGTCATTGGCGGCAATGCTCGGTTTGGGTGCCCTGTTGGGTTTGTACCCGGCTCTGCACAACTTACGATTCGGTGTTTGGGCCGTCTATCACATCGTCTACGCCAGCTGCTACAGGTCACTTCTTCTTACTGATTCAGACGCAAGCAATTAAATCACTAGCGGACGAGAAGGGGAGGAAATTCCCCCCTCTATGACCGTTTAAAAATAAAAAAAAATTTTCCACAAAGTGTATGTAATAATATTAATAACAGAAAATTCCCCCCCTCTTTGAAGAAATTCTCCTCATTTTGAAGAATTGGCCGCCAGTGAATGTAATGATCAATGTTGCAGACTGTGTTTCGCATTGAGTGTATTCATTGTGGTCTACATGTGCCACAGCGGTCGAGCCTACTACCTGAATCGTTTGCTGAGTTGTTCATTGTGGGTGCCGCTGGCCAACACGTCATATGGAGTGTACCTGTACCATTTAATGCCCATCATTGGCACTTATCTCTGGTCGCCCCTTCCTTATATATGGCAGGTGGGTCCAACTTTGTACTTGTACCTTCGTATGTGCTGTGCTATTCTCTGCGCTTCCGAACAAAAAAATATTTCAGATTTAGCCTGATATGAAAGGATAATCTGAGAGAATATGTAAGAATATGAGAGTCGTATTCACGTTTATACAAAAGTCAAGTCGTCTTGGAAATTTATGCCTTAAGTGACCAAGCTCAATGTACTGTATTGCGTTTGCTCAAATCATGAAATTTAACAACCTTAACAAAGTTGACCGTATGTTGCAATGTTAAGGGTCACGGCTACCACCTTCTGGTTTACGGTTTGTTCCACGTTGCCGGTGGCTGGATGTCGAGCATCCCGGCTGCGATGCTCGTTGAGGTGCCGTCCCTCAACATCGAACGCATCCTGCTGGGCACCGCACCCAATTCTGGGGCACAGAAGCCCATAACGGGGGTCTGTAAACCCTGTATTTAACTGTGGTGTACACCACAGGCAAACCATTTAAAGAGAGGGGACTTTCGTCAAACGTCAGTTTTCAGGCCATTTTATCTGAAGATCTAGACGAAATACAGATGATTTCGTTTTCACCCGAAAGTCCCAAATATGTTTCGTGTAATTTGGTTTGATTCTTGTTTTAATAAAGTACAAGCTTTTTCGTGATTCATCTCAAATCTTGTTTCCTGCTTTTTCACGATCAGACTATTCAAAATAAAAGAATAAAACTTTCATGTCTCATACTTTTTCACGATTGGACTTGCCAAGATGCATATTTCCAGAAACTACAAAAAAAGTTTCGGCAGTAAAACTTTTCCCTGAATGGATGGATGGTTTCGAACATGTGAACAAATAATTTTTTTTTCTCAAAAATGTTTAAAAAAATTTGTTTTTTGTTGGAATTTTTATTGTCATAAAATTAAGCTTGCTTTGCTGATTTTTTTCATGTATTTTTCATGGAAATACGTTCATTATTGAATGGTTAAAATACCGTTCAAAATTAGAATTAAATTTCAAAAAAAAATTTCTACTTTTCGATAATTAACGTATTTCCATGAAAAATACATGTTATAAAAACATGAGTGTTTCACCTCTTAGGTTATGGCTAACGGTTCGGCTTGTGGTGATATGAAAAACCACGCTGGACACCTCCGCTTCGCGGTGCTTACGGTCCAAGGCGGGGGCATAAAACTTAGGTTTCAGTGTAGGCTTAGGCTTAGCCTTTGAAGAAGGGCTCGGACGCTCGAGCTCTTCTCAAACCCCAAGCCTAATCCTAAGCCTAAACTGAAAACTAACTCATAGCCTCATACTCGGCGATCTCGCTTAGAAGGAACATTCTGTGATAATTACTAAGCCGAAGCCATACAAACAATGGGAACTTCTTAATGCAAATAAGAGCGCTATAATGGGATAGTTTCTTTATAACAGGCAATCCTATTTATCTCTAATTTATGCTTCGTTTTCATTAAAAAAACGTTTTTCAGTCACAAAATTTTCCGTTCACTTGTGCGAAACCATAGTTTTGAGAAAAGTTTTACTGGTGACAATTTTTTTGTAGTTTCTGTAAATATGCTGCCAGGATCGAACCATATTCGTTACTCCCCATGCCTTCAGGGCATTTTTAGTTGCTTGTCTTTTACTTTTTTATGTGTGAACAAATCACATATACATTTTGTGAAAATTTCTCAGACCTTCAGTAAATTTGGATTTCCAAACATTGAATTACAGAAAAAATCGTGAGAACAGGGATAGTTCGCGAGCCCCTTCAATTTTTTCTTATAGAAGAAGTCATTATAGCTTGTTTTGAGTTACCCCGTGAGAACCATGAATATCGGGGCGCGCATGCGAAACATTTTTTATTGTGGCATGATAAATTCCTACGTCATGAAATGTAAGAGAGTGTTAAGCTAAACAATTTGCTACAACTTTCGATAACGAAATTAGCGAGTTTCCTGGATAAATCTGCTAGTTTCTTTATATCAATGTGTTCGTTAGCCTAACCTACAGAAGAAAAAAAATTTACAGAAAGAAAAAAAGTATAATTTAATGCATTATTTATTGAATTAACTTCCATTCAAATCAGTCAGCACACACGTGTCAGTCCTCCCCCTCCCCCTTGGGATAAGCGAGCGTAGGGGTTCAACTCGCGTCCCCAACTGTATAAATACCTATAATTGAATAAATACCTTGATTTGTTATTTAATTTTTCATTACAGTTATTGAGTTTCATGAAAAAACCTTCTGTACATAGTTTGTTTCAAAAGTTGTATTTCAATCCATACCATGATTATTCAAAACGAAAATAATCACGTGTCCGCCAGTTACACCATTGCGCATGCACGAAATCTTGCTTATCCCAAGGGGGAGGGGGAGGACTGACACGTGTGTGCTGACCGATTTGAAGGGAAGTTAATTCAATAAATAATGCATTAAATTATACTTTTTACTTTCTGTTTAATTTTTTTTCTTCTGTAGGACAGGCTAACGAACACAATGATGTAAAGAAACTAGCAGATTTATCGATTTAACTCGCTAATTTCGTCATCGAAAGTTGTAGCAAATTTTTTAGCTCAAAACTCCCTTACATTTCTAGGAATTTATCATGCCACGAAAAAAAATGTTTCGCATGCGCGCCCCGATATTCATGGTTCACACGGGGTAACTCAAAACAAGCTATACATAATTGACAGAAAGATGTAAAAAACCCTGAATTAGTGATAATGTGAACAAGCTGCCTTACGTTACATAAAATAGACCGTTGAGGTATAGAGCAGTATATAATATCAAAAATGAAACAATTTAACATTTTCAATGTTATTGATTTTTAGGGGTATTGAACCACCCGTTTAACATGCAGAACCACTATCCACTTGACAACCTTGACCAAAAATATAATTTAAATGGGTTTACATCATCAAACATAATTTCCAATCATAAATGTATCATCACAACTTAAAAAGTAACTTCAAAAACGTGACTATTATTTGGTTAGTTGTACAGGGTGTCCCAGCGAGGGGTTCACGATTTGTTTTTTTAGTAACTTTTGTGTACGTCGAGCAATAATCTTAAAATTTGATACTGTAACTACCAATACGTTGGCAATTTTTTTGCTTTTTGAAATTCCAAAATTCGTTCAGTACAGTTCGTGTTACAGTTGACTGAAAAAATACTCTATTTTTGAACGAATTTTCAATATAATTTTATTTGGAAACACACTCAAAACTAAATTTAATTGTGATTATACGACAAATATATTGACAATTTATGCAAGAAACAATGTAAAAAAACCCGTATCGATCGTTGTTTTAGAAAATCTGGTAGTCATATTGCATTCTAAGATATCGAGGAATTATTGAATGGAACGATGGTCGTGTAAGCTGACGGAGCCCCTTCGCACTGGGCACGTTCTGTGCCTGCATGGACTCACCGAATGGGTAGGACGTTGAGGAACCACGGATTGACCGGTGCGATCCCCCGATTTGACCACTTCTGATTACGGGTTTTGAAGACATCAGAAGCAACTCCATTATTCTCACAACATCGACACAGTTGAAGAACTCAAACACATTATCTCAATGGAAATGGCTAAAATTACTGCCGAATCGCGGCTGAAAGCATTACATTCAATATTATGACTTGAATTTTATATCAAGATTTCGATTTATAAAAATTCTGATGTAATTACTATCAAGTCGACCATGATGAACAACATAGTCTTACTATGATCTCCATACTTGAAGTATATTTCCGCGAACGTGAAAATGCGTGACCGCGAGCTGGGTCACAGTTAAACGAACGACAACTGATTAAACGGGTTCGGACGCTGGTTAAACTCTATTGAATTCTTTTACCCACACACAACAATGTTTACCTTTTTTAGTGTTCTTTTAAGATTCCGTTCTATAAATATTATCTAAGTTATGAAAATGTATGTATATTTGCATGAATGTGTTATTTATGAATGTGTTTTTTCATGGACGTGTTTTTTCATGTTTTTTTGTCATGGATGTGTTTCTACATGGATGTGTTTTTTCATGGATGTGTTTTTATGTGCATCGCAAATTTTTGCCCACGGGACTCAACTGTATAGAAACTAAAAATGTTTGACCACGGGACTCAACTGCATTGAAACTAAAATAGTTTGCCCACGGGACTCAATAGTATTGAAAGCAAAATTGTTTTCCCACGGGACTCAACTGCATTGAAATTTTGCCCACGGGACTCAACTGTATTGAGAGCCCCACGGGACTCAACTGTATAGAAACTAAAATAGTTTGACCACGGGACTCAACTGCATTGAAACTGAAATAGTTTGCCCACGGGACTCAATAGTATTGAAAGCAAAATTGTTTTCCCACGGGACTGAACTGCATTGAAATTTTGCCCACGGGACTCAACTGCATTGAAATTTCGCCCACGGGACCCAACTATATTGAAAGCCCCACGGGACTCAACTGTATAGAAACTAAAATAGTTTGACCACGGGACTCAACTGCATTGAAAGCTAAATTGTTTTCCCACGGGACTCAACTGCATTGAAATTTTGCCCACGGGACTCAACTGTATTGAAAGCCCCACGGGACTCAACTGTATAGAAACTAAAATAGTTTGTCCACGGGACTCAACTGCATTGAAACTAAAATAGTTTGCCCATGGGACTCAATAGTATTGAAAGCACAATTGTTTTCCCACGGGACTCAACTGCATTGAAATTTTGCCCACGGGATACTACTGTATTGAAAGCCCCACGGGACGCATATTTCCAGAAACTACAAAAAAAAATTCGCCAGTAAAACTTTTCCCTGAATGGATGGATGGTTTCGAACAAACAAACAAATAAAAAAATTTTTCGAAAAAAAAATTAATTTTTTTGTTGGAATTTTTAAGGTCATAAAATTAAGCTTGTTTTGCTGATTTTTTTCATGTATTTTTCATGAAAATACGTTGATTATTGAATGGTTAAATTAACGTTCAAAGTTAGAATTAAATTTCAAAAAATTATTTCAACTTTTAATCAATGTAATTCCATGAAAAATACATGTTATTAAAACATGAGTGTTTTACCTCTTAGGTTATGGCTAACGGTTCGGCTTGTGGTGACATGAAAAACCATGCTGGACACCTCCGCTTCGCGGTGCTAACGGTCCAAGGCGGGGGCATAAAACTTAGGTTTCAGTGTAGGCTTAGACTTAGGCTTAGCCTTTGAAGAAGGGCTCGGGCGCTACGCGCCCAAGTCCTTCTCAAACCCTAAGCCTAATCCTAAGCCTAAACTGAAAACTAACCCTTAGCCTCATACTCGGCGATCTCGCTTAGAAGGAACAGTCTGTGATAATTACTAAGCCGAAGCCATACAAACAATGGTAATTTTTTGATGCAAATACGAGCGCTAGAATGGGATAGTTTCTTCATAACAGGCAATCCTATTTTTTCTCTAATTTATGCTTCGTTTTCCAAAAAAAAAAAAAAATTAGTCACAAAATTTTCCGTTCACTTGTGCGAAACCATAGTTTTGTGAAAAGTTTTACTGGCGACAATTTTTTTTGTAGTTTCTGTAAATATGCCCACGGCATTCAACTGTATAGAAACTAAAATATAAGTGATGACGGCTATTCTTACGACAGTTGAACTTTTTTTCTTGTAAATAGGTCGCACGTACGGAATTTATTTTGGCGCGAATTCAAATTTTTTTGAAAGTTTTTGGGTCGTTGACTTTGGTTCACATCATTTTAGAGACTTTTTGACAATTTTATTTCAGATTCGAGTTCTCCATCAAATTTGGAGCCTGCATGAACTTTTCGAGCAATTAAATCAACCGATTTGAATATTTTTTTTTTAATTTCATCAAGAAACGGGAAGAAGAAAACGAAAACCGTTGAAACCGTGAAGTACGAAGGTGAAAAAATTCATGCTGGCCTCAAATTTGATGGAGAATTCGAAAATGGAATAAAATTGTCAAAAAAGTCACTAAATTAATGTGAACCGAGGTCACCGACCAAAAAACTTTCAAAACAATTTGAATTCGCGCCAAAATAAAATCCGTACGTGCGACCTTTTTACAAGAAAAAAAAGTTCAACTGTCGTAAGAATAGACGTCATCACGTATAGTTTGACTACGGGACTCAACTGCATTGAAACTAAAATAGTTTGCCCACGGGACTCAACTGCATTGAAACTAAAATAGTTTGCCCACGGGACTCAATAGTATTGAAAGCAAAATTGTTTTCCCACGGGACTCAACTGCATTGAAATTTTGCCCACGGGACTCAACTGTATTGAAAGCCCCACGGTACTCAACTGTATAGAATTTAAAATAGTTTGACCACGGGACTCAACTGCATTGAAACTAAAATAGTTTGCCCACGGGACTCAATAGTATTGAAAGCACAATTGTTTTCCCACGGGACTCAACTGCATTGAAATTTTGCCCACGGGACTCAACTGCATTGAAATTTCGCCCACGGGACTCAACTGTATTAAAAGCCCCACGGGACTCAACTGTATAGAAACTAAAATAGTTTGACCACGGGACTCAACTGCATTGAAAGCTAAATTGTTTTCCCACGGGACTCAACTGGATTGAAATTTTGCCCACGGGACTCAACTGTATTGAAAGCCCCAAGGGACTCAACTGTATAGAAACTAAAATAGTTCGTCCACGATACTCAACTGCATTGAAACTAAAATAGTTTGCCCATGGGACTCAATAGTATTGAAAGCACAATTGTTTTCCCACGGGACTCAACTGCATTGAAATTTTGCCCACGGGATACAACTGTATTGAAAGCCCCACGGGACTCAACTGTATAGAAACTAAAAAAGTTGACTACGGGACTCAACTGCATTGAAACTAAAATAGTTTGCCCACGGGACTCAAAAGTATTGAAAGCAAAATTGTTTTTCCACGGGACTCAACTGCATTGAAATTTTGCCCACGGGACTCAACTGTATTGAAAGCCCCACGGGACTCAACTGTATAGAAACTAAAATAGTTTGACCACGGGACTCAACTGCATTGAAAGCTAAAATGTTTTCCCACGGGACTCAACTGTATTGAAAGCCCCACGGGACTCAACTGTATAGAAACTAAAATAGTTTGTCCACGGGACTCAACTGCATTGAAACTAAAATAGTTTGCCCATGGGACTCAATAGTATTGAAAGCACAATTGTTTTCCCACGGGACTCAACTGCATTGAAATTTTGCCCACGGGATACAACTGTATTGAAAGCCCCACGGGACTCAACTGCATTGAAACTAAAATAGTTTGCCCACGGGACTCAATAGTATTGAATGCAAATTTGTTTTCCCACGGGACTCAACTGCATTGAAATTTTGCCCACGGGACTCAACTGTATTGAAAGCCCCACGGGACTCAACTGTATAGAAACTAAAATAGTTTGACCACGGGACTCAACTGCATTGAAAGCTAAATTGTTCTCCCACGGGACTCAACTGCATTGAAAGCCCCACGGGACTCAACTGTATAGAAACTAAAATAGTTTGTCCACGGGACTCAACTGCATTGAAACTAAAATAGTTTGCCCATGGGACTCAATAGTATTGAAAGCACAATTGTTTTCCCACGGGACTCAACTGCATTGAAATTTTGCCCACGGGATACAACTGTATTGAAAGCCCCACGGGACTCAACTGTATAAAAACTAAAATAGTTTGGCCACGGGACTCAACTGCATTGAAACTAAAATAGTTTGCCCACGGGACTCAACTGCATTGAAACTAAAATAGTTGCCAAGATGCATATTTCCAGAAACTACAAAAAAAGTTTCGGCAGTAAAACTTTTCCCTGAATGGATGGATGGTTTCGAACATGTGAACAAATAATTTTTTTTTCTCAAAAATGTTTAAAAAAATTTGTTTTTTGTTGGAATTTTTATTGTCATAAAATTAAGCTTGCTTTGCTGATTTTTTTCATGTATTTTTCATGGAAATACGTTCATTATTGAATGGTTAAAATACCGTTCAAAATTAGAATTAAATTTCAAAAAAAAAATTCTACTTTTCGATAATTAACGTATTTCCATGAAAAATACATGTTATAAAAACATGAGTGTTTCACCTCTTAGGTTATGGCTAACGGTTCGGCTTGTGGTGATATGAAAAACCACGCTGGACACCTCCGCTTCGCGGTGCTTACGGTCCAAGGCGGGGGCATAAAACTTAGGTTTCAGTGTAGGCTTAGGCTTAGCCTTTGAAGAAGGGCTCGGACGCTCGAGCTCTTCTCAAACCCCAAGCCTAATCCTAAGCCTAAACTGAAAACTAACTCATAGCCTCATACTCGGCGATCTCGCTTAGAAGGAACATTCTGTGATAATTACTAAGCCGAAGCCATACAAACAATGGGAACTTCTTAATGCAAATAAGAGCGCTATAATGGGATAGTTTCTTTATAACAGGCAATCCTATTTATCTCTAATTTATGCTTCGTTTTCATTAAAAAAACGTTTTTCAGTCACAAAATTTTCCGTTCACTTGTGCGAAACCATAGTTTTGAGGAAAGTTTTACTGGTGACAATTTTTTTGTAGTTTCTGTAAATATGCTGCCAGGATCGAACCATATTCGTTACTCCCCATGCCTTCAGGGCATTTTTAGTTGCTTGTCTTTTACTTTTTTATGTGTGAACAAATCACATATACATTTTGTGAAAATTTCTCAGACCTTCAGTAAATTTGGATTTCCAAACATTGAATTACAGAAAAAATCGTGAGAACAGGGATAGTTCGCGAGCCCCTTCAATTTTTTCTTATAGAAGAAGTCATTATAGCTTGTTTTGAGTTACCCCGTGAGAACCATGAATATCGGGGCGCGCATGCGAAACATTTTTTATTGTGGCATGATAAATTCCTACGTCATGAAATGTAAGAGAGTGTTAAGCTAAACAATTTGCTACAACTTTCGATAACGAAATTAGCGAGTTTCCTGGATAAATCTGCTAGTTTCTTTATATCAATGTGTTCGTTAGCCTAACCTACAGAAGAAAAAAAAATTTACAGAAAGAAAAAAAGTATAATTTAATGCATTATTTATTGAATTAACTTCCATTCAAATCAGTCAGCACACACGTGTCAGTCCTCCCCCTCCCCCTTGGGATAAGCGAGCGTAGGGGTTCAACTCGCGTCCCCAACTGTATAAATACCTATAATTGAATAAATACCTTGATTTGTTATTTAATTTTTCATTACAGTTATTGAGTTTCATGAAAAAACCTTCTGTACATAGTTTGTTTCAAAAGTTGTATTTCAATCCATACCATGATTATTCAAAACGAAAATAATCACGTGTCCGCCAGTTACACCATTGCGCATGCACGAAATCTTGCTTATCCCAAGGGGGAGGGGGAGGACTGACACGTGTGTGCTGACCGATTTGAAGGGAAGTTAATTCAATAAATAATGCATTAAATTATACTTTTTACTTTCTGTTTAATTTTTTTTCTTCTGTAGGATAGGCTAACGAACACAATGATGTAAAGAAACTAGCAGATTTATCGATTTAACTCGCTAATTTCGTCATCGAAAGTTGTAGCAAATTTTTTAGCTCAAAACTCCCTTACATTTCTAGGAATTTATCATGCCACGAAAAAAAAATGTTTCGCATGCGCGCCCCGATATTCATGGTTCACACGGGGTAACTCAAAACAAGCTATACATAATTGACAGAATGATGTAAAAAACCCTGAATTAGTGATAATGTGAACAAGCTGCCTTACGTTACATAAAATAGACCGTTGAGGTATAGAGCAGTATATAATATCAAAAATGAAACAATTTAACATTTTCAATGTTATTGATTTTTAGGGGTATTGAACCACCCGTTTAACATGCAGAACCACTATCCACTTGACAACCTTGACCAAAAATATAATTTAAATGGGTTTACATCATCAAACATAATTTCCAATCATAAATGTATCATCACAACTTAAAAAGTAACTTCAAAAACGTGACTATTATTTGGTTAGTTGTACAGGGTGTCCCAGCGAGGGGTTCACGATTTGTTTTTTTAGTAACTTTTGTGTACGTCGAGCAATAATCTTAAAATTTGATACTGTAACTACCAATACGTTGGCAATTTTTTTGCTTTTTGAAATTCCAAAATTCGTTCAGTACAGTTCGTGTTACAGTTGACTGAAAAAATACTCTATTTTTGAACGAATTTTCAATATAATTTTATTTGGAAACACACTCAAAACTAAATTTAATTGTGATTATACGACAAATATATTGACAATTTATGCAAGAAACAATGTAAAAAAACCCGTATCGATCGTTGTTTTAGAAAATCTGGTAGTCATATTGCATTCTAAGATATCGAGGAATTATTGAATGGAACGATGGTCGTGTAAGCTGACGGAGCCCCTTCGCACTGGGCACGTTCTGTGCCTGCATGGACTCACCGAATGGGTAGGACGTTGAGGAACCACGGATTGACCGGTGCGATCCCCCGATTTGACCACTTCTGATTACGGGTTTTGAAGACATCAGAAGCAACTCCATTATTCTCACAACATCGACACAGTTGAAGAACTCAAACACATTATCTCAATGGAAATGGCTAAAATTACTGCCGAATCGCGGCTGAAAGCATTACATTCAATATTATGACTTGAATTTTATATCAAGATTTCGATTTATAAAAATTCTGATGTAATTACTATCAAGTCGACCATGATGAACAACATAGTCTTACTATGATCTCCATACTTGAAGTATATTTCCGCGAACGTGAAAATGCGTGACCGCGAGCTGGGTCACAGTTAAACGAACGACAACTGATTAAACGGGTTCGGACGCTGGTTAAACTCTATTGAATTCTTTTACCCACACACAACAATGTTTACCTTTTTTTAGTGTTCTTTTAAGATTCCGTTCTATAAATATTATCTAAGTTATGAAAATGTATGTATATTTGCATGAATGTGTTATTTATGAATGTGTTTTTTCATGGACGTGTTTTTTCATGTTTTTTTGTCATGGATGTGTTTCTACATGGATGTGTTTTTTCATGGATGTGTTTTTATGTGCATCGCAAATTTTTGCCCACGGGACTCAACTGTATAGAAACTAAAAATGTTTGACCACGGGACTCAACTGCATTGAAACTAAAATAGTTTGCCCACGGGACTCAATAGTATTGAAAGCAAAATTGTTTTCCCACGGGACTCAACTGCATTGAAATTTTGCCCACGGGACTCAACTGTATTGAGAGCCCCACGGGACTCAACTGTATAGAAACTAAAATAGTTTGACCACGGGACTCAACTGCATTGAAACTGAAATAGTTTGCCCACGGGACTCAATAGTATTGAAAGCAAAATTGTTTTCCCACGGGACTGAACTGCATTGAAATTTTGCCCACGGGACTCAACTGCATTGAAATTTCGCCCACGGGACCCAACTATATTGAAAGCCCCACGGGACTCAACTGTATAGAAACTAAAATAGTTTGACCACGGGACTCAACTGCATTGAAAGCTAAATTGTTTTCCCACGGGACTCAACTGCATTGAAATTTTGCCCACGGGACTCAACTGTATTGAAAGCCCCACGGGACTCAACTGTATAGAAACTAAAATAGTTTGTCCACGGGACTCAACTGCATTGAAACTAAAATAGTTTGCCCATGGGACTCAATAGTATTGAAAGCACAATTGTTTTCCCACGGGACTCAACTGCATTGAAATTTTGCCCACGGGATACTACTGTATTGAAAGCCCCACGGGACGCATATTTCCAGAAACTACAAAAAAAAATTCGCCAGTAAAACTTTTCCCTGAATGGATGGATGGTTTCGAACAAACAAACAAATAAAAAAATTTTTCGAAAAAAAAATTAATTTTTTTGTTGGAATTTTTAAGGTCATAAAATTAAGCTTGTTTTGCTGATTTTTTTCATGTATTTTTCATGAAAATACGTTGATTATTGAATGGTTAAATTAACGTTCAAAGTTAGAATTAAATTTCAAAAAATTATTTCAACTTTTAATCAATGTAATTCCATGAAAAATACATGTTATTAAAACATGAGTGTTTTACCTCTTAGGTTATGGCTAACGGTTCGGCTTGTGGTGACATGAAAAACCATGCTGGACACCTCCGCTTCGCGGTGCTAACGGTCCAAGGCGGGGGCATAAAACTTAGGTTTCAGTGTAGGCTTAGACTTAGGCTTAGCCTTTGAAGAAGGGCTCGGGCGCTACGCGCCCAAGTCCTTCTCAAACCCTAAGCCTAATCCTAAGCCTAAACTGAAAACTAACCCTTAGCCTCATACTCGGCGATCTCGCTTAGAAGGAACAGTCTGTGATAATTACTAAGCCGAAGCCATACAAACAATGGTAATTTTTTGATGCAAATACGAGCGCTAGAATGGGATAGTTTCTTCATAACAGGCAATCCTATTTTTTCTCTAATTTATGCTTCGTTTTCCAAAAAAAAAAAAAAATTAGTCACAAAATTTTCCGTTCACTTGTGCGAAACCATAGTTTTGTGAAAAGTTTTACTGGCGACAATTTTTTTTGTAGTTTCTGTAAATATGCCCACGGCATTCAACTGTATAGAAACTAAAATATAAGTGATGACGGCTATTCTTACGACAGTTGAACTTTTTTTCTTGTAAATAGGTCGCACGTACGGAATTTATTTTGGCGCGAATTCAAATTTTTTTGAAAGTTTTTGGGTCGTT
The DNA here is from genome assembly GCA_964036265.1 of Daptonema setosum. Lineage (NCBI taxonomy): Eukaryota > Metazoa > Nematoda > Chromadorea > Monhysterida > Xyalidae > Daptonema > Daptonema setosum. The sequence goes on along the minus strand of OZ038444.1, from coordinate 8,817,751 downwards.
GACTTTGGTTCACATCATTTTAGAGACTTTTTGACAATTTTATTTCAGATTCGAGTTCTCCATCAAATTTGGAGCCTGCATGAACTTTTCGAGCAATTAAATCAACCGATTTGAATATTTTTTTTTTAATTTCATCAAGAAACGGGAAGAAGAAAACGAAAACCGTTGAAACCGTGAAGTACGAAGGTGAAAAAATTCATGCTGGCCTCAAATTTGATGGAGAATTCGAAAATGGAATAAAATTGTCAAAAAAGTCACTAAATTAATGTGAACCGAGGTCACCGACCAAAAAACTTTCAAAACAATTTGAATTCGCGCCAAAATAAAATCCGTACGTGCGACCTTTTTACAAGAAAAAAAGTTCAACTGTCGTAAGAATAGACGTCATCACGTATAGTTTGACTACGGGACTCAACTGCATTGAAACTAAAATAGTTTGCCCACGGGACTCAACTGCATTGAAACTAAAATAGTTTGCCCACGGGACTCAATAGTATTGAAAGCAAAATTGTTTTCCCACGGGACTCAACTGCATTGAAATTTTGCCCACGGGACTCAACTGTATTGAAAGCCCCACGGTACTCAACTGTATAGAATTTAAAATAGTTTGACCACGGGACTCAACTGCATTGAAACTAAAATAGTTTGCCCACGGGACTCAATAGTATTGAAAGCACAATTGTTTTCCCACGGGACTCAACTGCATTGAAATTTTGCCCACGGGACTCAACTGCATTGAAATTTCGCCCACGGGACTCAACTGTATTAAAAGCCCCACGGGACTCAACTGTATAGAAACTAAAATAGTTTGACCACGGGACTCAACTGCATTGAAAGCTAAATTGTTTTCCCACGGGACTCAACTGGATTGAAATTTTGCCCACGGGACTCAACTGTATTGAAAGCCCCAAGGGACTCAACTGTATAGAAACTAAAATAGTTCGTCCACGATACTCAACTGCATTGAAACTAAAATAGTTTGCCCATGGGACTCAATAGTATTGAAAGCACAATTGTTTTCCCACGGGACTCAACTGCATTGAAATTTTGCCCACGGGATACAACTGTATTGAAAGCCCCACGGGACTCAACTGTATAGAAACTAAAAAAGTTGACTACGGGACTCAACTGCATTGAAACTAAAATAGTTTGCCCACGGGACTCAAAAGTATTGAAAGCAAAATTGTTTTTCCACGGGACTCAACTGCATTGAAATTTTGCCCACGGGACTCAACTGTATTGAAAGCCCCACGGGACTCAACTGTATAGAAACTAAAATAGTTTGACCACGGGACTCAACTGCATTGAAAGCTAAAATGTTTTCCCACGGGACTCAACTGTATTGAAAGCCCCACGGGACTCAACTGTATAGAAACTAAAATAGTTTGTCCACGGGACTCAACTGCATTGAAACTAAAATAGTTTGCCCATGGGACTCAATAGTATTGAAAGCACAATTGTTTTCCCACGGGACTCAACTGCATTGAAATTTTGCCCACGGGATACAACTGTATTGAAAGCCCCACGGGACTCAACTGCATTGAAACTAAAATAGTTTGCCCACGGGACTCAATAGTATTGAATGCAAATTTGTTTTCCCACGGGACTCAACTGCATTGAAATTTTGCCCACGGGACTCAACTGTATTGAAAGCCCCACGGGACTCAACTGTATAGAAACTAAAATAGTTTGACCACGGGACTCAACTGCATTGAAAGCTAAATTGTTCTCCCACGGGACTCAACTGCATTGAAAGCCCCACGGGACTCAACTGTATAGAAACTAAAATAGTTTGTCCACGGGACTCAACTGCATTGAAACTAAAATAGTTTGCCCATGGGACTCAATAGTATTGAAAGCACAATTGTTTTCCCACGGGACTCAACTGCATTGAAATTTTGCCCACGGGATACAACTGTATTGAAAGCCCCACGGGACTCAACTGTATAAAAACTAAAATAGTTTGGCCACGGGACTCAACTGCATTGAAACTAAAATAGTTTGCCCACGGGACTCAACTGCATTGAAACTAAAATAGTTTGCCCACGGGACTCAATAATATTGAAAGCAAAATTGTTTTCCCACGGGACTCAACTGCATTGAAATTTTGCCCACGGGACTCAACTGTATTGAAAGCCCCACGGGACTCAACTGTATAGAAACTAAAATAGTTTGACCACGGGACTCAACTGCATTGAAACTAAAATAGTTTGCCCACGGGACTCAACTGCATTGAAACTAAAATAGTTTGCCCACGGGACTCAATAGTATTGAAAGCAAAATTGTTTCCCCACGGGATTCAACTGCATTGAAATTTTGCCCACGGGACTCAACTGTATTGAAAGCCCCACGGGACTCAACTGTATAGAAACTAAAATAGTTTGACCACGGGACTCAACTGCATTGGAACTAAAATAGTTTGCCCACGGGACTCAATAGTATTGAAAGCAAAATTGTTTTCCCACGGGACTCAACTGCATTGAAAATTTGCCCACGGGACTCAACTGTATTGAAAGCCCCACGGGACTCAACTGTATAACAACTAAAATAGTTTGACCACGGGACTCAACTGCAATGAAACTAAAATAGTTTGCCCACGGGACTCAACTGCATTGAAACTAAAATAGTTTGCCCACGGGACTCAATAATATTGAAAGCAAAATTGTTTTCCCACGGGACTCAACTGCATTGAAATTTTGCCCACGGGACTCAACTGTATTGAAAGCCCCACGGGACTCAACTGTATAGAAACTAAAATAGTTTGACCACGGGACTCAACTGCATTGAAACTAAAATAGTTTGCCCACGGGACTCAACTGCATTGAAACTAAAATAGTTTGCCCACGGGATTCAACTGTATAGAAACTAAAATAGTTTGACCACGGGACTCAACTGCATTGAAACTAAAATAGTTTGCCCACGGGACTCAACTGCATTGAAACTGAAATAGTTTGCCCACGGGACTCAATAGTATTGAAAGCAAAATTGTTTTCCCACGGGACTCAACTGCATTGAAATTTTGCCCACGGGACGCATATTTCCAGAAACTACAAAAAAAATTACGGCACTAAAACTTTTCCCTGAATGGATGGATGGTTTCGAACAAGTGAACAAATGAATTTTTTTTTCTGAAAAATGTTTAAAAAAATTAGTCTTTTGTTGGAATTTTTATTGTCATGAAATTAAGCTTGCTTTGCTGATTTTTTTCATGTATTTTTCATTGGAATACGTTGATTATTGAATGGTTAAAATGACGTTCAAAGTAAGAATTTAATTTCAAAAAATTATTTCAACATTTTGATAATCAACGTATTTCCATGAAAAATACATGTTATGAAAACATGAGTGTTTTACCTGCTAGGTTATGGCTAACGGTTCGGCTTGTGGTGACATGAAAAACCACGCTGGACACCTCCGCTTCGCGGTGCTAACGGTCCAAGGCGGGGGCATAAAACGTAGGTTTCAGTGTAGGCTTAGGCTTAGGTTTAGCCTTTGAAGAAGGGCTCGGACGCTCGAGCTCTTCTCAAACCCCAAGCCTAATCCTAAGCCTAAACTGAAAACTAACTCATAGCCTCATACTCGGCGATCTCGCGTAGAAGGAACAGTCTGTGATAATTACTAAGCCGAAGCCATACAAACAATATGTACTTTTTAATGCAAACAAAAGCGCTATAATGGGATAGTTCCTTCATAACAGGCAATCCTATTCTTTCTCTAATTTATGCTTCGTTTTCATTAAAAAAAACGTTTTCTAGTTTCAAAATTTTTCGTTCATTTGTGCGAAACCATAGATAGTTCTGAGAAAAGTTTTACTGGTGAAATATTTTTTGTAGTTTCTGTAAATATGCCCACGGGACTCAACTGTATTGAAAGCCCCACAGGACTCAACTGTATAGAAACTAAAATAGTTTGACCACGGGACTCAATTGCATTGAAACTAAAATAGTTTGCCCACGGGACTCAATAGTATTGAAAGCAAAAACGTTTTCCCACGGGACTCAACTGCATTGAAAATTTGCCCACGGGACTCAACTGTATTTAAAGCCCCACGGGACTCAACTGTATAGAAACTAAAATAGTTTAACCACGGGACTCAACTGCATTGAAACTAAAATAGTTTGCCCACGGGACTCTATAGTATTGAAAGCAAAATTGTTTTCCCACGGGACTCAACTGCATTGAAATTTTGCCCACGGGACTCAACTGTATTTAAAGCCCCACGGGACTCAACTGTATAGAAACTAAAATAGTTTAACCACGGGACTCAACTGCATTGAAACTAAAATAGTTTGCCCACGGGACTCTATAGTATTGAAAGCAAAATTGTTTTCCCACGGGACTCAACTGCATTGAAATTTTGCCCACGGGACTCAACTGCATTGAAACTAAAATAGTTTGCCCACGGGACTCAATAGTATTGAAAGCAAATATGTTTTCCCACGGGACTCAACTGCATTGAAATTTTGCCCACGGGACTCAACTGTATTGAAAGCCCCACGGGACTCAACTGTATATAAACAAAAATAGTTTGACCACCGGAACTCAACTGCATGGAAACTAAAATAGTTTGCCCACATGACTCAATAGTATTGAAAGCAAAATTGTTTTCCCACGGGACTCAACTTCATTGAAATTTTGCCCACGGGACTCAACTGTATTGAAAGCCCCACGGGACTCAATTGTATAGAAACTAAAATAGTTTGAGCACGGGACTCAATAGCATTGAAACTAAAATAGTTTGCCCACGGGACTCAATAGTATTGAATGCAAAATTGTTTTCCCACGGGACTCAACTGCATTGAAATTTTGCCCACGGGACTCAACTGTATTGAAAGCCCCACGGGACTCAACTGTGTTGAAAGCCCCACGGGACTCAATTGTATAGAAACTAAAATAGTTTGACCACGGGACTCAACTGCATTGAAACTAAAATAGTTTGCCCACGGGACTCAATAGTATTGAAAGCAAAATTGTTTTCTCACGGGACTCAACTGCATTGAAATTTTGCCCACGGGACTCAACTGTATTGAAAGCCCCACGGGACTCAACTGTATAGAAACTAAAATAGTTTGACCACGGGACTCAACTGCATTGAAACTAAAATAGTTTGCCCACGAGACTCAATAGTATTGAAAGCAAAATTGTTTTCCCACGGGACTCAACTGCATTGAAATTTTGCCCACGGGACTCAACTGTATTGAAAGCAAAATTTTTCATGGATGTGTTTCTTCATGGATGTGTTTTTTCATGATGTTTTTATGTGACCACGGGACTCAACTGCATTGGAACTAAAATAGTTATAGATACTCATCCAGCATTATTATAATAAAACCCTGTACACAAGAAACAAATTCCAAATTCCAGTTCACAATGGTACGACTGTGTATTGGAAAGTTGTTGACCACGGCGCAATGCGCGCAGCGCTGCCCGGCTGTGCCCCTGCTGAGTACCCCGACTCTAAACGATCGGCGTAATTCCCCGGGTGTATCCCTAGTACGAGCATAAAGAAATAGTACTTCAGCTCTGTTTCGCAGTATAAAAAAATCCCAGAACTGGTTCACAGTTTCTATGCAAAAAGTAATTTGTTCCTGCTGAAGTTTTAGTTGTAAACTTTTTATTTATATGTAAATTACGCGAATTACGCGCGAGCATAACAACACTACTATGAATTATCTTATTTATTGTTCGTATTATTTTTTAAAGGCAAGGGGACTGTATATCATTATCATTGTCAATTGATTGAACGACTTGTTTAAAGCTGGATTTTGTGGAATTTAGTGAGCATATTTTGATAAATATAATTTTCGTAAACGGTTATGAGAAAAAAACGAAATTCAGTTCACGTTGACCGATTCGCGCTGAATAAGACTTTTCACAATCATGAAGTTGAGAATCTGGTTTTCTTAAAATAAATTACAAAACGTGGCACTGAAAATTCAGTACAGAATCAGGCTGTATCGTGTTTCTGGAGCAACATTATTCAGCTTTTGTTGTGCTAATCTTGCAGTAATTCCATAGCTGCGTAAAACAATCAATTTGTAGAAAAAAAATTCTTTTATAGATTGAAAACGGTTTTACATTGTTTAGCTATGTCAAACGTTACCGAGGGCTACTATTTCGGAATCAGTTGTCCTCGAATAGAGTAAACACAATCATGCAGCAGAGCAGTTAAGTCAAGCTGGATTTTTATAAAAACCATTTCATTTTAACATTCTAATCTCATATTTAACTTTTTATAATAGTACTTATAATCAATTAGCTTCATTTGATCTTCAAAAAAACTTGAAAACGGGTTAAACTTTCTTTAACAGGGTTGTGTTCTTGACAGTGAGTTCACCGATTGGTTACTTCCAATAACATTTATTCCAGTTAGTAAAGGTCATGTCATAAATATCAGAAGTGAAACGCAGAAAAAACTCTAAAACGCCGATGAAAAGCCCTTGAAAACGCGGGGTGAAAGTCCCACGGGGTGAAAATTGTCCGAACCGTTGTACACAGCCTGTTGTCATAAACTGTGTTCGATTACACACAACAACAAAATTGTTCTTATTTTCTACGTGCCTACGGTAACTAATCACGCAAGTTAGAATACAACGTGCAGAGCCGCGATAAGGTAAATAACACGCGGTACGTACTCTAGGTGCTAAACCTGTAACATTATAACGTTCGGAGGTTTGAAACTTGAGCGCGATTTCGGTGTATTCGTCCGGATAAGTTTAAAGTATTGACTTATTGAGTCGGGTAATCAGTAAATGTTATCGTGTGCGTTTTCACGATCACGGGACAGGTGAAAACATTATATTTTGTAGAAAAAAAATTATCGGTTCTAAAATAATTTGAAAATTGTTTCACATTGTTTAGTTATGTCAAAAGTTACCGAGGGCCACTTTTTGAGTATTCGGATTTGATGAGTGAATGAGTGAGTTAGTGACAGAGTGAGTGAGTGAGTGAGTGAGTGAGTGAGTGAGTGAGTGAATGAGTGAATGAATGAGTGAGTGAATGAATGAATCAGTGATCAAATTGATTGATTATTGATTTTTAGTTCAATGTTTTTTACGTCATAATGAAGGCACTTTTATCAGATGGCAGATGTACTGTATACTGTAACCATGCTTTTAAGATATTGCCCGTATCATTACGCAATCACTCACTCACTCACTCACTCACTCACTCACCCACTCACTCACTCACTCACTCACTCACTCACTCACTCACTCACTCACTCACTCACTCACTCACTCACTCACTCACTCACTCACTCACTCACTCACTCACTCACTCACTCACTCACTCACTCACTCACTCACTCACTCACTCACTCACTCACTCACTCACTCACTCACTCACTCACTCACTCACTCACTCACTCACTCACTCACTCACTCACTCACTCACTCACTCACTCACTCACTCACTCACTCACTCACTCACTCACTCACTCACTCACTCACTCACTCACTCACTCACTCACCCACTCACTCACTCACTCACTCGCTCGCTCACTCACTCACTCACTCACTCACTCACTCACTCACTCACTCACTCACTCACTTTCTCACTCACTCACACACCACCACTGTACATCGAAAACTCAACATTTGCAATATTCAGCTCTAACAAGCTTGAATCGCGCAAACCTATGTTCCCCTAAAAAACATTCACGTTTGAACATAACGAGCGTGTTTATTCATAAATCATGAACCTTTTTCAACGAACTTAAATTTTGATGTAAAAGTAGCGTATTTGAATGGAAATGTCGCTGATGAGGAACGTGACAGCCGGTTACAGACATGAAAACAGTTTAGCACCAAAAATATCGCGTTATTATATGAAAAGATTTTAAATATTTTATTACTACAAGTTATGTTATTATTAAACCACTTAACTTTTACTTTTTGAACCTTTATATAACTCATTCATTCAACTAACAAACAAATTAATTATTTTTACTTGCGTATGTACATACTATCCTAAATAATGACGTCGTTTAAAGACCAAAGTGAAAATTTAATTTATTCTGACCGTGTGGCCGGTGTGTGTTACATGTCTCATTTTTAGAGAAAATTAAGTTAAGCATCAGCAACGGAACGCGTTATATAAAATGCGCGCCAAATAACCTGCGTGAGTACGTGACCAGCACATATAGCCGAAAAAGTTATTTGTGTCGCACCTCCAATTGTTTTACAGGTCAGTCGATGCACACTTTGCTGTGTTTTAAATCAATTGTAAACACAACGAAATGTCGGACGCTGGCCTCTCTGGAAGAGAACAGGGAAAAAAAGCTGAACGCCTACTCTTTGGTCATTGAAAATTTGAAAAGCTTTTCTTAAAGGGTGGAGAAAATGACTTTATAATTGCCAATTCTCCCTTCTTCGCAAAACCTTTCCCTATAAAAGTTTGCTTCATCCGCTACAGCACGCTGCCTAGCACAGAGCTACAGGTCACGTACACACACTATAGCTGTGTGGACTGAGCAGCGTACACTGGCGGATGAGCCCATCTTCCAAAGAAAGAGATTTAGCTAAATAAAATATAAAGAACTTTGCAGGTAATTTTTCAAACAGTAATAGGAAAATTTTTTCGACTTTTAAGCGGAGAATTTCAGATTCTAAAGCTCACTTTTCCCTCCCTTTCTTTGCCGCTTTCCGTCGGCCGACATTTCGTGTTTACAATTGATTTCAAACACAGCAAAGTGTGCATCGACTGACCTGTAAAACAATTGGAGGTGAGACACAAAAAACTTTTTCGGCTATACAGTACATAAATGAGCTGACTGATTGATCGATTATTCAGTTTGAAACATGCAACGATTTGCGCGCCTGTGTAAAGTAATTTTATTCATCATCCCCACTAATTAATAACCCGTGCAAACGAACTCACGTTTTTACCGCACGCAAATTTTTAATTTCCTCGGAATGATTTGTTATGTATCACAATGTATGAAAAAATTAAATTTTAATGTAAAAGGTGAGTGAGTGCGTAAACAAAAAACTTTTAGTTAGAGAAATACTGTGACGAGTTCCATAAGTTTTTGAGGTTATCCTTTTCCATTTAAACAGTTCCCGGCATGAGTGAGTGAGTGAGTGATTGAGTGAGTAAGTGAGTGAGTGAGTGAGTGAGTGAATGAGTGAGTGAGTGAGTAAGTGAGTGAGTGAGTGAGTGCGGGATCAAATTAAAATCAGTAATTACTATGGTGTGTGTGTTTTACGGGACAGGTATTTACAACAACAGCACTTATACACAATATGGATTTTTATGATTATAAGTGAGTTGTTTTCCCATATATTTTTTTATTTTCATTATTCTTTTATTTATTTATTGTGTGAAACTTTTACTACTTAAATTGATCACTCTCTCACTAATTCACTGACCAACTCACTTACTCACTCACTCACTTACTCACTCACTCACTCACTCACTCACTCACTCACTCACTCACTCACTCACTCACTCACTCACTCACTCACTCACTCAATCACTCACTCACTCACTCACTCACTCACTCACTTACTCACTCACTCACTCACTCACTCACTCACTCACTCACTCACTCACTCACTCACTCACTCACTCACTCACTCACTCACTCACTCACTCACTCACTCACTCACTCACTCACTCACTCACTCACTCACTCACTCACTCACTCACTCACTCACTCACTCACTCACTCACTCACTCACTCACTCACTCACTCACTCACTCACTCACTCACTCACTCACTCACTCACTCACTCACTCACTCACTCACTCACTCACTCACTCACTCACTCACTCACTCACTCACTCACTCACTCACTCACACACCACCACTGTACATCGAAAACTCAACATTTGCAATATTCAGCTCTAACAAGCTTGAATCGCGCAAACCTATGTTCCCCTAAAAAACAATCACGTTTGAACATAACGAGCGTGTTTATTCATAAATCATGAACCTTTTTAAACGAACTTAAATTTTGATGTAAAAGTAGCGTATTTGAATGGAAATGTCGCTGATGAGGAACGTAACAGCCGGTTACAGACATGAAAACAGTTTAGCACCAAAAATATCGCGTTATTATATGAAAAGATTTTAAATATTTTGTTACCACAAGTTATGTTATTATTAAACCACTTAACTTTTACTTTTTGAACCTTTATATAACTCATTCATTCAATTCACTGACCAACTCACTTACTCACTCACTCACTTACTCACTCACTCACTCACTCACTCAGTCACTCACTCACTCAATCACTCACACACTCACTCACTCACTCACTCACTCACTCACTCACTCACTCACTCACTCACTCACTCACTCAATTTCACACTACAACTTGCAGGACCTCATTCTCGACTTTTAGTTCGTGGGAAATCGCAATTGCGGAAAATCTACGTTAAACTGTTGCGGGAGAAAAGAAGTTTGCCACTTGAATAAAAGGCTGAATTGTCGGCTAATGACAGCATAAATTATTTTTGATAATGAGATACTTAATCAAAGTGTTGCAATGTCTTTGTTAGTTGCTTTAGCTATTCTAGGAAACAGCGGCTGGAAGAACCCGAAATGAAGATTTTTTCACTGTATACCTGATTTAGTCTGGTTAGACATTGTTTGGTTTGGTTATGTTCAAACGTCAGTCATCAATGGGCGTCCACAGAATATGTATATACAGTGTATTAATAGTTGACACATCAAGTTTCAAGTTTTTTCAAGTTGCTGCGCATAATGCTATTCATGATTTGATTTCAGTTGGATTGATTACAGATTGACCGGCCTTGACATGTGCGCCAAGACGAACATGCATTTTTTTGTGCATCTGAAAACACAGAAGCAGAAAAATATAGAATGATTGATTATGGTTAACACATTCCAGTTAACTGCCAACTGTTTACAGTGACGTTTCGAAGTGAATTTCTGCTAGATATATATACATATGTAGGCATTATGACAATCATATTTCGTTGTATTCCTGTTGAGCAACAAAGTCGTAATTATCTCAAATCCATCTGTTCGAGTTCATATTCTTGATTGATGGCCTCTTTATATTGCATGTTGCAAAGTACAGGTTATATAAACAAATGTTGATACATGCTATAAACAACAGTAAAACAAACACTTTTCATAAGTATGTAAATGAATGAGTAAACAAATGAATGAGAGCTTCACACGGTGATTGATAGAAATGAATAATAAAAACGAAAACTACAAATTCTATCAATAATAAAAATGGATTTTAAAACTGAATGTGAGAAATAAATGGTCGGCTCGCTGGTTAAGTAGTTAAAAAGTGTGTTCCGATGTTTAAATATTCATTTCTCAATTTAGTTATATAACCGGATCATGTCTCTACAGTTAAAAAATAGCCTTGGTTAGGAAGCCGGTTATAAACCGGTTATTAGCTCGGTTATATAACTCCGGTTAGGAAGCTTAAATGTTTTTTTCAGAGATACTATATCACTCTGTGAGTATTAAAAGGTTCCTTACTTGATTCAAAATGTTAACGATGGTGGGACATCAAACAAACCGCTGAAAATTTACAAACAATGGAAAATGTTGAAAGCTGTGCCAAAAAGTAAAATTTGTTTCTTAAGATGTAGATAAAATAACGTATTAACTGCCCATTCCCCCATTTGATGAAAATCCCATCCCTTCAGAGGATTGGCTCGTCCGTCGCAGTGATGTGAGCATAACATAAACAAATGTCGCTATTTATCGTTTTTCAAACGTGACATACGTACACACAACCATGTTCTATTAACATGCCTGGATGTATGAGAACAAAAAAAACTTTAAAATGTTCAGAGAGAGAACATGATTGCTTCGGTAAACCACCCCAATTGGCCGTGAAAAAATGCTTCAGTAATGAATCGGTATGACTTTTCACGACTTGAGGCACCTATGTATCCAATCTTACTCTAACCATCCATCCATCCATCCATCACTTTATTTACGGCCCACGGCCAATGAATAAAGCAACGATAAATAATCAGCAACTAAAGACTTGAAATTAAATTAAACTACTTTTTGCTTCAAATATACATACGATAACGAGAAGTGATATTGACGGAAAATTCAGATTTTTTAAAATAAAAACAAAAGTGCTGTCTATCAAATAGTTTCACACCGTTATTTCATTCATCGAGATTCCTATGCATCATCGTTGGAGATTTAGTTTGTAGTACCTTATGTTTGTTTAGTTCTAGCGGGTTACGGTAGTTCAAATATGTACAGTACGCTGTCGAACGAGAACCATTGCAAATTCCGCCCGACAAGGTCAGACAATTAACATATCTCAAATTCCACCGATAAAATAAGGGATATTCTTGAGGCATTTTCAAGTTTTTATGGGATGTCTTCTGACATGTGTATCTCATGTTTCAAAATACCCCTGTTGAGTTTCCCCCACCGTGGTCATTTGGAACGAACGGTTTTCAACTTTTGGTAAGGCGTAGGTTTTAGTAGAAAGAAAGCAACAACAACTATGTATAATTGAAGAAAACTTTCCCGGACGAGCCAAACCCCCAAAGGGTGTCAAAGGAATTTTGTCAGAGCGGGTGTTATCGGCAGTTTTGAGGTCTTTGAAACAGCACTTTTTTTAAACTCGTCAAAGAGGGGGAATCCCACTTTTCCCTCCTGGTTTTGCCCGCTAGTGGGTTAAACTGAAGCCAATCACATAGTTTCTTATATACTGGTTGCCATGTCGAACATCGTCGTTTGCGCTCTTTTATTGGCCCACCCTGTATGCTAATTGTTTACGTTGAATTGAGCGTGCCGGCCGCTAAAATATGTATTACAACAGTTCACTTTACTGTTTTGTGTAATAATTCGTTTTGACGTACTCCGATCCATGCACTTTTTCAGGTAGATTTATTTCTATCATTGGGGTTTATGATTTGTGGGACGGTCATGTTACGGACCAATACGTGCACAGTATATACCCAATCCAAAGTTTCTTGTCAGTCCAAAAGTGTGACTATCAGACTAGACGCATTGGTTACTTGCGAGCTAAAACTCCGACAGGTACCGTGTGTCAGGTGTCTGATACGTTATCTAATGGTATGCGTGTGAACCAGGGTTATGAGAAGGCAAGTGGAGAGACTCATGGTGTCTGCCTTCCTGATGTTTCAAGCGCAGTCATCTGACAGTTTTTAAATTCTGTTAGCTATGACTAAACTCGCTATTTTATGGTTATGTGCTCTAAAAATTCTGATCGTCGTGCCACTGAGAACATGCCGAGATCTGGTAAATTAAATTTGTTTGGGTTTCGTGCCAATGAAACTGAGGCCGTAACACTGCTAAAGTGTAATGTAAAGTAAAACCCGAGTTCTAATGTCTGTTAAAGATGCTACCAAGCTATCAGTAATTCTGAGTCTATTAAAAAGCTGCCGGTGTAATTTAACAGTAGATCAGTAATATAATATAAAAAAGTTAAAAGCCACAACAGAGATAAATTGATTATTGTCATGATATAATCGTGTGACGTGCCCGTGTATTTGTTTAATACAGGGTTTTCATGAAAGCTTTATTTGAGAGGATGTGATGAAGTGTTTGAGAGCCGATGTCAGAGTGTGAGGAAGTTTTTTTTGAGTGCCGATGCCGAGGTCAGAGTATGTTTTGAATTGATGTGTTTTTTGAGAGCGTTGGAATCCAGCATGATGTGTGTGTTTGCGTCAAGTTTGCGCTGTGGAGTAAAACCACTGGTTGAGATTGAATTTTATGTGCTGGATAGTGAGAATTGTGAGGTTGTGATCGGTCGACGTATGTTGATGTGATTTGGGCTTGAAAGTTGAGTTTGTTTGAAAATGTTGGCATTAAGCCCAGATATTGGCAGTAAGCCCAGGTACGTATGTTGTGATGTTGTGATTTGGGTTTGAAAGTTTAGTTGTTTGAAGATGTTGGCAGTAAGCCCAGATATTGGCAGTAAGCCCAAGTGTGATGTAAGGGTGATTGTAAAAGCCCAATTGTGATAATTCAGTGGTCGCGCGTGTATATAAAGTTTGTGCTGTGGTGTCGCGTGTGGGGATATTTGAGTGACCGATAGGAGACCTCTGGTGTGGAAGGA
>OZ038444.1:8791202-8798702 GCA_964036265.1 Daptonema setosum | reverse complement strand
AGAACATTAAAACACCTTTTATTACTCGATGTCAGAATCAAAACAAATCATCACGTACCCTTCAGTTGTTTTTCGAATCTGACCTTCAACTCAACCGGCGGTGACGGGTTGGTTCATAAACACTTTCATTTGGTTTTTACTCAACTCTTATTACGAAGTCGTCAACACCCGGTTAACTGATTTTCAAACCTGAAACCTCAACATGCGTAGAAACAATAATGGCCTTTCATGAAATTTTTTTTGATTCACTCAATATTTAGTTTTCAACAATGTGCAATCATCAATACCCTCCTATTCACTGAACTGGAAACTTCAAAGACCTTAATTAGAATGCCGCTTAATGTTGTGGTAGGTCGAAATACACACTTTTTGATTCGAAAAAGGTCGGGTCAAGTTAATTCAGCTGAGTCTTCACTACGAATTATCCGAAGATTCTAAGGATTTTATACGAAATGGGTAAAACGTAATTCTTCAGGATAGAAAATAGCAGATTATTAGTTTTTTTCTACGGGTTCTTTTTAGTGTGATACAATATTGAACTAATATCAAAACAATAAATATTTGGACAATAAACTCCGATTTTACTGTGTCGGGTAAGTTTTATGTATTGACATCTCGGATCGGGTAATGCGGTAGAAATTTCCTACGGGTTTCCAACGGGAGGCTATTAATTGATCTTCTAGAAATAATGTTGGGAATTCTACTTTAGAACTATGGAACAATGATGACTTGAGTTACGGGTTCGTGGTACATACATCGTGGTTCGAAGCTAATTTTGTATATTGACGGGTTTTCTTCGATAATATTTTTGTGTAAATTTAACACTCAGTTGCGTAGCAACGGGTTTACCCTAGTATTTAGAATTGATAGACGAATATTATTAATAATATACAACCTTTATCAACAGCAGTTGCGCGACCCAAACTAAACCACTCAAAACTTTTCTATAAGCTGAAATCAGTTAAATTTTGTTACAGATGAAATCGCTACCTTATTAATAGGACCTTTCAGAATTATTTAGGATTCCGTATTTGTGTTTGTCGGCGTGGAAAAATGTTTTAAAACTTTAAATGTTTTTGAACTTAAAAGTTACTAGTGGATTTTCAATTGATCCCGCGATTGTGTGAGTTCATAACTCAACGTCAAAACCGGAACGGAAACCATTCCAACTATTCTATAATGGACATTTTTATTAGTAAATGGTAACATACAGGGTGGGTAAAAAAAAACGACGACACTTTCATCTGACTCTGACTGTGTCTTGTCGTTTTCAGCTCATATTAAAAAGATAAAAAACGTAGTTTTCCTGAAGTTTCCAATATGATTTGTGGATCTCAACAAAAGTTTTGCACGTGCATCCCAAAAAACGTCACACACATTTTTACAGCAACCAATAATGTCCCATTTTTGATTAATGTAATTTTTTAAACAACCATAACTTTCATCAACAACTATCAAAACAGTCTAAACTATTGTATTAAAAACAAAATGTCTCGGATTCAAACATAAAATTCGAAAACACGCGAGAAAATAGGCGTTGAACCTATCATAATGAAATTCTCAAGGGAACTAAGTTGATATGTTATTAACATACGTTGAAAACGACAATTGTTATTATTCTACACAGCAACTTCTATAACAGATCAAAGCCTCGTAGTTTTTTTGACCCCCCCTGTTCATAAATAATTCGCTCGACATTCTGGTCGGACTGGAGAGAAAATCGGAGCAGGCAACTAGCAAGCTGTTTCTATTCTAGAATACATCTAGGTTCAAAGTTACAGGTCGGCGAACAGTGCGTGTCTCACCAAAACGACGTTCTTACCAGTACTTTAAACTTTTACAATATGATTATGTAATACGCGTATTATGTGATGGTTGAGGCAGTGGATAGACAGTCAAATTAAAATTTTGCGTGTAACACACACCGGCCACACGGTCAGAATAAATGAAATTTTCACTTCGGCCATTAAACGGCGTCATTATTTAAAGGTTCATGATTTATGAATAAACACGCTTGTTATGTTCAAACGTGAATTTTTTTAGGGGGACGTAGGTTGGCGCGATTCAAGCTTGTTAGAGCTGGTTATTGCAAATGTTGAGTCTTCGACGTACAGTGGTTGTGTGTGAGTGAGTGAGAAAGTGATAGAGTGAGTGAGTGAGGCATGATTACAAACCCCACAGATTTTTCGAATTTGGTTTTTCTCTAGCAACATTATTATGCCATGTAAAGTTTTAAGGTCTGCGAGCCCCCGATAACCTATCGTAACGCTGGCTTGTCCGAGCGGAGCGAGGACAAGCGCGTTAGGCCCCGCAGGGGAGATTTCAATATTTGTTTATGCACGTGTTGTAGCATAGGCACTATGTTGTAGAGAGCATGCGAGCGTAGCGAGCCAGTTATAGTCGGGTATATACAGCTTAGTTGCATCGGCTCAGTAGCACAGTGCAAGAGCGCTTGCCTAGCATGCGAGAGGCCCGGGTTCGTTTCCCAGATTTTTGATAAAAACTGTAAACTTTCAAAAAATCTGTGGGGCCTGTAAAATTGCGTGAGTGAGTGAGTGCCAACGTTTTTACTGTTCTTGCCTAGCGAAAAGGTGCGCCAGACCCTATTCCATACCCCCACCAAGTTTATCATCATATTCTCGTTATAATCAGTGAAAAACTCTGTTTTAGGAAGTGTATGGCAACAGCTTTACAAGATATAACCCGCTGCACCGACAATATATGACATAATACATTTTTCAGCGTATATCCCACGGCAAATTTGACTTTAACATCGTAATCAGAGTGTCCGGTTTAGTCTGGAAAGTTAATTTTATGCAAATCGAGATAATATTCACAGTTTGCTAGAAAATTGATTTCGTATTTCAATGAACAAAATGACAGTCGAAATTGAAATTGACACTCACTGACTGAATCACTGATACGTCATGTGTATCATACATATTATGGTTGATCTGCAAATGAACTAGACTTTGGGTTACGGTAGGTTATCCAGGCGGGGTGAAAAGACACCGCTCCAGAGTGTAAAATTTTATAATTTTAGCGGTGTCTTTTCACCCCGCGGTAATTCAATTTTCCCGTGAAAAGCCCCCAAAATCGCGGGGTGAAAGTTCCCCGGGGTGAAACTTCCAAGTCCCAATTGCAGTCATACAGTAGTGTTCGTACAGTGTACAGTGTAAACATGTCATGTCAGTGTCATGCAGTAGTCATCAGTTTCAGTCACCTGACAGGTTGGCGCCGTTGTACTGTACATACATAGATACTACAAATCTACGTAAACAAGCAAAACAGGTCGTGTATGTTGAATAGTCACGATGAGTGTGATCAGTAATGATTCTAATCCGAGCGGTAAACGTTAAGAAGACATACATTATGTACAGGGTGTCCCATTTAAAAGTCCGGATTTTTATTTTGAATAACAATCGTAATTTTCTGTCGATTTCAAAAAATTTTGCGCCAAGTTATAGACAATTTTTGGCTATTTTGTTTATTTTTTTATTTTCCGAAATCAACTCAACGAATTGATTTTTATGACAAAATTCCCGACACCCCTCTTTTTTCATGTTTTTGCACTGTAGTAGGTGGCTTCTTAAACGATAGCGTGAGCGTTACAAAAGCAATTTTGATAATTTAAGAAATCATTTCACTTGAATAATATGATAAAAACATGTTATGAGACGGATAACAATCAAATTGGTAACAATCATCTAACCAACATGCTGCTAAAACTCCGCATTCACAAGCATGCGCTAGCGCGGGGAGCTTGAGTTTCCTTTTGTGAAAGTTTGCACATCAGGTTTATCCATACTCAACACCGACATGATGTGGTGGTTTCCAAAACATGATATTGTAATTCATTGTGTTCTACCGTTATTTAGCAATTTTTTTCAAGCTGGGTAAGTTAATCTCTCACAGGGAGGAGAAACCACGCTCCCTGCGCAAGTGCATGCTTGCCGATGCGGAGTTGGAGTGCTTTGTGGTTACTGTCAGTAAGCAGCTTGTTAGTTTTGATGAGTGCTAACAATTTATCAGTATTCCGTATTATAACAAGTTTAAAACATTATTGAACTGAAATTATGATTTAAATTATGAATCTTTATTTCAATAAAGGTCACGCTGTCGTCTAAAAACCGCCGACTTGAGTATAAAAATGTGAAAAACGGGTATGTTGGGAATTTTTTCATAAAAATCGATTTGCAAACTCGATTTGAAAAAATTAAAAATAAAACAAAATAGCCAGAAATTGTCTATAACCTAGCGCAAAATTTTTTGAAATCGAAAAAAAATTGCGATTGTTATTCAAAATAAAAATCCGGACTTTTAAATGGGACACCCTGTACATTTGCATAGCATGAAAAACACGATAACTGACATGACGAGCAACACAAGAGAAGTCTGGAGTTGGTTCTGACACGTTCCATTTTTGGAACGAGGCGAAATAATCATTTTGAAGATATTAGTCATCCGCCGTTCACAAAATTAAACGTGCAGTTGCCCCACGAAGTCTTAGTCAGTTCAGTTACCCTCGAAAATTAACTAGCGCTAATTGATGATGATTACTCTAGCGGAAGAGAAGGAGAATCAGGCATCCTAGAGGAAACTCAGAAACTGATTTAATCAGTAAAATCAGGTAAATTCACTGCCAACACTTACTTAACGGATGTACATAAGTGTTCCTTAACAATGAATGATCCTTAACAATGCTGATCTATAATAGGGCGAGTCAAACAGGCAATTAAGCCTGATTAATTTTGTCAAGCTTTGATTTGTTTATCAGAATGGTGCGCATTTAAATTCAGCCCTGTACTCAAATGTTTATCCTGAATGAGTGAGTGAGTGAGTGAGTGTGTGAGTGAGTGAGTGAGTGAGTGAGTGAGTGAGTGAGTGGGTGAGTGAATGAGTGAGTGAGTGAGTGAGTGAGTGAGTGAATGAGTGAGTGAGTAAGTGAGTGAGTGAGTGAGTGAGTGAGTGAGTGAGTGAGTGAGTGAGTGAGTGAGTGAGTGAGTGAGTGAGTGAGTGAGTGAGTGAGTGAGTCAGTGATTGAGTGAGTGAGCGAGTGATTGAGTGAGTGAGCGAGTGAGTGAGTGAGTGAGTGAGTGAGTGAGTGAGTGAGTGAGTGAGTGAGTGAGTGAGTGAGTGAGTGAGTGAGTGAGTGAGTGAGTGAGTGAGTGAGTGAGTGAGTGAGTGAGTGAGAGTGAGTGAGTGAGTGAGTGAAAGAGTGAGTGAGTGAGTGAGTGAGTGAGTGAGTGAGTGAGTGAGTGAGTGAGTGAGTGAGTGAGTGAGTGAGTGAGTGAGTGAGTGAGTGAGTGAGTGAGTGAGTGAGTGAGTGAGTGAGTGAGTGAGTGAGTGAGTGAGTGAGTGAGTGAGTGAGTGAGTGAGTGAGTGAGTGAGTGAGTGAGTGAGTGAGTGAGTGAGTGAGTGAGTGAGTGAGTGAGCCAGAATTTACCATGTAATATGAACTAATAATGATACGGGCAATATCTTAAAAGCATGGTAACAATATACAGTACATCTGCCATCTGATAAAAGTGTCGTCCTTTTGATGTAAAAACATTGAACTATTAGGCAATAATTATTTAATTTGACCGCTCATTCACTAATTCACTCACTCACTCACTCACTCCCTCACTCACTCACTCACTCACTTTTACTAAACACTTTTTAACTTAACTATTCCTTTATTTTACTTTATCACTCACTCACTCACTCAGTAACCAACATCAAACTAATGTACAATGCTCTAGATTTTCAATGCTATGAATTAGTTGATTACTAAATTTAAAGGCCCTTCGAACGATGTACAAATAACCCGTTCAAATATTACGTGTCTTGTGCTTGTCAGATTTAACATCGGTTCAATGAACTCATAAAATCCGAATACTTAAAAAGTGGCCCTCGGTAACTTTTGACATAACTAAACAATGTGAAACCGTTTTCAAATTATAACCGATACATTTTTTCTGCAAAATATGATGTTTTCACCTGCCCCGTGAAAACGAACACGATCATATTTAATGATTACCCGACTCGATTAGTCAATACTTTAAAATTATCCGGTCGAGTAACACCAAAATCGCGCTCAAGTTTCAAACCTCCGAACGTTGTAATGTTAGAGGTTTAGCACCTAGAATACGTAGCGCGTGTTATTTACCTTATCGCGGCTCTGCACGTTGTATTCTAACTTGCGTGATTAATTGCAAAAGACACGTAGAAAATAAAAAAAAATGTTTGTTGTTGTGTGTAATCGAACACAGTTTATAACAACTGGCTGTGTACAACGGAACGGATAATTTTCACCCCGCGAGATTTTCACTCCGCGTTTTCAAGGGGTTTTAGAGTTTTTTTTCTGCGTTTCACTTCTGATATTTATGAAATGACCTCTACTAACTGGAATAAATGGTATTGGGAGTAACCAATTTACATTCAAAGACATATTCGGTGAACTCACTGTAAAGTACACAATCCTGTTAAAGTTTATAAGTTTATTCGAAGATCAAATGAAGCTAATTGATTATAAGTATTTTTAGTAAGTTAATTATGAGATTAGATTGTTAAAATAAAACGGTTTTTATAAAAATCCAGCTTGACTTAACTGCTCGGCTGGCATGTTTTGTTTACTCTATTCAAGGACAACTGATTCTGAAATAGCAGCTAAACTATGCAAAACCGTTTTTAATTTATAACCGAAAAACTTTTTCTACAAAATGAAATGTTTTCACCTGCCCCGTAAAAAACGCACACGATAATAGTTACTGATTTTAATTTGATCACTCACTCACTCACTCACTCACTCACTCACTCACTCACTCACTCACTCACTCACTCACTCACTCACTCACTCACTCACTCACTCACTCACTCATTCACTCATTCACTCACTCAGCGATGGGTAAAATGTGAAGGCTTCACTGAATCTTCAAAGGTTGAAGATTCATCTTTGAAGGCTTCTTGAAGATTCGTTTAAAATGAAGGCTTCATTGAAGATTCGGTGAAGATTGACTTAGAATGAAGGCTTCACACATTTTCGTGTTACATCCAAATTCCAGCAGCTTTTCCAGAATATTCATGCAGGACAGATCCATGCAAATTAACACACATATATGGGACTGACTACAGACAGACCCATGATATGTTTTATACATTCTCGACATTGAAACAAATCACAGTTTTAATAAACTTCATTGAAAGATCAGACAACGAGAAAAAACTCGCCGGGGTAAAATCAATAGGGACAGATTTAGAGCAAAATCAAGCAGCGCATCACCAGGTTTATGGAAGTTAATTATCAGAGTAAGTGAAAAGGAAAAATAAACTAGTCAAAAAAGACGTGTTGTAATTACATGATAAGTCACACAGGAAAAATATATGACTGCAAGAGGTCAACCAGCAACATCACAGCTAGACAGGAGTATCTGTGGTGCAGTTGGTAGCACGTCTGTGTACAAAACAGATGGTTGTAGGTTCGAATCTCAACAGGAACTTGAAATTCAATTGAAGAGC
>OZ038444.1:8666626-8791002 GCA_964036265.1 Daptonema setosum | reverse complement strand
GGACAATATTAACGTCAACATCAAGACATCCAATTCTGGTATTCTTTGTTTCTTAAGCTTTATTGCAAAAGTGTCTGTTGGTATTATCATTATTTGTGATGCTGATGCTGTTGTTGTTATTTCTGTTTTTGTTTAATAGGTTTTTTTAATCATCCCAATATTTTATGTTACTAACAGTATATATATTTTTAGAAACTGTAACATTCATAAGATGTACTATATAAAAGTAAATATAGTTATACATATAAACAATTCATCAATGTTAATAATCAGTTGTGGTATGTGAAAGCTTGTTACGTAATCACAATAACGAAGCATTATGGTAGTATATATTAAACAATTATGTGAAAATGAAATGAAATTATCTGTGAAATTAAGCGAAATAATTTTTTTCCAAACATTTTCAAACAGTGTCGTTATTATGCAAGATTTTGAAGTGTCTTCAAGTAACTTTAAAATATTTAATAGCATATTAGAATACAGAATAATAATGTGTAATTATTATTTGAACATACATGGAGAGTAAAATAAAACACGTACAATATGTGATATGACAACATGTGTTTGGAATATGAAGAGTAAAAGAAAACACGTACAATATGTGATATGATAACATGTGTTTGGATAGAACCCAAGGAAGGAAAGCATCCAGAATGGCAAACATTGATATGCGTCCGAACCTGTTTAACTAGCGTCCGAACCCGTTTAACCAGCGTCCGAACCCGTTTCACCAGCGTCCGAACCCGTTTAACCAGCGTCAGAACCCGTTTAACCAGCGTCCGAACTTGTTTAACCAGCGTCCGAACCCGTTTAACCAGCGTCCGAACTTGTTTAACCAGCGTCTGAACCCGTTTAGTCAGCGTCCGAACCCGTTTAACCAGCGTCCGATCCCGTTCAACCAATTCGAAACTGTTTAACCAGCTTCCGAACCTGTTTAACCAGCGTCCGGACTCGTTTAACCAGCGTCCGAACCCTTTTGACCAGCGTCCGAACCCATCTTCGACTTCACATCAAAGTCATAATATTAAATGTATGCAGCGAGTTCATACATCTGGGAAAAAAAGTGTGTTGTTCCACGGGTGGTCACCTAGGACGAGTTCGCACAAATCAAATTTGTAAAGGGAGTACTTTACAGCTAATTATAAAACATAGCTGTGAACGGAACATACACGTGTGTGTATGACATCACTGGAATGTGTACAGTGACACACGTTTCATCGGACAGAAATAGATTGGAATGTCAGCTAGAGATGACATTCGGTGACTTCGATGCCTCCAGTACAATCTAGGATGTTCCATAGTTCAATCTATGATGTCAGATTACATAATAGTCCTTAGTCCTATTTAAGGTTCAGCTCAACACTCATAAAATTAGATTCTCATTCGGAGGACTTCTGTTTATTCTTCATTCGACATTTTTATTATATTCGTCTACATATTATACTACACTACATACATAACGGTATTTTTATACTGTATAATAAAAATACTTCACACTAACTCGGACATATCGAACTTGAAATAATAAGTTGGAAACCACCAACTTTACATGGTGTTCTCGTCTCTTGTCTGTAAATGTGTGAATAATCCTCATATCTGAGTAAATATTTAATATTTAATTTAACGTTCGTGGTGTGAACGTTTGGGCCCGCGTTTACCAACGATTAGAATCTCTTCGCGCTGAAGGCGGAAGCTTTGTTGTACAACGGGTTGATACATAAACCAACAAGCAACTAAAAATGCCCTGAAGGCATGGGAAGTAACGAATATGGTTCGATCCTGGCAAGTCCAATCGTGAAAAAGTATGAGACAAGAAAGGTTTAGTCTCTTACTTTGAACAGTCTGATCGTGAAAAAGCAGGAAACAAGATTTGCGATGAATCACGAAAAAAGTTTGTACTTCATTAAATTAAAAACCAAACCAAATTACACGAAACATATTTGGAACTTTCGGTGAAAACTAAATGCTCTTTATTTCGTCCATCGCCTTGTGAGCATGGATCATTTTCTTCGATTAGTGTGACGGGTCTGCCACGAAAGTTTTTTTTTAATTTCCTTTCAGTTCAATAACGAGGAAATTTTTTTGCAAAACTTTTTTTGAACTCCAGTATTTACTTAAGAAAAATGTTAATGATTATCACAATACCCGTGAAGAGTTCCAAATATGTTTCGTGTAATTTGGTTTGGTTTTTAATTTAATGAAGTACAAACTTTTTTCGTGATTCATCGCAAATCTTGTTTCCTGCTTTTTCACGATCAGACTGTTTAAAGTAAGAGACTAAACCTTTCTTGTCTCATACTTTTTCACGATTGGACTTGCCAGGATCGAACCATATTCGTTACTTCCCATGCCTTCAGGGCATTTTTAGTTGCTTGTCTATAACTTTTTCATGTGTGAACAAATCACATTTAGTTTATGTGAAAAGTTCACAAATGCTTAATGAGCTGAAAAAAACTCATAGGATTTATGAACTTCAGCCCTGCCCTTTATTAAGTATTGAAGTACAGAAAAAATCGTGAGCACCGGGATCGTTTGCGAGCCCATTTTTCCTTACATACTGAAGTCATTATTACATAATTGACAGAATGATGTAAAAAAGTTCAGAATTAGTAATATAGTGGATTAAAAGCTGTCTTATGTTTTCTAAAATAGACCGTTTAAGTTCGAGAGCAGTGTATAATATCAAAAATAAAACAATTTACCATTTTCGTTATTTTTGTTTTGTAAGGGATTTGAACCCAGAACCACTTGTTCAACATGCAAATCCACTATCCACTTGACTACCTTGACCAAAAATATTATAGGAATTGGTTCGCATCATCAAACCTAGTTTCCAATCATAAATTTAACATTACATCTAGTGTGAAAGTGACTTCAAAACCTGGCTATTATTAGGTCAGCACCGAGGTGTACATATCAGCGGACGCCATGTACCATGTGACTCTTGAAATTTTTTCCTCACTTCTAGACCACTTATAAGACGGTTTTGAAATGTTTTAATAATATTCGTACATGTCTACAAACAAAGAAAAAAATTTCCCTCAGAAAAAAATTTTGACCCGTTTTTCTTTATTTCTGTACTTTTTGACGGATCATAAAATCTTATTTAAGGGTACTGATCAAGCTTTTTTAAAAAATGTTTGTTAGAAGTGTTTTCCCTCTAGACATCCTGTCAAAATCAAGTTTGTCATGTTTCTGTATGAATAAAAACTTTGGAATCCAATGTGGCTGACACAGCGTGAATGAAGGAAATTAAATTTTTACCGTTTTTGACGGCTCATAAATATTTTTTGAGAATACGGACAGAATCGTCTTTTCTGTTTTGTATACACCTTCAGTCACTCTAACCATTCTATTAATACGAATGACTTCAATATCTTAAACCTGACCTTAATCTGAGCTTCAAATGGGCAAAAATCGTCAACAAGGTAGAAAATTTATAACATCAGTTTTTCGGATTTTTCAGAAAGTACAAGGGGTTTATCAAAAAATGTGTTGAAATAAGGTCCTAATGAAATTTGAATCCGCGTCGAATGAGCACATTTTAGGAATTATTCGGACTCTGGCCAATTCAGTAATTTAGCTTTCCTGAAAAATGTCAATAATTTTTTTTCCCATGTACCCCCTTGCCAGTTTTGCGTGTTTCTTGATAATAAAAAGATAGATAGCGGATCGTATTAACACATGTGTCGTACACTTTTAGTTAAAATTTCTTTGTGATCGGAACACTCTATCGCTCATACAACAATTCTTTCTCCATTTTACCTGCGATTTTTGACATTTTTTTCATAAAATTCCTGAAAAATAATGCAAATATTGTTCCGATCTCCGTGACACTCAGGAAATCGTGTTCTGGGCTTGGAATTGACCTATGTACCAATTTTCAGCTTTACATGTCTTACCCAGTTTCCATACACCAAAATGGGTGGAGAAAAAAAAACGGAAAATCGCATTTTCATCGTTTTTGGACCTGAAAATGAAAATTCATCCCTATCGGGTTAAAAATAGTCAAACAGATGTAGAATCACACGAGAAAACCGATGGAACAGACTAGAAGTTGATACGATGAGGCTAGATCGAGATACTCGCAAAAAAGCTTATCTTAATCGAACCATATTAAGGGAACGGCCTAGCGGCCGTCCCTTGATAGTAACCGCAAGAGTGATATAGTGAGACTCTTGGTTATTTGGTTCGAAATTATTTTGTTTTGACTGTCTAGTCTTTTGAATCAAAATATCGTATTCTGTTAAGGTGCTTATTCGTTACATATATTGTTACTGGTTGTTTTTATATTAAATTTAGTGATTTGTGCGTACCGGTGAACGTTACGGTGAAACGGACGACTACGTGAGTGAGCAGGCTGTAAGCTGATAGCAGGGGCCAATTTCTAAG
Organism: Daptonema setosum; assembly: GCA_964036265.1. NCBI lineage: Eukaryota > Metazoa > Nematoda > Chromadorea > Monhysterida > Xyalidae > Daptonema > Daptonema setosum. Next base: position 8,786,610 of record OZ038444.1, on the reverse strand, counting down.
ATTTACGATTTTAGTATGAGTTAACTTTGCTTCGTTTATTATTACGAGGTCCGGCTAGAACCCGATTTAATAGATACCCTGATTGTATCAGCAACAATGTGGTAAAGTTGAAAGCTCGATTGATTGAAGATTTTTCAATGCAGCGAAACAAGACTCTATGTATGCTAAACTTTCAAACCCGCAAGCAAAAGGTTGAAGAGTCAGTGTTTGCTTATTCCAGCGCTTTGGAAAACTTATTCACTATGGCATTTGGGAAAATCTAGTCGAGCAACGACATGGCTATAATCAAACTTCAGTTTTTGAAAGGACTGAAACCAAGCTTAGCTGAAAATATGAACCAGTTTCCTAACTTATCCGATGATTGGGATGAAGTGGTTCAAGTTGCACAATTACAGGAGCAAAAGGAGCTGTGCATATGGCAAAATTGTTGAAAAATGAGCCTCAAAATCGAGGTTTTGAGGCCGATTTTCTAAAAAATTTCTGGCTGTGAGAATTTTTTTTCGAACAAACACGTTTTCTGGGTCAATTTTCTTGGTTAAAACCTGAAAACCTTTGTCTAGGGGGGGGGGGGGGTGCTACCCGCCGACTCTGAAAAGTGGGGGGGGGGGGGGTAACCCCCTACCCCCCCCCCCCCCCAGCGGTCCGCCTCTGCTCAACTGTATAGAAACTAAAATAGTTTGACCACGGGACTCAACTGCATTGAAACTAAAATAGTTTGCCCACGGGACTCAATAGTATTGAAAGCAAAATTGTTTTCCCACGGGACTCAACTGCATTGAAATTTTGCCCACGGGACTCAACTGTATTGAAAGCAAAAATTTTTCATGGATGTGTTTCTTCATGGATGTGTTTTTTTCATGGTGTTTTTATGTGACCACGGGACTCAACTGCATTGAAAGTAAAATAGTTATAGTTATTCATCCGGCATTATTATAATAAAACCCTATACACAATAAACAAATTACAAATTCCAGTTCACAATGGTACGACTGTGTATTGGAAAGTTGTTGACCACGGCGCAATGCGCGCAGCGCTGCCCGGCTGTGCCCCTGCTGAGTACCCCGACACTAAAAGGTCGGCGTAATTCCCCGGGTGTGTCCCTAGTATTATATACATAGTTATAGCATGGTCAGGAAATCTAGTTATAAAAAATAATTTTGTGGGCTGGTTACGCAATTAGCACTATTTTTGCGAATGTTTCCCAAATAGTATGTGAAAAAAGAATTTAACTCTCGAAATTTTGGAAGCGCGCCAAAACAGATTTCAATTAAAACAGCGCGTCAAAAAGTTTTTGGCTAACAAGAAACCCTGGATAGTTAAGGGTAACATTTCGTGCCAGCTTTTTTCAAATAATTTTTTTCGCGCGTTCAACTTTCAAAGCAATAGAAGCTAAGTGGATCAACGTTCAGGAGCAAAACATTTGAAAGTGACGCCCAAATTATATTATTTTAGTCAATGAAATATTATCCAAAACAACTAGAGAGTTACATCATACTATATTCGAGATATAAAATAAAATCGAAGGAGATATAAAGATTGAAGCAAAGGAAAAGGAAGTTTATGTAAATACAATTGATCACAAAGGTGTTTTATCATGTTGTATGTATCACAACTAGGGGACTACCCGTGGAACGAATGAAACGGAGTCGAACAAGAGTAGGGCAGGAGTTTAAGATTTCAATTGAAAGACCCAGGAAATAGGATGCATGTAGTTGGGTCCGTAAGCAATTGAGAGCTCAAGAAAATCCACAACATTTTATTAATTTTGTTTTTTTTACAAAAGGGACATTATTTTGTTATTTTGATATGGTGTCCCTTTTTGAAGAAAGGGACAATATTAACGTCAACATCAAGACATCCAATTCTGGTATTCTTTGTTTCTTAAGCTTTATTGCAAAAGTGTCTGTTGGTATTATCATTATTTGTGATGCTGATGCTGTTGTTGTTATTTCTGTTTTTGTTTAATAGGTTTTTTTAATCATCCCAATATTTTATGTTACTAACAGTATATATATTTTTAGAAACTGTAACATTCATAAGATGTACTATATAAAAGTAAAAGGGGTGATGGGTTATTTTTCAGAGCGCCTGGACGCGTATTTTTCCCATTGCAACGCCTGGTGCAACTGGTGGACCCACATTTTTGTAGCTGAAGTTTGCGACGTCGTACAGTGAAAGGGAGTCGAATTCGCGGTCGTTTCGACATCGAATTACTATATAGAATACAAAAATGAAATATATATATTTGCGCAGAAAACACATAGACACACAAAAAGTTACCTTGCCCACGAACTGGATTTTGTAAAGTGAATCGGCGACGGACATTTGTGTGTTATATAGAGATGATATAATGAAAATTGCAGTCCCACATCGTCTCATCCTCTAAAGTAACCCCCCCCCCCCAAGTTACGTCGGTGATTGAGTCTGCACCTTCTGGTTTTCTTTTTTTCTTAAATTCAGTCAACCTAGAAAACATCATACCATTATTTTTATTTCATTATCTTCCATGTTGGTTTTGAAGTGAATAACAAATGTGGAGGAATTTTTAAATCATAAATCAGCAGTTCGCGAAATAAATCAGCATCAATAGGTTTGTCGCCAGTTTTCCGAAATAAGTAATCTAGCAATACATTAATGTTCGATCCTGTTCTATCAGCTTCATCAGTTAAGCCTGGATAAACAACATTACCGTCTTCGTTTGTTGACACCTTTCTTTTGATCAGATCTTCGATTTCTTCGTTTCTTAGCTTCCGCTTTGTCATTGTTTAGTTTCCTGACGGTTGGCCATATGGCGTTCCTTATTTGTGTCCAATTCTTTTGTAACAACGTTCTTTTCTGCTGTAATGGAACAGATAATTTTGTTAAACTATCGTATGCTTGCTGATCTATTCTATCCCTGTTAGAATTTAACAAAACTTCTCCAAATGCATCAGCTAAAGATTTGGTCGCAGCTTTAAGTATTAGTGCAACCTTAGGCTTTGGTGTTGTAGAATCACAACACCTGGTAATTTTACTCAAATTTGAAGAGACAAGAGATGAAACCATATTGAATGAAAGTGTAAAAAAAAAGTTTTATATATACCAACCAGAAGAGGAGAAATCGAAGATGAATGGTTCATCATCTGGTCGTAAACAGTTGAATCGAACATTCAATTCGTCATCGACAAAATCTATCATCATGTACATATATTTGTCCCCACTGTTTAGGAGACTTTTGAAAGGTTTTAGAAGCTTGTACTCCTCTGAATTGAAATAGTTTCGTGCTAACTGACGACATGCCTGAGATTGCCGTCTATCAGGAAATAAGACGAGATATGAAACATTACGAATAATGTTATTCATAATTTGCCTCTGGTGGGCAGTATCACCAGCCATGTTTTGAATAATGGCTATGACAACAAGTCTCTCATGATGAGTTAAAATTGTAAATAGGTCAATGAAAGAAGAAGAGCGTAAGGCTGATGTGACAACATCGTCCAAAACAATGCACCTCAGCTTCTTTTTGTTAAAAGTGAATAAATTTCCATTAAAAAGATCATTTGATGGGAAACCTTCCACTATTTTTAGCGGAATATTGAGTTCCGCTTGTAGTCTGTCAAACACTTCTTTGTCGTATGCGTTTTTGTGATGACACCAAACAATCTCATCTAATGGTATATCAAAAGTTTTATAATGATTAATCAACATATCACAAACTAATCGAGTTTTACCCGACATAGAATGTGACGCAATCAGCATGGAGCATGGGGTTTTCAGAGGTTTGTTCATTATGTGATAAAATGAAGAAAAAAACAATGTTTATAAACGATTTAGGTGAGGAAAATCATCAATCGTGTATGTATGTACCATTTTTAGTAATAGCGAACTTGTCCGCTTACAAAAGTGCCACAACAATGATGAGGTTTTCTTGCGGTGTGGGATTGAAAGTAATGTCCAAATCAAGTGCCCCTTTTAAAGGTTCATCTAATGAAACGTCTCCGGTCTTATTTGGTGTCAAGTCAAATCCAAATATTGTATATCCATGTCCAAAAGTGTTTGGAGTGATACTGTGGTCTGTGGCACCTAATTCGGTAACTAGTCCAGTATAAGCGTCTGGCACCAATATTTTATCATCCCAGTTACCACATGTATACCCGTTCATATATGGGACGTGTTTTTGATTACATTTCATTAAAACACGAGTAACATTCGAATGATAAAAACCAAGTTTAGATTTTCCCCAACTTCCATTATAATTTTCCTCAGGCATCATGATAACGATGGCTTTTTGAGGTAGGAATTCACCAACTGCAAAATCTTTTTTGAAATTAGTTTGTCAAGACTGGTGGGTATATGAAAAAAGTTTCCAATTAGTGAACGTATATACTTTATCCGATTTTAATACAACGGATGTCAAGATACGAGGAACATGCAGAGTACAATCAGTGATATTGACTCTAAAAATGCTGGGCGTGTCCCCATCTACACTTTTACTATGGATCAAACATGATTCTGATTTGGCAGGGAATAACTTAATAGTGATGTCAACGTTATCAGATAGTGGCTCACTACAGTTAAGCACATCAGTTAGAAGTTTGCCACAAACTGTAAGTTTACCATCAGTGATATATTCTCGACGCTTATAGTTACCTGGTCTTGAGTCCATAAGGTCATTACTTGGTATTATATTTGGCGCACCGTTGTGCACCTCAAGCATCCCCTTAGTCATCCACGTTCGGCGATCATTTTCGGTTGAGAACAGCATGTTTTGTAATATGGCTCTAAGAGCATATTCTCGCTGTGTGTTCTCAGCCAATACACCGTTAAAATATACATTTACATCTTCAAATATACTACAATAGGTATTAGCTTCAATCATGACCTCATCTTCCATCTCAACATTAATCCAGCCATCGTCAGTCTTCTTTTCGACGTTAAACGTTGTTTCAATAAAAATGTTATTTCCATCAATGAAAGTGTTTGGTATACTTTTGATAGTGAAACAAATAGGAGAGCGACCGGTAGATGCAGTTGTGACAGGTAGATACGATTCAGGCTTAACTTGTTCAATTTCAACAGATCGAGCATGTTTTCTACGCCATTCGCAGGTCGACTTATTGATAATATTAGAATTAGGATTCAAATAAAAAGGCGAATAACGCCGTTTCGTTCCTTTCAAAGACTTCATACTAACGGTTTGATGTGACACACAATGTAAATATCTGAATCAAATGATGTGACCACCTCACTCTTACTGTTATATAGAGTTAGGCTAATGAACTCAAGAGGTTTGTCTTCTAAAAGTGAATAAGTCAAAGTTGGTCTGAAGTCAACTGTTTGATATCCTGATATATGAAACATTTCAAGTATACGATCTTGTTTCCCATCAAGGAAAAAATTGGCAACAATCTGATCACATTTGAGGAAATAAATATCTGTTGCTGTTGTAATTTCTTTATCTTCGAAAAGTACAGGGATTCGAGTATCTTCGTCGTCAACATTTTTATAGCTTGGCCGAATGCCAAGAGTTTTAGCCAAATCAGCACTCACAACTAATTCAAAATCACTTGCTAGCCTGAACTGCCAGTTTTTCCTATCTGAGGTTCTCAATAATCTTAAAGGAGCATCTTTGGAGTTTGGGATAACAGCTTCTAATTGTTGACGAATTTTCGACATGACTCCTTCCTTGTCATCGGTTTCAAAATCAGCTAAAGGAATTGAAGCAACTGGAACGTCATCGTAATTACTGTAGACTGTTATACTCGTGTCCTTAACTATATTCCACTTGGGTGTTACGGCTAGAGATTTTACAGCGATTTCAGCACCAGATTTAGGGACAGTCATGGGATATGGCAACTTGATAATAGCTTTCACTATTGTATCATTATTTGCTGTAGCCACACAATGAATACCTTCAGGTGGGAGATCCATGGTGAATGCAAAATAATGTAATTTTAGTAAAACTTATTCTTTTTATAATCGCATGCAAGAAGCAAATCATCATAACTTATATAGCTCATCGGCATAATAAGTGCCTGCAATTCTTTCGCCAGTTTCCTCTTCAACAATCGTGTACCTTGGCACAGAGAGGTTGTGACGTTTAAGAATTTTTTATATAGTTGGTGAAAAGTATCCGTACCTACTTTTATGAAACACGGTAACTTGTTTAAGTATTTGAACTCGGTCACCGACCTTTAAGGTTGGTTTAATTGACTTTTTAAGTTTATAAAGACTGTCAAACACAATTTTAGAGTTTTCCAAGTTTATGTCTTTTGGCGAAAGATTTGCTGTTTTTGGATTTTTTCGAGCATTCTTAGCTTTGACTGCTAATGGAAGCACGTCTAACCACCGTTTAGTATTGTTATACGACATGAATTTAAACAGCTTTTCACACAAATACCGAATTTGAATCTCACTAAGTTGCGCTTTCTTTGGACTGCGCAAACAGAAATGTCCTATGTTAAACTTTTGATAAACTCTAGTAGCATATTGTGAATAGAACTCCGAGCCCAAATCCGAACCAAGTAATACATAGGGTGCTAAACGTTTTTCGGAAGTGAGTTCCGTGAAGATCATGTCCATTGCATTGGCAACTACGGGGCCAGACTTGGATTTTAAAGGTAGACACTTGATGTATCTACTAAATGCATCGACCACGAGTAGTATATACTTATAATTAGAATTAAACTTCGCCAATTTAGACATGTCAAGCAAATCAGTTTGAAACTGGTGAAAAGGTGTGCTAACTTCTATAACTGCCCGTTTAAACTTTGTTTTAGGAGATTTGTATTTGCGGTAAACAGGTTGAGCGTCTAAAAACCTTTTAGCAGTTGTCATCGAAGTTTTGCTAGCTTCAGCTAGCTTCTTGATGCCTCCAAAACCGGCTGGATGACTAATATCGTAATAAATTTCGTTCATTATGGTAATTTGAAAAAAACTGTTTCAAGTTTTGGAATATAAATAATTATGAGGATGCATGTCTTCAAAGTTTTACAATACAGAAGTGGGGAATACAGAAGTCAAAAGTATAAAAATTTGATTTGACGGGTTCGTATTTGATAACTCTGGCGAATACAAAGTAGAATAAAAAGATTGCAATGACATCATAGTAGATAATGACTATCGTAGACGACTTGAATGCTGCGGATGAGAAGTTGAAAACTGTTGCCTTGCCACTGGAAAAACTGTAGATTTTGGAGAAGTATAATACTTCACAAACTTGATTGAACAAATGAATGATCGTTAAAGAGTCAGAGCATTCTTTTTATACTCTCGCTTTGGGAGGAACACTAATCTTTTTTACACAATTATCTGTATTTATGCACAATTATTCGTATTTATTGACAATTATCGACCATTGCGCACTATTATTCGATATTAAGTACTGGAAATTGGTAGAGATCGGAGACCATTGTCGACCATTATGCACCATGGTCGACCATGGTCGACCATGGTCGACCATGGTCAGACCATGGTCAGACCATGGTCAGAATTAGTCATACTATCCACTAGCGGATGAGAAGGGAAGGGAAAGGTGGAATTCCCCCTCTTTGTAGGTTTCAAAACGTATAATTCGTTCTTTAAGGTATAGGCATTTTCCACCGCACTGTACAACGAAGTGCGAGCCGTTCGCACGCCAGCTAACCACCGACGTAACTTGGGGGGGAGGGGGGTTACTTTAGAGGATGAGACGATGTGGGACTGCAATTTTCATTATATCATTTCTTTGAATACAAAAACATTTGGTATGCGTGTGTCACAGAAGCATTAATGACTTTAATACGTCAATACTTTCACATGAACATCAATAAAACAACCCAATCAAAATCAGCAGCAAGGGGGGGGTTTAGCGGATGATAAGATGGGTGAAGATCAACAAGATGTGGGACTGACTGCTGCAATATTTGTGTAGAATGCAAAGTGCGGATTATACTTTACACTAGCATATAGCCATCCTCTTCTACTACTGTGAACATTAGATGAAAAAAAATCCGGCTTTTGATTTTAACAAATATATTATTTGAAAAAGGTTGACTACGTTTAACAGTTTAGCGGGAAAAAAATTCATGACGAAAGGTGTTGATGATTCCCGTTAATCATAGAAAAAGCTTTTTTATTCCCACATTAAAAAATAAACAATGGAGCCCCCATGGCACAACAATTACGGAAATTTCAGTTAAGGTCAATGATATTTCCAGTTTAGTGAGTTGAGGGAATCTCCTTTGAGGGTGTTGATGACAATATCTCCTCAACTTTTATGAGAGAAGGTGATGATGATTATACATTTTTTGATTCTGCATAAAAATGACGTAAGAGTTTTTCAGCGTTTCACTTCTGATATTTATATCGAATCGCTTGCGGACATACAAACAAATGGACATTGAGTTTTAATAAATAAGACTAGGGTAAACCCGTTGCAGGGCAACGGACGATCAAGTTGAATAATAACCAATTCCTGCCCTAAACCCGAGGATGAAGTATATTTTTGTATACCATTAAAAGTGTTCGGTTGTGTCAACCCGACCCGTTTATTGTTCAAACTTTAGTCTAGAGTTTAGTATATTGACAGAATACTGTAACAAAAACCCGTCAAAAAGTTAGAGCCACCCGTAAAGTTTTCAACTCAATACAACTTATTTTATATGGTTTCCCTGATTACACGATATGGGGTAATCTATAACGCACAATATCAACCCGTTGAACCCGAGCTTTTAAAATCTTACTTTATACCCACTCAGTATAATTACAGGGTAACAATAGTTAAAAGAACCCGTGGAAAATAGTTGAAAATACAAACCGTGGAGTTTGGCTATTATTAATTTGTTTTCGATGCATGAAATATCATAAAAAAATCCAATCTCGTAAAAAAATTATACTTTCATTATCTCATGACCCGACCCGATAATTTGTAGTGAACATTAGATGAAAAACTTCATCCGACTTCCTGAACACAAAACTTTTGGCTCTTGATTTTAACAAAAGTATTTTATTTGAAAAAGACGGATTACGTTTAACTGTTTAGCTAGAAAAAAATTCATGACGAAAGGTGTTGATGATTCGGTTAATCATGGAAAAAAAGCTTTTTTATTCCCACAATTACGATAGTTTGAGTTAAGATCAATGATATTTGCAGTTCAGTTAATTTAGGGAATCTCATTTGAGGGTGTTGATGACAATATCAGCTCAACTTTTATGAGAGAAGGTGATGATGATTCTATATTTTTTGTTTCTGCATGAAAATGACATAAAAGGGTCTTTATGTGTTTCTCTTCTGATATTTATATGAATCGCTTGCGGACAAACATACAAACATCGCGACATTGAGTTTTAATATATAAGACTAGGGTAAACCCGTTGCAAGGCAACGGACGGTCAAGTTAAATAATGACCGTTTCCTGCACTAAACCCGATGAAATATATTTTTGTATACCATTAGGTTTGTTGGTCGGTTGTGTTAACCCGACCCGTTGATTGTTCAAACTTTAGTCTAAAGTTTAGTATATTGACAGAATTACTGTAAAAAACCCGTCAAAAAGTTAAAGCAACCCGTTAAGTTTTTAACTTAATACAGCTTCTTTTATTCGTAAAACATAATGTTTCCTTATGTCATGTTGCCAACGCATAATATATTTATAGCTTGATCGTAAACGGACAAGTTCTGACTTTGTTTTTTCGATAAAACTTTTCCGCACCAGGGATGAAACATCTAAATAAATGTAAGACTTTTATGCATCAGGGAAATATTTTTGGCGCCAATTCAAAATGGTGGTTTGAGAATTCATGAAGATTAACGACCCTTGCATAAATACTCGATCATTCCCGGGCATATATTTTATAATAGTAGAAATATTAAACTTTATATCCGTGGTTCATCAAACGCAAGAGCAAGCGAGAAAAAAAGATTTTGACGTGGTAGTAATTTAAAATTCATAAAATTAATTTTGGCGCTTGAGCAAATATTTAGCTCACCAAAGTGATACAGTAACTGGTTTGACTCACATGCGAGCAAAAGAAGATATATATTGTTGTATTATTAAGGGTTATTTTCGATATATCGTTGATTTTATTGCCTTATTATTACCAGTGCCTAGTATATTGTCTAGTTATGTTATCCGGCCGCCAGCATGCGCTCGCGTGCTGGACGAGCCGACAGTGTTCGATCGTGCTGTGACTCCGCCTTTCTGTATTGTGAGTACTTATAAAGCGTATCCAGTTGGTCTGTGTTTTAACCCAAACGTTTTGTCGAGTCGTTCGTGAAACATTAATTTCAAAAAGGTGTCACGTCATTTCACTACAGGTTACGCAAAAATAAAATAAAGGTTTCGAAACGGTGATAACCCGTTAAATTTTTCGTAAATTTAATAAATTATAGCGTTTATATTTTGTTAATCCAGTTTAATATTTGAATTTAAATTTGAATTTAAACTTGAATTCAAATTTGAATTTCAAGTTTAAATTTTAATATTATTATATATTTTTTCAACGAATTCAAATGAGTTGGCATTTGTATGCTGAAAATTATTAATGAACTACAGAAAAAGAAAACCAAGTTGCCATTGGAATATATTAACTGCAGAAAACATAAGCGGAATAAGCGAAAATACGGCTGCGTGGCTCTTCGGTCCAGCATATCGAGGTTTGTCTTCTTTCACTCTCTTTGACGATATTCCCTTTCTTTGGGGGGGGGGGGGGGGGGTAGCTCGTTTGCCCGTGCAGCAGCACGCTCTGCAATTGTCGAATTGCATTGTCTATGCATTGAAGCAATTTCAGCCCACGTGTGTCATTATACATTCGTCTGGGTTTTTTTTATCATGTTCATTTCCGTTTAGTTTCACACCATTGTTTTCCTGCCTCAACTTGTTCCCACTTTCATCATCACCCCACGTTTTTTGCAGTTTCCACCTGGACTCTGCAATGAAACATGGCGAAGTCAACCATCAACACGTGGCCAACTACAAAGTCGGAGATAATGAGAAATCGGTTGGTTCGCGATTTTTATTTTTTTCCTCATTTTTTTATGTGTTGTGTTTTGGTTGATTGTCATACGGATCACTCTTTTGATCAGTCACTCATCAATAGTCATTCAGTTAGGCAGGCAGTCGATCATTTAATCAGTCTCTTATTTGTCAGTTAGTCATTCAGTCAGTCACTCGTTTATCCAGTCATTTATTTATCCAGTAGCTCATTAATTCAATCACTCATTCATCTATGCAATGGCTCGCCCATTCACTTTCTTCGTCATTTTTTTCCACTTACTCCACGTAAAATTGCACAGCCTTCTTCCTCTTGCAGATGAACGCTCACCTGCGCACAGCTTTGAAAAGAGGCGAGAAGGAAGGCGCGTTCAAGCAGACCAAGGGCACCGGTGCCTCGGGATCGTTCAAAATCGGCGTGGCCAAGTCACTAAAGAAGGTTGTAAAGAAGGTCAAGAAGGTCATCGTCGCCAAGAAGCCCAAGGTGCAAGGTCAGTTCGTAGTCAGTCAAACAATCATTTCGTGGTCAGTCAGTCAGTCAAGTCGTGGTCAGTCAAACAATAATTTCGTGGTCAGTCAGTCAGTCAGTTCGTGGTCAGTCAAACAATCATTTCGTGGTCAGTCAGTCAGTCAATTCGTTGTCAGTCAAACAGTCAATTCGTGGTCAGTCAGTCAGTCAATTCGGGGTCAGTCAAACAGTCAATTCGGGGTCAGTCAAACAGTCAATTCGGGGTCAGTCCCCTGACTCGAAATTTTTGAGAAAATCGGCCTCAAAACCTCAATTATTAGGCTCATTTTTTTAAAATTTTCGGCTGTGAGATTTTTTTGCACAAAGACGTTTTCTGGGACAATTTTCATGGTTAAATCGTGAAAAAAAACCGGTCCATGTGATGTTTATACCGTATAATAGAGATTTCTTAGCAAAAGCAAGCAAAAAACAACGGGGCTTTTTTGCGAAATTTTTTTAACACCCCCCCCTACCCCCCGCTTACCCGACTTTACTCCTCCCACTTTTCGGACTGGGCGGGTAGGATGGGATTTTCTGTCGGCTCCTCCCCACCCCTCCCCCTCCCCCCCAAACGCGAAAAAAACCGGCCCACCACTGTACTCACTCATTCATTGCTGTTGTATTTTTGAAAGACGTATGTTTTTATTTTGTAGATTCGTAAAAAATTGGTAAAATGACGGTCGAATCGATGGAAGTTGACGAGAAGAAACCAGCGGCCACCGGCGAAACCAAACCTAAAGATGAACCGAAAAATCCGAAAGATGTAGACACGTTTACGCTGGAAAGTTGGTGAGAATTTCACTTTACACTTTCATATTTGTATTTTATTCCCGTGTTTTGTTAACTCTATCGGTAGCAATGTCGTTTTCTCTGTATTGTAAACCTGTCATCCAGTAAACCAGTAATTTTTTACAGTCATCAACTCAATGAGTCAGTGAGTTGTTTCATTGCTGCTGGTATAACATATCCAGGGTTTCTTGTTACTCAAAAAGATGTCACTCGTTAATAAGCTAGTTGAGTGATTGAACTATATAAATGTAGACCAAGCATTCAATAACTATTTATTCCATATTTTATCCCTTTCTCTCTGCAGATCTACGCGAGCACTATGGACTATTGGAACGGGCCGACTTACAGAAGGAGATACGCTATATCGGACGCGTTCTCCGCTCATTGGCGAGCACGCGCAAACAGCTCAACGCCAACGTGCTCACCAGACTCATTAATGCCGTCTTTACACATCAGTCGGTCGTGAATCAGCGGGACCAGTTGGTGGCTTCGGTGTCGGCCGCCGCCGCTGTACAGACCAGCAAAGATGTTGGTTTAATTAGAATCCATTCCACTGGCGGACCAGAAAGATTCATTTAAAACGCCTTGCCTGAGAAAACCTACAGGTTTTGGCCCCTCTTATCAAAATCGAGTTACATACCGTTTTGGAACCTACCAGAGTATTGTAACATTACCCTATGACCGTTCGGTTCAAAATTGCCCAAAACCGGAAATATCCGGAATTTTCGATTTCGGCTGGAGGGCATGCGTCACCATGCGATCCGGACACTTTGACAGGCGGCCGTCAGCGATAGAAGCTTCCAATCACCAAATGGATTACAAATTATGAAACTAGACTTATTTCCGCGTGTTTTGAGCACTATTTGACGGCATTTGACAAAATATTCGATATAGAAATAAACCCTGGAAATTTTTGAAAATTAACTTTTTTTGAAAAAATCGTCAAATTGCATACATAAATGTCAAAATAAAAATTGTTGCAAGATTTATCCAGACAAACCGAGTATGAGGGATGATGCCCACATAGTAGACCTTCAAAAAAATCGTGTGTTACCCCCCCACATAGCCCCATTTTTTCGAGCTACGGGCAATTTTTTGAAAAAAATCATGAAATTTCGGTGTTTTTCTGTTTTTACTTAACTTTAGCCATTAGCTATGAAACATTTGTACTCGATATTTTACACCCTCGATAAATATAACATCGTTAATTTATTTTAACTCACTCTATTCATTCGTTTATGAAGGGTAAATCGGGTAACTATGGAGAAAATGCATGAAAATCGGGTAAATTGGACAAAAACGACTTTTGCAGAAAAATGGTCGAGTTTTACTCACAAATTAGAACGGAAGTGTTATATAACTGCTTTATGCGACAAGACCAACTTCTGATAAAACAATTAAATGTTGTTACAACTTCAGTTGATTGATTAAATGTTTTTTACAATCGAATTTATATAATTTTAGATGAAAATTTTGCTTTACGGCTAACATATGTGTATATTCAAAGATTCACGTGTCTTTAGTTATGGGACTTTATTTTTATTTCTGAGTCGTTTCTGTTTTTATTTTGAATGTTTTTAGCATAGCTTGCATATGACATTTGAATAAATGAATGTTACCAGCGGATGAGGAAGAAAAACAACAAGTGAGGAGAAAACGGACATTCGACGTTGATATGAAAGTGTTACTAAATGTACGATCGGTGATAACGCAAAACATTGTTCAAGTTTGCACCACGATTTATACTTTTTGTTATATGTACATAATTGATAGAGCATGACAGTTATGTAGCGTCATATTTTAATGAAAAACATAACATAATATAAGTGAGTTCAATAACGAACATAAACATGATACGAATAATGACATGTCAGTAGTTTTCACGTAAAACAAAATTTGTATGATCAGGGTATTTTGTTAGAACCAGTAATTTTTTATAACAAATCTTGTTTCTACACTGAACGTTTCAGTCCCGTATCTTTCCTATGTGCATCTTATGTTATCTAGACAACTTTGAAAAAAATTTTAAAGCGCGCCTAGATACAGTAGTTTCCACGCGCAAAAAAAATTATCACACATTTTGGGTAACAAGGAACCCTGGATAGTGAAAGAAAAAAAGTTTGTATTTGTAATAAACCCGCTGCAATATGATTGAAATCAGACCTGAGTAGTATCAAATATGGCAGTTACTCACTCACTCACTTACTCACTCACTCACTTACTCACTCACTCACTCACTCACTCACTCACTCACTCACTCACTCACTCACTCACTCACTCACTCACACACTCACGCAAATTTCCAGACCCCACAGATTTTTTGAATGAAAGTTCTAAAATTTTACCTAAACACCAAAAAATTTTCTTTTTTCGAAAATGATCATTTCGCACAAGTGACCGAAAAAATGCGCGCGCATTTGAATTCACACGATTTTTTTTCAATGATGGCACCAACCAGCCAGTGGACAACTCTCAACCGATTCTTTTTGAATTCGAAATTTAAATGGATTGAAGTTGAAGCTGTATGGAAATAAACGGATAAGTAGTTAATGTAAAGGAATACGTAGAATCCATATTGGAAATCAGCATATTATTCGTCTCGTTACTCCCAATTTCCCAAATTGTAGTAATTTATGAATACATGTATAAAAACCATGTATATACCATGTTATGAATTAAACCAATTCAATATTGCAGGTTAATTTACTTTATTCACATCGTCAATCCGAAAATGCCTCTCCCTTCGTAGGAATGTTTCGTCCGCCAGTGGTTGGTGGTAACTATTTGCATCTGGCATCTGTTTTCCAGACGGTTGGCACCATGGAATCGGTGACCATACACCAGAACGGCATCACACCTGAGGGCATCGAGGCATTGGCCGAGTCGTTGCTCGTTTCGCCCAACATTCGTGTGATCAACTTGTGCGACAACACGGCGAAATTGAGAGGTGCACGCGCGTTGGCCAAGGTTGTTGTTGTTGTTGTTGTTGTTGTTGTTGTTGTTGTTGTTGTTGTTATTGTTCTTGTTGTGGTTGATAGCGATGTTATTGTTGTGTTGTTTATTTTGTGTTTGCTGTGTTGTTTATTTTGTGATTGTTGTTGTTGAATATGTTCTTGTTGACTGTTGTTGCTCTTTTGGCTGTTGTTGTTGGATGTCGTTATCACTGTTGTTGCAGTTGTTATTCATTATGTTACTAATTAGTGTTGTTGTTTTCATAATTGTTTTACCTGTTCTCTCTCCTTCTCTCATCCAATCTAATGTTTTAAGGTCATCCGTCGTCAGCGCCACATTGAGGAGATCGATCTGAGTGACTGTCTGCTGAAGAATTCGGGTGCCCCCGCGCTGCTGGCCGCGTTGCGTGAACCTGACACGGCACCACAATTACGGGTTAATTATGTTTTTATTCACTTTGTAAGTTAGTCAGTTTTTTCAAGTTATACATACTTTCCCGTTTTTTTCTATGCATTGATTATTAATACTTATAGCCGGGTCGCGAGTTTACTAACTGCACTATTCTGAGAATCCAAAATTGCCAAACCTGTAATTTGCGAGTTTTTATAACAAAAGTGTTTTTGAGAATCGAAATTTTCAAATTGTATGTATTTTCGATCCACTACTTAATTTTTCAAACGGATCCCACCTCCGCGCTCCGCGCGGTGCTAACGTGCTTGTCCTCGCTATCGCTCGGACAAGCCAGCCTCACGATAGGTTATCGGGGTTAACGAACAATAAAACTTCAAAGGGAATAGTAAAACTTCGAAAAAACTCGTCTCCGGCCAGTATTTTACCGAAATTTTACAAAAGGTTTTGAACCCTGAACCTCTCGCATGCGAGGCCAACACCCTATCCACCAGGCCATGCTGGCTTTGGTTGATATGTGATAAATGCTGGTGTCAACAAGACGGTAGAAGCACGCGTTGGTTGCATTCACTGCACGTGCTGAATTTTGGATTCTCAGAGTAGTGCAGTTAGAAAATTTGCAGCCGGGTCAGGGTTGCTTATTATCAGAAATGCATTTTAATCATCATATAGTGGGATATGAAAAGTGTGTGAGTTCACTTTTGATTGTCATACGATTGTATTGCAGTACCTGAATCTGAACGGCAACGAAATCGGTCCCGACGTGGCTATCGAGCTCATCAAGTGCATGGCCGGCAAACCCAACTTCCAACACCTATCATTAGCCGGTTCGTGGGGTTTATATTTTTGTCGTTATCGGTTTTCTCTAAGGCAAAAGCTCTCAAAATTTTTGTTGCGACAATCGAACACATTTATTCGCGCTAACTGTTTACTAACACATTTTTGATGGTGCACTGGCGGACGAGTTATCCTCCAAAGGGAGGGGAATGATGTGAAAGAGTGGGAATTCGCAGTTTGAGGCCATTTTCTTACACCTTGGGGAACAAATTATAGTTTTCGAAAACGCTATAGAGGGGGAATTCCATTTTCCCACCCCTTCTCGAGAAAATAACAATATGGTTATATATGTTGTTGCAAAAGGCCACTTTTAGACAACTGCTACGGCGGACGTTTCAACGACGTGTACAGTTGCGCGGACATGGCTCAGTACGAAGTGGAGCTGGGTGATAACGAGTTGGTTTTTGTCTATTATAGCTTGGTTGGGGTTTCTTGTTATCAAACATTTACTTTGCGGTTCGATTACGCACGTGTGCAATGAATTAATCGAAAAAAATTTCAGTTGTCCAAATGTTATGTGAAGAAGATTTCTCTTCTCTAATTTTTTATGTTTTTGTATAGTATTTATATTAAAAGTTTTCATTTTCAGTGACGATCAGGGTTCAGCCAGTGAAGATGATGAAGACGAAGAAGAGGGTGATGGCAACGTGGAACAGGAAGAGGAAGAAGGTTTTGATGACGATGAAATCGAGGTGGTCGATGATAGAGGTGATCGGATGAAGGTTGCGGTTAGTCGATTTTGATTTTAAAAATTTAACAATTTTCATGAACACTGTATTTTTCAATCACTGGCGGATGAGCAAAAGCTTGAAAGGGAGAGGACTTTTTTAAAGAGGGGGAATTAACGATTTTTAGTTCATTACCCCTACACGTTGTTAAGGAACAAAATGCACTTTTTCAACTCGCCAAAAACGAAGGAATTATTCTTATGTTCCCTATATTATATGCTTTTCCCACCCCCTAATCGTCTGCTAGTGCTTTCAATAAACATGATATGCTGTGTAATGATTTTGAGGAATTGTCTATCAGACAAAAGTTTTTCGAGGCGACACCGAGAGGAACTTCATGTTGCAAACGTTCTCTTAAACGCAATGCTTTTTCGTTCTCAGAAGAAAAAGCCGATGAGGTTGATTATTCCGAATTGGTTTCTGAGATTTGATGGTTCATTATAGTTTGAATGAAATGTCTCAAATTGTAACGAAAGCAATAACACAACACGAACAACAACCTGAACTTCAACAGCAACAACGTTAACAGCACGAACAACAACAACAACACATTCATTTATGTTGCAGGCACTGCCGGAAATGCCTGATGTTTCATACCGTCATATCGCCGATATCCCCGCCGCCGTCGCCAACATCCAGGACTCCATCCACCGTGTTCGACTGCCAAACGGCACAGAAGCTGGCTGTTTTCATGGTCAAAGTTGGCGAACTTCTAGTTTTTTTCAAAGTTTCATGCTGTTAAGTTTTTCTTTCATAAACCAGCCATGATTTGTTTTTCCTTTAGTTAGAATTCAAAATTAAAAAAATAATATGTTGTTACTTAGCTGCGGTCAAGTTGCTAGCCAACTGGTTGGTGTGACCTATTCATTTCGTCTGAATAAAACTAGGGAAAATGATTGAAGCGATTGTTTTGTAAAGTTTCAGCGTTTTTGAGCGTTGTTAGTTGAAAACATGTTCCTGTTGTAGATGTTGGTTGAGTGTTATTATTTCACATGTTGTAGTAGTAGTAGTTTTTGATGTTGCTGCTGTTTACATTATTGATGCTGGCTTGTTGTGCGTATTCCTTGTTTCTATTGATGTTGTCGTTTTCGTTGTTGTTTTTGACAGTTTTTGTTGTGTGTTTTTACTATGATGACAAAAATTTCAATTTGTTTTTCAGAAACGGTGTTCAGTTCACTGGCCCGATTACGGCACTTTGGTGTGGTGTGCTCGCCGCCCAGCGCACAGGTGATCAACTGTGACTGCAGTGAACTCGCTTTCCTCAATGTTGGTTATCGTTCCTCAATATTTTTCAAATTTGTTTTGGTTCATTCATTCAAACCCACACTTTTCCATCCCCTCCAAAGGGAGAGGAATCTTTCAAAGAGGGATTTTCACAAAGAATTCGGTAATTTTCCCTACATCTTAAGGAACATCGTCTTAAGCATGATTTTTTATAAATAAATGAACAAATTTCCGTCGTTTTGATGTAAAATTTTAGAAACGGATAATCGTGTTTGTTTCACAAAGAAGCGTGCGTGTTTCAGGGTGTTGCATCTCAGCTGCTTGACTGTGCCCGCCACTATCATTACCTGGTCCTGGGTCATGTCATATCAAAGTCATTGATCGCGTTCACCGACCCAACTGAAACCTGTTCAGCTCTCGCATCAAGATACTGCAATGTTATCTTACGAGTTTATGTACTTATCAAGCGAAAGTAAAGACTTCGCAGGCTAAAGTGGTATTTTGTTGATTTATGTTGGTTCGAATCATCAGTGATTGCGGTGGCTGTCGTTGAACTTGAAACATGAGAGAAAACCGAGATGTTTTTAAATTTCTAGTTAGGCTGGCTGTCGGTAAACGTGAAACGTGAAAGGTTTTTCAGAAACTATTAAATGTTAGTTTTTTTGTAGGAGTAGGTTGGCTGTCGGTGGTCTTGAAACGTGAACCAAATTGTTGATACTAATTATAATGGCAATCGTTCACGAGTGTTCTTATTAAGTAATAACTACTGATGCTGGTGGTGAGATCTCACCTAATCAGTCTTTGTGGTGCAGCGGTAGCACGTTTGACTTCGGTCAAAAGGTCGGAGGTTCGAATCCTTCCAAAGATTTTCCAGATCTGTTCACCGGCATCTGTGTTCCATATAAACGAATAACCTTGTGAACATTGTTATTTTTTAATGAGTCCCAACTGTGGAATAGTGATTGCGAATGATGTATAACGCGACACTGATTATTTTTGTTTGCTACGCTAGAATCAATGACCTTGTAAGCATAAAAAATCTACTGTCATGTTGTCTCTTCAGATTTATTCTTCAGCGATATAATTATTGTTTTCAGATTCCTCTAGTTTGGCAATTTTGGCAGTTTCCGACTCTGCCTCAGCAGTATTACACGAATGACGAGGTTCATGAAGGTTGTGCGCCACCTGTCCGATGACACGAAACTGAAACTAAGCTTCGTGTGTGATCATTGGTTTTATGTTTTCGGTTGCCTCCCAAACCGTACATCAAATTATTGGTATCTATTTTATTTGAAAATCTTGAGCAATTGATTGAAAAATATTTCTGTGAGCAAATAATATGAGCTTATTTAGATGACTTGAATCTTTATCGCAATTTTTATCATCACTGGACACTGGATAAACATCTACTGATGAATTTGCGCTTATTCTAATAGTCCCTCATTCTGTTATGAATAATAAAGCCAATAAAAAATGAGACTGCAAATCACGCGTGAAAATAGCCGACATAAAAATGCTGGAAATTCTAGATTAATACAGCGAATTAAAACAACCAAATGGACCGCATTAGTTAATCACTTCTAGTTAATGTATTGTACACTACACTGATTTAAGTAGTTAAGCAAAAGCGAGCGTTTTTTGTGTTCAGGATCATTACACATCGCCGAACGTCACCAGATGGAGTTGCTACTTTCCTAGTTTACCTGTTTCAAAACAAGTTGAATAAATGATATATAAACTATAAAACTAACACGTTAGAATATAGGCGACCGGGATCCCACCCACGTGACTGTTGACTACCAGGAGCGTTACGATGCAGTCCGTCGAATCAAGCTTTGAAGTTGAGTCGATGTGAACGGATTCTGTGACATCGATCATCGACCAGGAACGAACCATGAGAGAATTGGCAACGAGCACTACGAACGGCGTTTCGGAGAAATCAACAACGCCTCCTTCTTTCTCCCACACAGGCTTCATTTCCACAATTTTCTGAAACAAAAGAGGCTTTCATTGGTTATGCAATTGCATGGCATTGAGTGAATGAAGCAAACAGTTTTGAATTTTTATTATTAACAACAACTTGAATTGTACACCTTCCACAACGTTAACGTCATTCATTTCACCTCCTAACATTCTCGGGAGGATTTTGTGTACACATACAGAGTAAAAACTTTATGACATGACAATCGATTTCTAGAAAAATGACCACAACCAAAGTAAATAAACAAACCTTTGAAATTGATTCCTTCTTGAATCCACCCAGATGCTCATCCACAAACTTCTGATGCAGATTTCGGACCACACGATCAGTCGGACACACCTGACAGTTGTCACGCACCTGATCCAGCTCTGTCGATTCTTCGAGGAACTCCCGATTGCGAGTTTGGGCGCCCATTACATCTTCTCCGCCTTCAAACATCTGATTGAAGCGCATGACTGTCTGCAAGCAATTGCAAGTGTTCGAGTTTGGTAAAGATAAAACAAAGACTAGGTCTAAAACTTTTCTCGTTACGTTATTAAGTGCATTCAAACAAATGTAGAAGAAGCTCTGCAGATATCAGCAAAATAAAGCATGATTTCCATTTGATCCGACTAACATCGGGTGATGGTCGTAACATGGACAAATTCCGGGCCGTCATCATGTGACTGTGATTCCACGATATCCGGATCTTCATCTGCACTTCGGCAGATCCCAATGTGAAGTTGATGTAAGCTGGGCATGATTTATTACGGGCTGCATGATTTTCTTGAGGGCGTGACTTATTTCGTTTACCGAACGAACAACAATAACTGTACTGGCCTTTGCCAGGATATGAGCCTATCACTATCCAGCCTGTTTCTGTCACTTCACTGAAACTTTGCAGCCACTCATTGATATCAGACTTCTGAGTGCCAGTAGTGTACACGTCTATTTTGTGCCCCATGACATGACGACGTTGCATGATCGTGCCGAAAGTGCCAGCTCTTCGCAGTCTGTCAAGTAGAGTCCCTAATGACGTTTGATTTTCGATATCGCAAGTTTCTTCAGGTATTTCATCGACAAATTGAACATGAATGGGTTCTCGTTCATTTACCATGTAAAAATCATCATCGTCGTCAGCCATTTTGTTGTTTGAATAGTGTTCAGCCGAGTCAATCATTGGTTGTTGGTGGTTAATGATTGGCAATAGTTCACTTGTGCGAAATGGTCACTTTTTCGAATTAAATGGTGTTTAGGTAAAATTTTAGAACTTTCATTCAAAAAATCTGTGGGGTCTGGAAATTTGCCACACTCACTCACTCATCACTCACTCACTCACTCACTGGCGGACGAACGAAATTCCCAAAGGGAGGGGAATTTAGTCAGAGGGGGGAATTTGCAGTTTTTAAGAGCCATTTCACCTACACCTAGGGAACAAATTATACTTTTTGGAACTGCCAAAGAGGGGGGAATTCCACTTTTCCGTTCTTCCCTCGTCCGCTAGTGCACTCACTCACTCACTCACTCACTCACTCACTCACTCACTCACTCACTTATTCAGTCACTCAATCAATCAATCAATCACTTACTCACGTAGAAATCATATTTAATGAAGCCCTTTTTAGCACACTGGTTGGCAGCGCCAGCCAACTAATAATCAATATCCTGATATATGGATTGATTGTGGTCACCATTTTGGCAGTTGTGTACGGTACCTCATGGTTCGTTTTGCTTGGTGCTACAAGAAAAACCGTGAGAAGAATAAATTCTTGAAGTATATTGATAACATTGACAGCAAGACCGAGAAAAAATTCAATCCCGTTTAATTTTTCGAAAAATCGATACGCGTAACAATCTGACAGAAATTTCGGTTTACACACATTCTTCAACAAATCGCGTTTTGGTAATTCATATTGCAGCGGGTTTATTACAAATACAAACTTTTTTTCTTTCACTATCCAGGGTTCCTTGTTACCCAAAATGTGTGATTATTTTTTTTGCGCGTGGAAACTACTGTATCTAGGCGCGCTTTAAAATTTTCTTCAAAGTTGTCTAGATAACATAAGGTGCACATAGGAAAGATACGGGACTGAAACGTTCAGTGTAGAAACAAGATTTGTTATAAAAAATTACTGGTTCTAACAAAATACCCTGATCATACAAATTTTGTTTTACGTGAAAACTACTGACATGTCATTATTCGTATCATGTTTATGTTCGTTATTGAACTCACTTATATTATGTTATGTTTTTCATTAAAATATGACGCTACATAACTGTCATGCTCTATCATTTATGTACATATAACAAAAAGTATAAATCGTGGTGCGAACTTGAACAATGTTTTGCGTTATCACCGATCGTACATTTAGTAACATTTTCATATCAACGTCGAATGTCCGTTTTCTCCTCACTTATTGTTTTTCTTCCTCATCCGCTGGTAACATTCATTTATTCAAATGTCATATGCAAGCTATGCTAAAAACATTCAAAATAAAAACAGAAACGATTCAGAAATAAAAATAAAGTCCCATAACTAAAGACACGTGAATCTTTGAATATACACATATGTTAGCCGTAAAGCAAAATTTTCATCTAAAAATATATAAATTAGATTGTAAAAAACATTTAATCAATCAACTGAAGTTGTAACAACATTTAATTGTTTTACCAGAAGTTGGTCTTGTCGCATAAAGCAGTTATAAAACACTTCCGTTCTAATTTGTGAGTAAAACTCGACCATTTTTCTGCAAAAGTCGTTTTTGTCCAATTTACCCGATTTTCATGCATTTTCTCCATAGTTACCCGATTTACCCTTCATAAACGAATGAATAGAGTGAGTTAAAATAAATTAACGATGTTAAATTTATCGAGGGTGTAAAATATCGAGTACAAATGTTTCATAGCTAATGGCTAAAGTTGAGTAAAAACAGAAAAACACCGAAATTTCATGATTTTTTTCAAAAAATTGCCCGTAGCTCGAAAAAATGGGGCTATGTGGGGGGGGGGGGGGGTAACACACGATTTTTTTGAAGGTCTACTATGTGGGCATCATCCCTCATACTCGGTTTGTCTGGATAAATCTTGCAACAATTTTTATTTTGACATTTATGTATGCAATTTGACGATTTTTTCAAAAAAAGTTAATTTAAAAAAATTTCCAGGGTTTATTTCTATATCGAATATTTTGTCAAATGCCGTCAAATAGGGCTCAAAACACGCGGAAATAAGTCTAGTTTCACAATATGTAATCCATTTGGTGATTGGAAGCTTCTATCGCTGACGGCCGCCTGTCAAAGTGTCCGGATCGCATGGTGACGCATGCCCTCCAGCAGAAATCGAAAAATCCGGATATTTCCGGTTTTGGGCAACTTTGAACCGAACGGTCATAGGGTAATGTTACACTACTCTGGTAGGTTCCAAAACGCTGTATAACTCGATTTTGATAAGAGGGGCCACACTTCCCATACAACCTGTAGGTTTTCTCAGGCAAGGTGTTTTAAATCGCGTTGCCTGAGAGATTCTACGGCTTGTATGGGGTTCGTGGCCCAAATAACAACTTCCGAGTTTATTGCAGTTTTTGATACATCTATGGGTGGTTATTCACCGTATAAGACGATTTTTTGATTAAAGCATTATTTCAGTGAAAAATCAGGTCTCAAAGTTAGAAAATTTCGGAAAAATCGAAAATTTCCGTTTTTGACGTTTTTTGCGGAAATCGGTTCATAACTTTTTATTGACTTGTGCCATATAACTGAAACTCGATATACGATTTTTTGGCGTCACTGCGGTCATTTTGAGCCATACTAGAAGTTTATTCCAAAAAAATTTGTTTTTGAAAAAATCACTTGAACATGGGTAGTCGAGCACTAATGGGGTCAACTTCAGCTCAAAATTCCAAGAAAGCCGAGACACCGCGCGACTAGCGGTATACGGAGTTTTATACCTTATATCCTCCTTATCATCACCTGATGGAAGCACCCCCCCCCGCTTCGCCTTATTTTTCGGTCAAAATTTTGATTTTTTGAAAAAATTGCAAAAATTCATGAAAATTTTGTGTTTTCAGCATTTTGCCACAGCGCTGTTGAAACACACTTTGAGGCTTACTCTTCAGACTCTAGATGATCATTCTCCTATTTATTAGCTTTCTTTTGAGCCCTACACGATGGATTTTTGTTGATTTTTTTACAAATGAAAAGACGTGAAAACGTTTTCTGCTTTGATGTTTTTCCTGCTGTTTGATGTTGAATGAAATGTTTTTGAACGTGTGATGATCATGAGGCTTCGTAGACGTAACTGGGGGTCGGGAATGTTCATTTCACTATTATTTCGTTTTTAATAATGATTTTAGAGAAATATAACCTAAATTTGTTTGGGTTTTACCACATTATTTCATGAAAATTGGCCGTATCTCGCAATATGTTTGGAACATCGCGCAGCAGTGTACTACTGAAGTTCTCAGCTGTTGTTTGTTGCCATACAGTTTCCATTATTATTTTTATCAAAATAAGGGTTCATTGTGTTTTTTATTTGGGTTTCATATACACTCAACCAGCCATACTTGAACGGTGAGTCCTTTTTGGGCGGTTGAAACGGCATACTCCTTGTTCAATTACCGCACTGACTGAGATTTTTTGATAAGCTGTCATAATACTAAATTAAATTTTATGGCTTACATCGAATAATTAGTAGCGCATGAGTTAAAATGAGTTTTTTCTCGATTTAGTATTAGGCTTGATATAGAAACAACTTTTCGCAATGGAGAGAATAGAACGTTTCTCTGGTTTGTGATTAGGGAAGAACTATTGAAACTGAGGGCATACAATTATAATCAGCGGTAGGCGGTAGGGGTTGAGGGAGGAGCATTTGACTTGCGGCCTTTAGACACGTCTGTTAAATTTCTTCACTAAGGGCCATGGATGATTCTGGAAAAATATGCAAATTCCACCCCAAAACCCAACCCGCGTGGTGACCTACGCGGTAAAAATCTCAGCCCACCCCTGATATAGCGAATGTTACAAGAATGAAATGTGCTAGATAGTGAACGCTTACGAAACGAACATCAAATAAATCTGCGAAAAAAACCTTCCTTATCGACAACAGCGTTTTCATAGGAGTCTTTGAAAATAAAATTTCAAGCGGGCCGTTTCGCTAACGAACGACAAAGTTTCGTTACGTATTTTATATTATAGCCTATTGAAACTTGAAGTTTCATTGAGAATGTCGATAAAAACAAAGACTTCATTTATTACTGTTTACTATAAACTGAAACTTGAACTGTTTTTCCGCAATTCCTCGAGTAATTCACTCAGTTATGATGCAGAGTTTATGTATGTCATAGATTGATATTACTCAGAGATATTACTCCATATTGAGAATTAATACTAGATATCAAATCCTTATCGAAACTGTTTACGATTTTTTTTCCTTCGAGAATGAGCGAATCTTGTAGGTTTCGACGTTCGTTAGCGGTCACTAGTGCTTAGTACATACACACCGTAGTATATTTGTAACATTTGCATTTAACGTCTGTTGGCACTATGTAAAAAGTAACGCCATATAACAACAAATGATAATTTGTCATTTTTTCTACTGTTGAGCTCACACGGTACTGTAACCCACATAGGTACTGTAACCCACAAATGGTACTGTAACCCACATACGGTACTGTAACCCACCTTCGGTACTGTAACCCACATAGGTACTGTAACCCACAAATGGTACTGTAACCCAAATACGGTACTGTAACCCACCTTCGGTACTGTAACCCACATACGGTACTATAACCCACCTTCGGTACTGTAACCCACACACGGTAACGTAACCCACATACGGTATTGTAACCCACATATGGTACTGTAATCCACACATGGTATTGTTACCCACACATGGTATTGTAACCCACACATGGTAGTGTAATCCACACACGGTTTTTTTAATTCAAGAAAAAACGATGAACTTGTTTCATGCCATGACAAATGCGAAAGGAAAATGCAATCATATTTCACACTAATTTTCTCAGTCACCCAGTGACTCACTCACTCACTCACTCACTCCCTCACTCACTCACTCACTCACTCACTTACTCACTCACTCACTCACTCACTCACTCACTCACTCACTCACTCACTCACTCACTCACTCACTCGCACACTCACTCAATCCGTGAATCACTCATTCACTCAATCACTCACTCGCTCACTATATCACTGACTTCCTCTCTTTTTTGTTCACTCTTTTACTTCCTCACTCACTCACTCACTCACTCACTCACTCACTCACTCACTCACTCACTCACTCACTCACTCACTCACTCACTCACTCACTCACTCACTCACCCACTCACTCACTCACTCAACCACTCACTCACACATTCACTCACTCACTCACTCACTCACTCACTCACGAGTGAGAGATAGTTTATTCGTGTGAATGATGATTACGAAGGATGTGTTGAATGACGTTCATTTTGAAAAAGTACGCTCTGTACAACTTTGTTCTTCACTCGAAACCCTCGAAAGCAATACAATTGTAGTGTAACCTTTCTTAAAATCTTTATCGTTTGTGGATTTCTTTATTTTTGTTTTCATACGGGTAACAATACTGTGTCACCTTAACAGTAGAAATAGTGAAACATTATTATTCGTTTTTTTCTATATACATACTGTAATGTAGAATTCTAAATCTGAGAATCTTACAAACACAATTGTATTTGTACCTATTTTAGTATCAACTGACACTAATTTCAAGCTGCACTGACTATATTACTACTTTATTTACTAAGTACATACAGGGTGGCCCAAAAGTTTATGTACACTTTTTGGCCGTCTTTTTCGCGTGTGCAAAATCATAAAATCACATCATGACAATAATGGTCAGACTGGAATTTACCTGAACTTTCCAAAAATGCCCTCCGTTTTGTTCTCAGATAAAAATTTCACGAGTTATACACACAAACGTAAAAAACAGGTTTTTTTGTACTTTTTACGCTTTTTTCGCCCCTCATTCACAATTTAAATCATGTGTTATTCATATTTACTGTGATATTCAAGTATAAGTGCTACAAATAAAGTAGAAAAAATTGCTAACTAGTAATTCACGCTACTACAGATCACCCAGTTTAGGCAAGACCGTCAAAACATGAAACATCAGCGTCAAATGCGATATTAGCCTCATTCAAGTGCATGTGCACTGCAATCGGCTTGCATCAGGGATATTTTCAATGAAATGATTATAACCACCGATAAAGGAAGTTCGAAAGTGATGAATAAAAAAAATGTATAGCATAACTTTCAATGTTTTCATCGAAAATAACCCGGATGCAAGCCGATTGTGGTCAATGCACGTGCACTTGAACAGGGCTGGTAGCGCATAACGCTAACATTTCATGTTTTGACGGTCTTCCCTGTTCTAGTTAATCATAAGTGGCGTGAATTACAAGTTAGCAATTTTTTCTACTTTATTTGTAGCACTTACACTTGAATATCACAGTAAATATGAATAAAACATGATTTAAATTGTGAATGAGGGGGAAAACAAGCGTAAAAAGTATACAAAACGTGTTTTTTTACGTTTGTGTGTATAACTCGTAAAATTTTTATTTGAGAACAAAACGGAGGGCATTTTTGAAAAGTTCAGGTAATTTCCAGTCCGACCATTATCTTCCCGTTACAATTTTACGATTTTACACACGCGAAAAAGATGGCCAAAAAGAGTACATAAACTTTTGGGCCACCCTGTAACTAGCGTATGTCATTCGAGTAACCCTTCCTATATATTGAAGTTTTATTCTCTCCATTGCGATAAGTTGTTCCAAAATCAAACCTAATACTAAATCGAGAATAAATCATTTTAACTCATGCGTTACTATTTAATGAATGTAAGCCATAAAAGTTTTAGTATTATGATAGCTAATCAAAAAATCTCAGTCAGTAATTGAACAAGGAGTATGCCGTTTCAACCGCCCAA
The DNA here is from genome assembly GCA_964036265.1 of Daptonema setosum. Taxonomy (NCBI): domain Eukaryota; kingdom Metazoa; phylum Nematoda; class Chromadorea; order Monhysterida; family Xyalidae; genus Daptonema; species Daptonema setosum. The sequence continues at coordinate 8,758,284 of OZ038444.1, read as the reverse complement.
AAAGGTTTCACCGATCAAGTATGGCTGGTTGAGTGTATATGAAACCCAAGTGAATAAAAAAACACAATGAACCCTTATTTTGACAAATAACAGTGATAAAAATAATAATCGAAACTATATGAAACAGCTGAGAACTTCAGTAGTACACTGCTGCGCGATGTTCTAAACATATTGCGAGATACGGCCAATTTTCATGAAATAATGTGGTAAAACCCAAACAAATTTAGGTTATATTTCTCTAAAATCATTATTAAAAACGAAATAATAGTGAAATGAACATTCCCGACCCCCAGTTACGTCTACGAAGCCTCATGATCATCACACGTTCAAAAACATTTCATTCAACATCAAACAGCAGGAAAAACATCAAAGCAGAAAACGTTTTCACGTCTTTTCATTTGTAAAAAATCTACAAAAATCCATCGTGTAGGGCTCAAAAGAAAGCTAATAAATAGGAGAATGATCATCTAGAGTCTGAAGAGTAAGCCTCAAAGTGTGTTTCAACAGCGCTGCGGCAAAATGCTGAAAACACGAAATTTTCATGAATTTTTTGCAATTTTTTTAAAAAATCAAAATTTTGACCGAAAAATAAGGCGATGCGGGGGGGGTGCTTCCATCAGGTGATGATAAGGAGGATATAAGGTATAAAACTCCGTATACCGCTAGTCGCGCGGTGTCTCGGCTTTCTTGGAATTTTGAGCTGAAGTTGACCCCATTAGTGCTCGACTACCCATGTTCAAGTGATTTTTTCAAAAACAAATTTTTTTGGAATAAACTTCTAGTATGGCTCAAAATGACCGCAGTGACGCCAAAAAATGGTATATCGAGTTTCAGTTATATGGCACAAGTCAATAAAAAGTTATGAACCGATTTCCGCAAAAAACGTCAAAAACGGAAATTTTCGATTTTTCCGAAATTTTCTAACTTTGAGACTTGATTTTTCACTGAAATAATGCTTTAATCAAAAAATCGTCTTATATGGTGAATAACCAACCATAGATGTATCAAAAACTGCAATAAACTCGGAAGTTGTTATTTGGGCCACGAACCGTAGATTCTCTCAGGCAACGCGATTTAAACACAATATTAATTTTTTACTCTTATCGCTCACAATTTTAATTAAAAAGACAACCCCATTCCTTTTTTATCACTATTTATATCATTGTTTATTATTTTATTTCTCTGCATACTGCGCAGCCATTCTGTGTGTTCTTTCAATTTTTATTTCGTCTAATTTACGGAGTAAGACGATGAGGGGTCGGAACAGGGGAATTCCCTCCTCTTTGGCGTTTTCAATTGATAGATTTGCTTCGTTCCCCTACGGTGTAGGTGTAACTACCAATTCCCGCTTCTTTGAGGAAATTCTCTCCATTTTAAGAATTAGCCATTAGCTCGTCCGCCAGTGATTCATTCGAAGGTTCAAAATGATTATAGGACTTTAAATTTTTTTACCACAGCGAAGCGGAGTTTTCCAGGATGGTAAAAAAATTCTGATAATAATATGAACTGGCATAGAAATATTTTCAGTCCATGGACGTAGGTGTCAAGTCTCCGAAGGCGCTGCTGTCTCGTTCACCGCGTAACGTTCGACGAGGCTCCACCACCGGTTAACAAAAAAATTATTTATTTATTATTTAACAAACACCTTTTATCAAATTAAAAACAAATGAATATAATGATTTCTTTAGGTTTCATTGACATTACTTACGTTTTCTTCACTGCTCCTTCATTTTATTACAATATAAGACAAAAAGTTCATGCGATGAATACTGTCGTGCTCTGCTCATGCAATGATATTTATTCTTCTGCAGGCTCGTTGCTGCCTGAAATCGAGGTCTACATTCACCTGCTGGTAGCTCGTTTATCTGATTGATAAGAATGCGCTTGCTCAGGTTTGTTCGTTTTCTGTCGGATATTTCGATTCTTTTGATTTATTATCACTGGTGTTTGTTGCTGTTCTTGTTATGCTTGTTGTTTGGGTTGTATGTAGGGTTGACTGTTATTGTTGCTGCTGTTGTTGTGACGGTTCGAGATTTCTATATAGGCTGTCAGAAAAATAAAACATAATGTTATTTAGATGACTCTGTAGGAATTAGGTCGGAGCAAGCTTAACCTATCTACAGGGTGGTTTTCAAACATATTAGATAATTGTTTTGAAAGATTTTTAAAAATGAAAAACGTGTTGTTTTTGTGTGAAGATGACCAAGCTAGATACAGGGTGTCCGTAATGCCTGGAAAAAATATATTTGTTTTCATCTATCATCGTACACAAGTTAACTTTTTTAGGATGACTTCATGATTAAGGTCGGACCAAGCTTAACCTATTTACAGGGTGTCCGACAATTTCAAGTATTTTTTTCAGGATTTTTAAGTTTTTAATATAGAGAAAAACGTAGTGTTATTTATGGGGTTACATATGACTTAGCCTAGGTACAGGGTGTCTGGAATTAAAATATATTTGTTTTCATCTATGATCGTACACAAGTACATTTTTTAGGATGACTCCATGATTAGGGTCGAACCAAGCATTACCTATCTACAGGGTGACCGACAATTTCAAATATTTTTTCCGGATTTTTTATGTTTTTAAATTTTCTATATAGCGGAAAACGTATTGTTATTTATGAGGTTAGAGATAACTAAGCCTAGATACAGGGTATCCGAAAATAATTATATATGTATTTGTATCTATACTCGTACACAAGTAAACTTTTTCAGGAAAGTTTTTGTGCAAACGAAAGAGAATAATTTTCTCTTGGTGTTAACTTCTAGAAAATTGGTCCAGTACAGCTCGAAAACCAAATAAGAGAAACGAACATTTCGTCGAATGCCAGTGCTGCATCGACAGCGGAATTCAGTGTGAAACATTAAATTAGAGTTTTTCGCGCGCTTTTCGTGGAACAGTCGGTAATTTATCATTGACTATAAAAATATTTGTTGTCTGATAATCCACACGGAACTAACTTTTGATGGCAAAACCTAATGTTTCGTTAATGACGGCACAGGGATTACGGTGGTTGAAAAATAATTGTTGTTTGGGATTACGGTAGTCGAAAGTGCATTGGCTAGTTAGGCAGGTTTTGTAGAGAAAATTATCAGCTTCAACCTGAGGTGTTTGGTTTTCCGATCTTTTCGGAAGTACATGAGAAAATCGGTCTTAAAGTTTTGCCTAATTTGTATAGGGAAATTAGGGTGCACCATTTAGTGATGCGAATTTTGGCCTGTTTACGTGGTTTTAACGTTAAGCAAGGATATTTTTGAGTTCACGGGAGTCTAGTGAGTCGCTTTGCATCAAAATCTAATTTTTTTCGAAATTTCATTTTGGTCCAGATTTTGGCTGACTTTTACGTGCATCGCATCTTAAAACAATGCAGTATGTGCAGTGGTTTACCAGTATGCTGCATTACGTGTTCACCATTCTTAAATTGTGTTTGTGGATAATATGTCTCTGACTGCTGAATAGAACGTTTACTTCTATTGCTTGCTAAACCGTGTTCATGACGTTGACGATCAATTACGACCATGGTACGTGCCAAAAGGGTGCACGCAGGTATCGTAGCGGATGAACGTTACAAGGTGGGGGGGGGGGGGTGTTGAATAAGGTAAAATAGTGGTATAGTAAAATTCGATGAGGTAAAATAGTGGTATAGTAAAATTCAATGTAGTAAAATAGTGGTATAGTAAAATTCAATGTAGTAAAATAGTGGTATAGTAAAATTCGAGGTGGTAAAATAGTGGTACGGTAAAATAGTGGTATAGTAAAATTGGGGTAAAATAGTGGTAGAGTAAAATAGTGGTTCGCGCCCCAAAAAAAAGACATCACAGGCCAGACCGGTTCGTTTTCGCTCAACTAAAACACACACAGGGTGACCCGGAAAAAATTATGTTCAATTATTTAACAAAGTGGAACAAAATGAGGCAACAACAATAACAAGAAACAACAACAACAACAAGTATATAGTTCGGTCCGTCCCCGCAGAAATATCGAAAACGCTCGGTTCGTCCCCGTGAGATGTGGATCTGTTTACTACAGTCAAGAAAATTTAAAATAGCCAACGTGAAATAGCTAATTGTGACAATCAATCTTCCGTCCACTTTGGTTTCACTGATGACAACCAACATTTCGTATACACAGCTCTTTAATAATTTGTAATTAAAAGTTACAGATTAGATACGGGTTATATTCAACAGATTAGATACGGGTTATGTTCAACAGATTATATACGGGTTATATTCAACAGATTAGATACGGGTTATATTCAACAGATTAGATACGGGTTATATGCCACGTTACGACGTCATGTCTTGATGTTGTTTCGGTATATCTCAGACTTTTTCACAAGAATAAGCCTTTGGTGAAGAATCCCATCTGAATTTTTTGACTAGAAACTTTTTACTCTTGCTCCGCAAGTTTTGCACAACGAGTTTTAATTGGAAATAAACACAAAACGTTCACTCAGAAAATCTTGCGTTATTAATTACACAATCGTCCAGTGTCTACGCAATTTTTCACTACAAAAGTAAGTGTTATGTTAGCAGAACTTTTGATTATTATCTGACTTATTTGTTAAATTTTTATGGGTTGTTTCGAGTTTTATGGGTTTCCACTGCACAGTTCACTACAACAGTGTTAGGTTAGCAGAAATGTTTTATTATAATTTCTGAAAATAGATAGGCGTTAGAAAGGCACACTATAAAAACCAGTGTTTTATTATGTTTATATCTGAGTAAATAAGATTCATATCATTTCACAGTTTGTGCCTTTTTAACTGGAAAGAATTTGTAACTCTAAAAAGTTTTGACTTATGGTCAAGTTTAGACGGAAAGTTGAAGTTGAATCAGATTTTAGGCGACGTTTTCTTGAGAATCATACTTGAGGGACATTAAGGGACGAAACGCCATCCTTTTTTTCACTCATTTTATTTATTTATTTCTACTGGATCTAAATTAGAGGTTTGAGTGTGGGGACCTCCCCCGTCGCCTTGATTTTAGATTCTGTTCACTCTCTGACAATCTTACTCCACCGACGAAAGTCGGCAGTCCGGTTTTTTCTGTTGGCTTCGGTAGGCATTCATACCGTTTGTCCGGTTGTTAAGTTGGTCTTCGGACTAGCTTGATAACTGATACTCTGGTTGTTGGGTTAGTCTTCGGACTAGCTCAATAGCTAATTACTCATCTATTGGGTTAACCTTCGGGTTGGCTCGATAGTTCAATTATTAACAATCATTTAAATAAAAACCCTAAATCTAGACTACTTTTAATAATTCACCTAAAAACTCTTCAAAATTAACATTCTCGTGTAAAGTTATAATCGTGCATGAAATAAATTTATTTTTATACAAAGACTGTTTTCACAATAACGCCAGGACTGTTGATACACTGGATATGGTCTATATCCTTCGTGTTAAGTCGGCCTATTATCAAACCAAACTTTCATATAATATAATACGCCTACTTAACATAGCATATGTAATGTCGGCGTTTCCTTGTGTGTCACTGTCTTTGTCTTCGTCCCCTGTTTTTGTTGTATCAACAGTGCCTGAAACCACACGATACAGCCTCGACTCTGATAAAAAAGTTTCGATCAGCACGAATGACAATTTAAAAAATCAAACCAATCCCTGTACATCTAAAACTTGCAAAACATGTAATCATATTAACAAAAACCCTACGATCACGTCAAACACCACTCGAAATAAATACATCACACATGGACAAGGAATATCAACTTGCAATACAACGAACCTAGTTTATTGCATCGACTGTACACTATGCGGACAACAATATGTGGGTGAAACTAAACAAACCCTCAGAGCACGTTTTGGTCAACATAAAAACGATGTAATCCGCAATAACAAAAATACCCTACTAGTAAAACATTACAACTCTGACAACCACTCATTTGAGAACATGAAAATCAGAATTCTCCATAACGGTTTTGATAATAATCAACAAATGAGAGAAGCTGAATATAAATGGATACAAATTCTTAACTCAGCTTACCCTCTGGGACTTAATGACAATATGAAGAAAATCGGCAACATGACCAACATAGACATAAACACCATCAATGCAAAAAACAATCCGTTCTTCCAAGTGAAAACCAGCTCCCGCAACAGAGGAAAAAGGAAGAAACGGAGAAGTACACGAAAAATAAAATTTGCAAAAAGCGGAACAATTACTTCTCGACTTGAAAGAAAAACATAGTTACGAAACCTTCAAGAACCTACACTCTTGTAATATAAAGACCCTGAACCACGCAATGAAAGTCGCTTATCAATTCAACGATCAATCAATCCGTTTGATTATCTTTGCTTACATGTTGGGACACTTTGACCATAAACAAAAACAACCTAATGAAAACACATCAGTTATCATCAAAATTCCCTTCAAGAACGAAATTGTAGAACGACTAAAAATTAACTCTCTTCTTAATAAAACGTATGCCATTGACCTACTCAACCCCAGAAAGCCAATACGAGTCATGGTTCAATACGAATACAACCCAACTCTCGGACAGCAATCATGCAATTATAACAAATTCCTGCGATATCTAAACATGCCGAACTCCCATAAACCTAAATGTGACTGCAACCATTATCCTACTTTCATCGATAGAAACCATGGTCATGTAATAACCGGTGACATAAATATCATAACCGATCCCAAAGTACGTCAACTATTTAAAAACGGACTTAAACACCGAATAAGACAAACTTTTGACATTGATAACTTCATTAACGAACTTAACACAACATTGGATATTTTCTACGCTAAATACAACTATCTTTATCAAGCCACTGAAGAGGACCTTACAAACCACAAACTCTGGATCCTTAGCATGATTAACAGAAATTACAACCGAATTTCGACGAGAACACACAACTACTACTCATCAGATAAAAATATTGAATGCTTAAAAGAAATCACAAACAAATTCATTATTGTACCTATGGACAAAGCAGCAAACAATCCATGTTTCATCTGCAAAACTTACTATTACGAAATAATCAGTGAAGAACTAAATTCACAAGATTCCGCCTATGAGAAACATAACAAGACTATCGAAGACATCATAAAGAACCACGAAAATCTATACTTGGACTTGAACATGAATTTAACTCCTGAAAACCGACACATACCTATTATTCATGCATTACCCAAATTACACAAAAATCCAGTGAAATTTCGAATGATAGCAGGTGCTTCCACGGCTTCTACTAAACAATTATCGAAAATAGTTCTTAAAGCTCTATTGAAAATTAAAGAACATTTTAAGTGCCTAAAAAACCAAACAATGTCCATGTATCTAACCATCGCCCAATTAGTCTTACTTGCACATCTGCAAGAATAATGGAAAAGATAATCAGCAAAAAGATACAATCCATTTTAGAAAACGCCGACTATTTCTCTCGTAGTCAATACGGCTTTCGACCTAAACGATCAACTGAACTCCAACTAATCACTTGTAATCACTTGTTGTTGTTGTTGTTGTTGTTGTTGTTGTTGTTGTTGTTGTTGTTGTTGTTGCTGTTGTTAAACATTTCCGTGGTATTCAGCATTGGTGGTGGACCGCTCGAGGTTGACTACGCAGCAAAGATGGCAGTGGATGGCATCCTGCAACAACGGAACAACATCTACCTCCCTGAGATGTTCCACCGTCTTCTGATTGTTTTGAGACCGTTGGTTTCAAGAGTTTCAACAGTTGTTGTTTCATAGGTGCGTATTATACAGGGTGGTCCAAAACATGACAACACTTTGAAACTGAAAAACTCTCGGCACAGAGATCAAATTTGATTGAAAGTTTCAGGTATTATCATCAACATAATAACTTGAAAAAATATATAAAATCAAAGTGATCGGACAATCACAGCGGCCACCACGCATTAATGTTTGCAAAAATGCGTGTGGGTCAAAAACCGAGCGATTCATACATGAGCATTTAGGACATGGTTTACCCGTGACTTGTTAAACAATAAACTCAGTTATTTTAACCTGTAATCAATCAAAAGTCTTTTTTACTCATTCTGAAACATTTTTGATTGAAATTTTTCAGATTTTATTTTTCATCCAATAAAATCTTGTTTCAGAGGTTAAAACTGCGTGTATCTTCTTCTGACATTGAAAAAGAGCTTGATTAGCTAATTTAAAACGAAAAAATAAAAACCAATTGAACAAAATGCTTAAAACCAACGATAAAAGTTAATTGAACGTTGAGTTTTTACCAATGGTTAGAAAAATCTGATGTTTCATTTAATACGTGCATATCATCCCTTGAATATGCACGCAAGATTAGGCGGTTTTTGACCAATGCGCATTTTTGCAAACATTAATGCGTGGTGGCCGCTGTGATTGTCCGAACGACTTGGTTTTATATATTTTTCTAAGTTATGTAGTATGTTGATGATAATACCTGAAATTTTCAATCAAATCTGATCTCTGTGCCGAGAGTTATTCAGCTTCAAAGTGTTGTCATTTTTTTGGACCACCCTGTAGAAGTTTCAGTCAAACAGTCATCACTCATCTGACTACTCAAGGCTCCCCTGGATTCTAGTGGTTGGAATAAGTTGCAGTTCATCCAACGTTAGGTGGTTTGGTTGACAGAGTTGATACCCTGTTTAGAACCACTAGCGGTCGAGAAGGGGAGGGAAAAGTGGATTTCTCAATCTTTGGTGTTTAAAAAGAGTGAGGTTTGTTCCTTTTAAGGTGCAGGTGAAATGGTCTAATATCTGCCATCTGCCAGAATTGGACGATGCAAAAAAAATAGAATCCGTTGCTGAGAGATTTTGAATAATAATTAACGAGTAGGTGTCATTATAAAACACAATTCGGTGGAGATTCTGTTTAACATGGCTAATTTATTGTTACTGCGTGTAGCCTTTCATCGTCCCTGCGCACATATGAAACATTATGGGTAGTTATGTTTCTTACTCGTTAATTTCAAAACTTAACCCAATAAGTTTTCATAATTAGTTTCAGGACATCATAAAGTTTATATTCAAGAAAAGCAAACAGTTCATCGTCGCACTGCTGCCAAAGTTTTCAATAATGTTTCACATGTGCGCAGGAACAATGCATGGCCGTATGCAGTAACAATAAACACGTGGTATATAAGGTATACCTTTTGTCATCATTTCAGCTTGACCGGTCACCGAACGATGTACTGGGCCGAGAAAATCTTCAATAAACAGACCTGAAGAACAATGTTGATTATCTTGATACAAAATTTTGCGAAAATGTTCGCATCATATGTTTGTGCAGCTGGTAAAACCGGTATGTAAGCAAAATGTATATGTTTCATTATCAAAAATTTTGGGCAATATTTTTGCTTGCAGAAACAAAATACGGGGTTTAGCAAAGGGCGCAGTGGCATGGCAGGTGGTGCGACTAATTATCAAATGATTCCTTCACGATATTTTGTATCTATTGTAAGGGGTACTGTATGATTACGGTACATTCTAATACACACTATTCATATTTCTATTCACTATTCTGGATTCTAGTTATAATGCAGACTTGCCGGTGTGGCACAGAGTTAGAAGACTGAAGGCTGAGAAAATAACACCTTTGAGATGTAATTGGGAGTTCGGTCCTATTTTATATTCTATTATATAATATCAATATTGGGGCCGCCCTAAGGCTTTTTTCATTACTTTCGTGTATCTCGGTTACTAGAAATAAATGGTATGGAATGTGTTCACGGAGGCTCGCTCAATTGAACGGATCAGGGTTTTTTTTATATTGAGACACTACGGGACGGGCCACGGGCTGTTTTGTAGAGCAGCACAAAAACGAACCTGCGCAGTGGCAGTGCGTGAACAAATTATTCGTAAATCATTACTCGTATTACAAACTTGACAAATAATGTCATCATCTCATTTTGGATTCTTATATAATTACATCAGGGTTTTTCTATTAACGTATCGTTTTCATTTCACTCTTCTTTTCACTCACTCACTAACTCACTCACTCACTCACTCACTCACTCACTCACTCACTCACTCACTCACTCACTCACTCACTCACTCACTCACTCACTCACTCACTCACTCACTCACTCACTTACTCACTCACTTACTCACTCACTCAATCACCCACTTACTCCTTAACTATCGCAGTCAGCAATTAACTCACTTAATCACTATCTCATACGCTCATTTGCTCACTCACTTATTCACTAACTTATTCAATCATTAGCTAACTTTCTGACTCGAATACTCATTCACTCACTCACTTAATCAAAATCTCACTTACTCACTCACTAACTCACTCATTCACTCACTCCCTCAATCATTAGCTCACTCCCTCACTCACCCACTTTCTCATTCACTCACTCACTCACTCGTTCATTTACTCACTGATTTACTGACTCACTCACTCACTCACTCACTCACTCACCACAGAAGTACAGTTGGGGTTAGCTTTCTAACTTATGTAAAGTAGATAAGATAAATTTATAATCCGGTATGTTTCGTCTCAAATAGTTTACTGACTACCAATCAAATGGTTTACCAGTTGCAGTTAATTGTTTTCTCTTTCTCTCCTTCGTTACATATTACGCTGTAATATCTCAAATATGCTTCATGTGTAGTCTACATAACTTCCGTTTCCCACACTCGGCGTATTTGGCGTATTTATTAATCTGACTCCATAATCATCCATCCATAAATTATGCCACAATAAATCAATCGACAAGTTACACCCATATCACAGAAAGTTAACACTCGTCCACTATCTTACACTCGTACATAAGTTAAATTTTGCAGTGTGATTTTATAGCATGTGCTGATCTGTAAAATTACAAATTTTTAAATCAAATGAAGCGTCTGCTCGTGTACAATCATAATGACAAATAAAAGTTTCGAAAAACATGAAGAAAACAAAAATTGCACCAGAATTAAATCTACACCCGACCATATACTCGTACATACACTCTTACATTTACTCGAGTGCAACCGAAACATTAGGTACAACGTGGCATGCATCCATTACACGTAAAAACTTTGCACTCGATTGTTTGCTCTGTGTTGCACCCGAGTGTTACTTGAAACATCTACTTGATACGTGTGGTGTTGTTTAGTACTCGAGTGTAACGAATGTGTGTTGGACTAAACTCGATGTTTCGGTTGTACTCGGGTATAAAGACGAGTTTATGGACGAGTATAACTTTATAATTGGCTATTATTTTAATTCAGTCGCGTTTGAGAGAAACTTTTTTGGGTTTTGTAGCGATGGAAAGCCTAGCCATTACAATCAAACAAAAATATGTTCTGAATGTGACATGCAAATGCAAAACAATTGGCATTGAAAATTATGCTTGTGGACGAGTGTAAGCCAATGGACGAGTGTAACTTTCTGTGATATGGGGGTTACTGTAACATATTCCATGATACGTAACATAACGTATCATCACATACGTACATACATAACTCAATTTACCAATAAGTTACCGTAACATATGCACAAAAACAAAATAGATTTAGTTTCTCGGACGAAAAAATCCGGCAAAAGTTCAGAACACGAAAAAATTTAGTTCACAATATTTTTCAACGTAAAAATCAGTACAACGGAATACAATCGACGGACTCGCAATAGTTTAGATTTTGGGAGATAAAAAATCGGGCAGAGCAATAAACAACATAAAAATACGAATTAAACTGACCGCTTCATGACTGCACATAATTAAATATATATTCACCAAAACTTTATACAATACGCGTGCAAATATCCAAGTATATATGTAGTAATCATTTTAATATTGTCATTAATATAATATATTTCAATGCCATATGTAATAAAAAATATTGTTTCACTCGATAGATAAATCATCGACGACATATTTACACTTTACCCCTGAAACACAATGACTGTGAGGAACAATGAAAATCTCGAAAACAGGATCTTTTCCTTATTGAATTCTAAAATTATGATTTTTTTAAAACTTAAATCGGGGTTTTTATTTCACAAGTAGTCAATGTTACACACAGTCAAGTGAAAAAATCGCGACTTTAAACGTCGTTGAACACTCATAGGGGATCGGTATGCAAATTTTCGGCGCAGCCATATCTCAGCGTAGCGTAGGGCGCAGATCACGGTATTCTATAACACACGCGTAGACGGCTGCTGCCTGCTGCGCTCAAATGTGCCTGCGCCTGCGGTGGATACAACATAGAGGGGATACACATAATGTTTCACAGTGAAGTGATTATGTACAGCGCAATGTGGTTGGGAATCACGTGTGTTGACAAATATTGAGTGCGTCATAAACCATAAAAGGTGGTATAATAACGTATTCTGCAACATTCTATCATATAACAACTTGAATAACAATATTAATAAAAACAGTGTCATTAAATGGCAAGCTGTGATTGGGTGTGTTATGTTCAGAGTTGAGTGCTTTTTGGTGTTATTAAATTTATGTTATTAAATCACGTTGATGGAACGTGTAATATATATGTCATGAGCGCATTTGGCAACATCACGCATCGTGTTGTAGAATTTTTTTTTAAATCCAAATTAGCGATATTGTCTTGTCAGATTTCTACAGCGTGGTCCAAAAAAATGACAACACTTTGAAGCTGAATAACTCTCGGCACAGAGATCAGATTTGATTGAAAATTTCAGGTATTATCATCAACATACCAACTTAGAAAAAATTATAAAACCAAGGCGATCGGACAATCACAGCGGCCACCACGCATTAATGTTTGCAAAAATGCGCATGAGTCAAAAACCGCCTAATTTTGCATGCATATTCAAGGGATGATATGCACGTAATAAATGAAACAGCAGATTTTTCTAGCCATTAATAAAAAAACTCCATGTTTAATTACCTTTTATCGTCATTTTGTTCAACTGGTTAATATTTGTTCGTTTTAAATTAGCTAACAAAGCTCTTTTCAATGTCAGAAGAAGGTACACGCAGTTTTCACTTCTTAAACAAGATTTTATTGAATGAAAAATAAAATCTGAAAATTTTAAACTAAAAATGCTTCAGATAAAGTAAAAAAGACTCTTGATTGATTACATGCTAAAATAACTAAGTTTATTGTTTCACAAGTCACGGGTAAGTCATGTCCTAAATGCTCATGTATGTATGAATCGCTCGGTTTTTGACCCACACGCATTTTTTCAAACATTATTGCGTGGTGGCCGCTGTGATTGTCCGATCCCCTTGATTTTATATATTTTTCTAAGTTAGTATGTTGGTGATAATACCTGAAACTTTCAATCAAATCTGATCTCTGTGCCAAGAGTTATTCAGTTTTAAAGTGTTGTAATTTTTTTGGACCACCCTGTAGTTATACTTTCAAATTTAGTTCTAAAATGCTTCAGTTTACCTCTCCAACAATTTGCAACACGACCAACGATAATATAATTGAGCTCTTCAGCACACAATAGTTTCAAAATATAAGAGACATTCATTGTGGGCAGCAGCAGAGCTAAAAATATTGGAAAATTGAGTCCTGATGTTTCAACAAGTGGGGTTTTTCAAGAAATAAAAAGTCGATTGGATGAGAGTATGAACGGGATTTTCCGAAAAAAAAGAAATTTAATGAAACCTTGAAAAAGTAATTTTTTTCTACGATTACTCAATAGTACACAATGATAGAATCGCAGTTAATCAATACAACATAGACTAGTTTCATACAAACATGGGGAAGCAGGAACAGCTGATTGCAAGAAATCCGAAAAAATTTAGCCAAATGACCGGAATTATATAAAACTTAATTTTTCAGCAAAAAATCTGTGGCGGGACATTAAAATAGAGGAGCTCAGAAAGGGAGTTCACTGATTTTAATGAAACAGTGGTTTCCAAGGGCCATCGATCACAATTGGTGGTGCACGGCTTAAAAAAACTTTTGAAACATCATTTAACAGTGGGAATTTGCAGAAACACTGATAATTATCTATAACTGACTTCAGTTTATATTGCGAATACCGTAACCCGCAGTTTTGCTAAACTGTAGAATTTTTCCTGATCAGAAAGGCGCGCAATTTGAATTCTGAGAAAAGTTTTCGGTTCGATGACCTCGGTTTTCTTAATTTTAGGAACTTTTTTGAAATTTTTATTTCAGATTCGGGTTCTCCATCAAATCTGGAGCCTGCATGAATTTTTTCAGCTACGTACTTCAAGTTTTCAATGGTTTTCGTTTTCTTCTTCCCGTTTCTTGAAGAAATTCAAAGTTTGTCAATTCGGTTAAATTAAACGCTCGAAAAATTTATGTAGGCCCCAAATTTGATGGAAAACTCGAATCTGAAATAATATTTCCAAAAAAGTCCCTAAAATGATGTGAACCGAGGTCGCCGACCAAAAAACTTTTTGACAGCTTGCAAAATTCAAATTGCGCGCCTTTTTGATTACGAAAAATTCTACTGTAGAGCAAAACTGCGGGTTACGGTATTTCGCAATATAAACTGAAGTCAGTTATAGCAAGTTCAGCATGAATGGGCAAAAAATATAAATTAATAACAATATTAGTCACGTTTTCTGGCAATGTACAAAGGGAATTGGGTTGAGCTGTCATCATCACCTCGCTGCGGATCACTGGAAGAAGAAAGACTGGTCAGTCAGTCAGTCAGTCAGTCAGTCAGTCAGTCAGTCAGTCAGTCAGTCAGTCAGTCAGTCAGTCAGTCAGTCAGTCAGTCAGTCAGTCATTCAGTCAGTTAGTCATTCAGTCAGTCAGTATGGCATGATTACAAACCCCACAGATTTTTCGAATTTGGTTTTTCTCGAGCAACTTTACTATTCCATGTAAAGTTTTACTGTGTGCGAGCCCCCGATAACCTATCGTAAGGCTGCGCCATAGGCCCCGCAGGGGAGATTTCAATATTCCCTCCTGCACGTGTTGTAGCATAGCCACGTGCTGTAGAAAGCATGCGAGCGTAGCGAGCCAGTTATAGTAGGGTATAGGCAGTTTAATTGCATCGGCTCAGTAGCACAGTGCAAGAGCGCTTGCCCCATCATGCGAGTGACCCGGGGTTCGTTTCCCAGATTTTTTATAAAAACTCTAAACTTTCAAAAAAATCTGTGGGGTCTGGAAAATTGCGTCAGTATGTGAGTGAGTCAGGTCAGTCAGTCAGTCCGTCAGTCCGTCAGTCAGTCAGTCAGTCAGTCAGTCAGTCAGTCAGTCAGTCTATCAGTCAGTCAATCAGTCAACCAATCAGTCAGTCAGTCAGTCAGTCAGTCAGTCAGTCAGTCAGTCAGTCAGTCAGTCAGTCAGTCAATCAGTCAGTCAGTCAGTCAGTCAGTCAGTCAGTCAGTCAGTCAGTCAGTCAGTCAGTCAGTCAGTCAGTCAGTCAGTCAGTCAGTCAGTCAGTCAGGTCAGTCAGTTAATCAGTCAGTCTGGCTGTCATTCAGTCAGTCAGTCAGGTCAGTCAGTTAGTCAGTCAGTTAAAACGCCAACCGTCAATGATATCCTGTTTGGCTTTGGCAATTTCTTTTTTCACGTCCATCATCAGCTCTTGTTTCCATGTTTCGAGCATTTCAACAGTGACCGCTTGTGAGCTCTGCAATCATTTGAGTCATTATGTAAGTCACTCACTCCCTCACTCACTCACTCACTCACTCACTCACTCACTCACTCACTCACTCCCTCACTCACTCACTCACTCACTCACTCACTCACTCACTCACTCACTCACTCACTCACTCACTCACTCACTCACTCACTCACTCACTCCCTCACTCACTCACTCACTCACTCACTCACTCACTCACTCACTCACTCACTCACTCACTCACTCACTCACTCACTCACTCACTCACTCACTCACTCACTCACTCACTCACTAACTCACTCACTCCCTGTTTCACTCACTCACTCACTCACTCACTCACTCACTCACTCACTCACTCACTAACTCACTCACTCACTCACTCCCTCACTCACTCACTCACTCACTCACTCACTCACTCACTCACTCACTCACTCACTCACTCACTCACTCACTCACTCGCTCACTCACGCACCTGTTGTGTGACCTCCTTGCCATTCGACATAACGGTTCTGGTGGGTGGATTCAATGATGACGATGATTGTTGTTGCTGTGGTACGTCTTCCTGACTGGATAATGATGATCCAGAGGGCATACGACGGATGGCAGTGCTGAAATCAGTCAGTTAGTATTTCAGCCAGTCAGTCAGTCATTCAATCAATCAGTGATTAAGACAGGCAGTACAGTCCCTGACCTAATAAACGGCACATTTTCTTGGGCCATCCTGGACCAAGATTTTTTTCTTGGTGCGTGTTATAAGATAGGAGAAACTGCACCATGACGCATCAAGGTTTACCCATATTTGGGCCAAGATTCGCCAAAATGGTGCCATGGGAGACCATGAAGAACCACGGCGTCACCAAGGAATTTGAAACATCAGGTCACGCTTGTCATCGAATAAACGCATAATTTCATATCATTTTCCAAATTTTGTAACTGATTTTTTTGTAACATTGGAATGAATTGATTTTTTATGTGGGTCTTATTGAGAAAATTTATACTGGCGAGTAAGTCCATCGTCAAGAGAGAGGGTAAATTATCCAGAGAGGGGGAAACACAAAATCATACTTCATCTCAGGAGCAAACTGCAAATTTTGTATCGTCAAAGAGCGGCATTCCACCTTCCCTCCGCACAATAACACGTCAGCAACAACCACGACCTCAGTATAAACCGTTCATGAAAATAATTATGTTAACTTACACTTTGAACAGTTATCTCAAGTTCACTCTCTATCTGATCCGGATGACATGATGTTTCGCAAATAGTAGAAAAAATATGGTATACTAAAGCACCCTCCCGTTCGTTGTGTTTTTGTCAAAAAAATTATCTGGACAACGTTATAAGGCCTGTACATACTCCACCATAACGCGTAACATACATAACAAGGCATCATAACATAGCAAGTTATGCTACGGCAGGCAATGTTATGTTGCGACACATGAAGTATGTTCGGAAATCCACCATAACAAGGCAATTGATTTCTTCAATGCGACCTACCAAAATGAAGTTTCCAATTTTAATTCAATTAGCCATTTATTTCGAATAAGAAAACTCCAAAACCTTTTGTATTGTTTCCTGATATGAACAAAACGTTTTTATGGTTATATTACGGTGTTATGGTGGAGTACGTTTGGGCCTATATTGTTTCGTAAACCGCTTTCGTGAAGTCTCATTACTTTTTTATTGCGTGAAAATTTCGTACTGCCTCTTTCTACTCCACAAATACGCATTTTTCAGCATTAACAAAAGCTAACTCCGGGTGACCTAATGTTTCATGCCGGATTAATCATGGTCCATCATGGGCAAAACATGGTCCAAAAATGGGCAAAACATGGTGCGCCATGGGCAAAATATAGACCATCTTGGTGAATCCATGGTCGTTCCTTGGTCAGACTTTCCTATGCTTATACACGTATAACCACCATGGGAGACCATGGTTGGGCAATCCTTGGCCCATGTTTGGGCAAAGATAGGACCAAGATTTTGTGCCGTTTATTAGGTCAGGGACTGTACGTCAGTTAGTTGGTCAGTCAAGTCAGTCAATCAATCAGTCAGTCAGTCAGTCAGTCAGTCAGTCAGTCAGTCAGTCAGTCAGTCAGTCAGTCAGTCAGTCAGTCAGTCAGTCAGTCAGTCAGTCAGTCAGTCAGTCAGTCAGTTAATCAGTCAGTCTGGCTGTCATTCAGTCAGTCAGTCAGGTCAGTCAGTCAGTCAGGTCAGTCAGTTAGTCAGTCAGTTAAAACGCCAACCGTCAATGATATCCTGTTTGGCTTTGGCAATTTCTTTTTTCACGTCCATCATCAGCTCTTGTTTCCATGTTTCGAGCATTTCAACAGTGACCGCTGGTGAGCTCTGCAATCATTTGAGTCATTATGTAAGTCACTCACTCCCTCACTCACTCACTCACTCACTCACTCACTCACTCACTCACTCACTCACTCACTCACTCACTCACTCACTCACTCACTCACTCACTCACTCACTCACTCACTCACTCACTCACTCACTCACTCACTCACTCACAGGCAGTACGTCAGTTAGTTGGTCAGTCAAGTCAGTTAATCAATCAGTCAGTCAGTCAGTCGAGTCAGTCAGTCCAGTCAGTCAGTCCAGTCAGTTAGTCAGTCAGTCAGCCAGTCAGTCAGCCAGTCAGTCAGTCAGTCAGTCAGTAAGTCAGTCAGTCAGTCAGTCAGTCAGTCAGTCAGTCAGTCAGTCAGTCAGTAAGTCAGTCAGTCAGTCAGTCAGTCAGTCAGTCAGTCAGTCAGTCAGTCAGTCAGTCAGTCAGTCAGTCAGTCAGTAAGTCAGTCAGTCATTCAGTCAGTCATACCAACTTTCTCTGAGCACGTGGCGAGTCCGTACCATTGCCGTTTCGCGCCGACCATGGTTTTGATGAATCGCCGTTTTTTTGTGAATGATCTTCACTTTGGGTGGTGCCCTCGGCCAAAGCACGACGTCTGGCCAACGTGGCAGCCATCTCCGACATTAGACCACCTGCGTGAGTGAGTGAGTGAGTGAGTGAGTGAGTGAGTGAGTGAGTGAGTGAGTGAGTGAGTGAGCGAGTGAGTGAGTGAGTGAGTGAGTGTGTGAGTGAATTTATGAGCCGCCAAAAACCGGTGAAAATTCAAGTTCACTTAATCACGCTGTTTCAGCCACATTGGATTTCAAAATTTTTATTTATACAGAAACCGGAAAAACTTCATTTTTACAGGAGGTATAGAGAGAGTACATTTCTAATAGACTATATTTTTAAAACCTGATCAGTCCCTTCAGATAATTTTTTATGATCCGTCAAAATGTACAGAAATAAAGAAAAATGGGTCAAAAAAATTTTTTATGTAATTTTTTTTCTTCGTTTCTAGACGTGTACCAACATCATTAAAACACCTCAAAACCTTATTATAAAGGTTCTGGAAGTAAGGAAAAAAATTTCAAGCGTCACTTGGTACGTTTTTCAAGTACAGCTCGGCGCTTACCTAATAATAGTCAAGTTTTGAAGCTATTTTCACACTAGATAAAATGACAAATTTATGATTTGAAACTAGGTTTGATGTAGCAAATCAACTTTTAAAATATATTTCATCAAAGTAGTCAAGTGGATAGTGGGTTTGCAAGTTGAACGAGTGGTGCTGGGTTCAAAACCCCTGAAAATCTGAAACAACGAAAGTGTTAATTTGTTTCAATTTTGATATTATATACTTCTCCCGAATTATATAGTATCTTTAAATGTATATATTAGATATAATAAGGCAGCTTTTAACTCTCTATATTACTAACCATGGGATTTTTTTCATCATTATGTCAATTATTTAATGTTTCCTTTTACAAGCAAAAAATCGAAGGGGGCTCGCAAACGATCACTGTTCACAAATAATATTGTAATTCAATATTCGAAAATCTAAAGTTATAAAAGGGCTGAAGTAGATGAATCTTATGAAAAATCTATGTATCTGGTCTGCATACTGTATAAAAAATATACATACATGTGATTTGTTCACACATAAAAAAGTTAAAGACAAGCAACTAAAAATGCCCTGAAGGCATGGGGAGCAACGAATATGGTTCGATCCTGCCTAGTCCAATCGTGAAAAAGTATGAGACAAGAAATTTTATTCTCATATTTTAAATAGTCTGATCGTGAAAAAGCAGGAAACAAGATTTGCGATGAATCACGAAAAAAGTTTGTACTTCATTAAGTCAAGAATCAAACCAAATTACACGAAACATATTTGGGACTTTTCGGTGAAACCCATATCCTTTATTTCGTCTAGCTCGTTGTGAGCATGAGTCATTTTACTTCGGTTATCGATAATCAACAACCGTTCAGACAAACCTCAGAGTCTGGTGCTCCTAAACGCATGGTTCAGCAAATCGAAGACACCAACCAGTATGATATAAGTCCGTCTACGAAATCAGCAGTCGGCACTGTGACGGTCGAAAAACCTGCACGATGGTATAGAGCCGGAACTGTTAGATCTGAAACCAGTCAAGAACACGCTCGTGCAAACGTGTTTGTTAACAGTAAAAAAATCAGGGATGAACTATGGCATCCTGACACTGGAGCACAGGTAAATCTGGTTACTATCAAGTTTTTGACTTCAGTAGTTGGCAAGACAATCGACAATCCATGCTCTCACACGTTGACTTGTGTGAACAATCTGAAGACAAAATGCTGTGGTTTCGTTAAACTAGCAGTGTCGATCGGTAAACTAACCAAGAAGTTACCGTTTCACGTGATTGAGAAGTTCCAGGGTAAAGTTGGCTTAGTTTTGGGAATGCCGGCTTTACATGAGTTCGGATTCAGCCTGAAAAATGACAGTGGTATCGACATTACTCCGAAAGTTTCATCAGGTGAAGATGGAAGTTTTGCAGGACTTTTACAGGTTCAGCAGCAGTCAACATCACCGTACAAGCCTGGTCTGTTGAAGGAGGAGGGAGACAAGGCATTGCCAACACCAAAACGCAAAGTGAAGAAAAGAAAAAAAAACGGCGTTTATTGGAAGAATTTCGAAGTTGGATGTGTGAACGAGAAGTCCACAACAATCTCGGTGACGCTGCGAAAGTGTCATGAAGGTTCGAAGTCGCTGCGAAAGTGTAATGAAGTCGATGAGATGCTGCGAAAGTGTCATAAAGCTGCCGAGACGCTGGGAAAGTGTCATGACGATGTTGCGACGCTGCGAAAGTGTCGTGGGGTTGAAGAAAAACTGCTAAAATTTCACAATGTCAACAGTATGGCATCGCCTAGTATGTTCAGTTCGTCAACCGATGTGTATTCTAACCTCAAACGTTGAAATCGAGTTCTGGAGTACTCTAAATCGATGCTCCGAAGTCCTCATGAACGTTTGAAGCAGAAGTCAGTAGGATCAGATCGTCGAATTTCTATTTAGACTTGGATGGACTGAGCATGTACTACTCTATTAACTGTAATCTGGTAAAAAGTGTTAAATTCGTAATGCTAATTTATCACTCGGTAATTATTTTTATAGTAAAAACTAAATTTGTATGATGTTTCCGTGCGTTCGTCTAAAATATGATAAGAAACTGCAAAAGATCTGGTGAGGATCAGCTGCGAAAGTTGATTTGAAGAGTGAATATTGCTGGAAAGCATAACTTCATGTCATCGGTTCTTTACAGTTACATCATCAACAGGCGGCAACGACTCGTGGCTCAACACCTGGCGAATTCGTATTTCGTACATTGCTGGTAGCCGTGGTCGTGCAAGTCAAATTTTCTAATTTTAAATTTCTAAGCTTAATTAAATCTTAAACTTAAGTCTAAATCAAATTACTTTCAGAATAGTCGTGATGCTATTACATTTGCGAATTTATGTTCACATTTCAGGTATCTTATCTTATTTTCAGTTGAGTATACTGTGATCCAATTAGCCTTATAATGAGTACTTACATACTTAAGCATGTCTCACATTTATCCTAGTTTTATCACTATTTTATCACTAGGAATATTATTCATGAAATTCTCATATTGATTCTCTAGTTTTATTCTATAAATTTCATTGATTCACTCATTATATTGATTCATTACAGTGATTATATATCTTGATTCCATATAATTCATTGATTCTATCCATTATTGACAATTCCATTGATTTCTGGTGATTATTTTTGGTCTTTTACCTTGAAATTCAATTGTTTTTGTTCATTTTCAAGAGGGGTAGTAACGGGTACTGTACGGTTACTGTATTCCTTACTCACTTAATCCATTATACCTATACAATATTATTACCTATTTCGGATTCATTGCATATTTTATTCCTGAAGAACCGGAGTTTCCAGGTCAATATAACTTGGGCTGTGAAAGCCAATAAAAGGTTGTGACTTATATTCTCGGTTCGGACCATTCTCTCATTCTAAAGCTAACCAAAGCTCCGTGAAGGCTTCCTTTTGTATATTCTAAGTGAGTAAGTAAATAAGTGAGTGATTGATTGAGAGAGTGAATGAGTGAGTGGTAGAAAAAAGGTGAGCAGTAACCCAAGTTTAAGTGAATCGGTCAATCGAGCGACCAGAAATTGGAAAACCAAAAAAATTGTTTTGACAAAAATAAATGAAATAAAATGAATATCTCAACAACATACAAATTGGGCGTAAAGAATGAGTTCAGGAGATTGCCCACTCACAGAAGCGAAAGTCGTGGTGGTTGAGAGTTGCGGGCTGGGTTGGCTTGCGATCACCGCCGTTCATCGTTAACTAGAAAAATTGTGAGTGGGTGAGTGGATTGAACGAACTTACATACTTGCTATTATATTTACAGACATAAAATTATCCGTTAGGCAGCTTTCGGAGTGAAAAGGAAAGTAAAATGGAAAAAGGAAAATCTGTAAATCATCGCACGTGTCCACAGCAATATTGCTAAAACTAATTATTAATTAATTCAAATTCAAATGCAGCAGCCAATGAGCGCTTAGGGCTGCGCTCATAGCGCTATTCTGATTGGCCAATGCGCTACGCTTATTGACCAGTCAAATTCACATTCTAGATTATCGCGTCACTTGTTTAACAGATTTTCCTTTTTCCTTTCCATTTTACTTGCCTTTTTACTCTGAAGCACCCGTATTATATAGCAAATAACGTGATCTCGTGTCGCCCTTGCCCTGAAAGTGATACCGTTTTTAGTGGCCACCACGTTGAGACTGTCCTCAAACATTGACAGTTCGTGCACGGCTTTCTGAAATATTTTATATTTTTAGAACATTGTATTATTACTGCTGACTGAAAAACTAGCTGACTGACTGACACACACTCTTAGCGACTGAAACACAATGTGACTTGCAAACTAGCTGACTGACTGACTCACCCTCTGGCTCACAAACTAGCTGACTGACTGACTGACAAACTAGCTGACTGACTGACACCATCGACTGACTGACTGACAAAATAGCTGACTGACTGATATACCATCTGACTGACTGACTGACCATTTAGCTAACTGACTGACACAACATTTGACTGACTGACTCAGGGTCTGTGTTTCAAGTCAGGTTTCAAAATTAGGACCCACAGCTTCTGAGGCTGGCACCCTATGCAGTAGACTGGACCGCTTTCTACCAACTTGGAACTCGGAGGTGAGCATGGTGACGACACATGCGTAATCCTGCTCCGGAATGCCAAGATGTCATGCATCTGAGTCCTTTGGTTTCATTTCGCATTCCTGCTGGCGATGCAATTCATCAATAGTACTGATTATCACTTAAAATAGTTTATCGAGTTCACCGTATGATTATCTAGCGAAAATTACTTTCGCTGTAAAAAAAACATTGTAAAAAAGACGAGTATATTTGGACCCGTCACGGGCCAAAGAATGACCACAGGCAAAATGTTTTCTATTAACAATCACTTCGATTGCTTTGTCTCTATTATTACCACTATTTAGTTTTTAGCTAATTAAAAAGACTTTTTTCCGAACCTTTTTACCACGGGACGAACACTTTTTGCATCACGGAATTTTACTACTAACATTTCGTGATGCGCAAAGTATAATGCCAAAATTGCAATGAGAAATCGGTGACGTGGGACTTCAGTAGAACAAAAACCATTCTTGAAATACACAAATTGCACATTCTGACTCTTCACAAAATTTTTTGAGCAGAAACAGGAGAACAACATCCTGCAGTAAAATGTGCCTAAACATCATCTAGAAATCGCGCTATTAAGCGAATAAAACTTCGAAGTCAGGGCAATGTATTTAATACTGTTTGTATCGTAATAAAAACCTGTATTATGGTAACTTGAATTATTACTTGTATTTTTAACACGTTTTCTACATTTATTATAGATATAATCTCGTTTAAAGTTGTTCTTTACATGCGCAACTTGATGAAAAACGCATGTTCTATTGTGTATCTTTACCGAACGTTAAATTACTGAAAAAAGTATCGAAATTCGTTTGTAAGGTATTAATTCAATTCATATGTATCGTATTTGTTATTTTGACTCAAAAAAACAAGTTTCAAGCAAAATCGCAAAAAAAAAATTTTTGGAAATATGGTTCATTTTTGCGAACACGCATGTACATTCTTAGCTGCATGCGCTCATATGTAACTTTTATTGTCTAGTTAAACTTGGAGCTTCCTTTCTTTCTCTGGTAACACGTCAGTGGTTGTCGATGTAAAATACACATTTTTTTGCTAATTGAGAATAAAAATTGATTTACACAACACTTTCTAGCTTTTCATTTGTTAATTTGTTTGAATTACAAGGTTAAAACATTTTTGTCAAGAAGTTCTTGGTTATAAAATACATACGCTATTGTTTCAATATAATTAGTTATCTAAACTGAATACATAACTTTATGCTCAAATTCATCTTTATATGTAACTGTTTAGACTACATTGCATTGAAAGAATTTTACTTAGTTGAATCACTTTGAAATTAAGCACCGTGTTCCAGTAAAATTTTATTCGTATAAAACATGCATTCAGATAAGAAAATACATACATAGTGAGAAGAAGTCCTTTCCATAGCTGATTATAAGACAAAAGGCACATTAAAAAAATATATAAAAGGCACAAACGACATAGCAGACAAGAAATGGAAATATTTAAAAAAAAAACAGAAAAAAACTACAATACTGAGGTTGAAAAATTGATTGATGGTTGAGAAAATTTTTAGTCGTATAATTTATGAAACGGTACATAGCATCAACATTATTATCATCATCATCATCAACATCCCCACCTCATCATCACCATCATAATCATAATCACCATCATCATCATCATATTCATCAGCTTATCACATCATCAGCACATTTAAGTATTACTTCTTCAACAGAATACCAATAAAGTTTAAATCAGGATTTGGAGAAAATCTCTTCTAATTTGCTTGCCGTTTCACTGGATTTCTGCCCGAACACCAGTCCATCGTGGTCTGTATCAACAACACTCACCGTTACAGAGTCGTCCACAAGCTGAACGGGAATGGAGTGAGTGAGTGTGAGTGAGTGAGTTAGTGAGTGAGTGAGTGAGTGAGTGAGTGAGTGAGTGAGTGAGTGAGTGAGTGAGTGAGTGAGTGAGTGAGTGAGTGAGTCAGTGAGTGAGTCAGTGAAATAAATGAACGAGGAAGTACATATATATAGCCCCCGTAATTCATTGTAACAAATGAATAAGATTTTTTCCAGTCATGATGTGTACATGCTGCCTATGTCACTTCATGCCGGGAAATAGTCTTACGACAAAAAAGTTGGCTCAGATTCGGGACAAATTCGAATTCCATAGTTTTCGACTTCAAACGTGCTAAATTTATTACATATAGCTTGGTCAGGGTATCTTGTTACTAATTATTTTCTTGAAAATCTTATACTGAATGTTTGATAAGTTGGATATGTTCAATAGTATGTTATACAAATGAGGTCTAAAAAATTCAAAATTTCGAAAAAAATTGAACGCGCGTCAAAATTTGAATGCGCGCCGAAAGGATTACGGTAAAAATTTCGGAGTAACGAGAAATTGTGACCAGACTTCAGTTCAGTTTTATAAATTTTAATAGAATAATAGAACCGAATTTATTTTTCAGGAACCCGAAATATATACATTACTATGAAAACATTATTGAAAAAAATTAAGAAAGTATTTAATAGGCAGGGAATGAAAATAATAAAATTTATGCGCGGTGAAAATCTTATTCACTGGAAATCCGTCGGTCGTAATCCGGATTTGGTTTTCCTCATAATGAATTACGGAGGTTATACGTGTATTGGTGTAACCTGACTCAATCCATAGTCATTACCGGCATCGACCTCTTTCACGGTACTGACACCCGCCTTGATCAGGTGAACCGGTAGTCGTAGCGACTTGGCTGCCGGGTGGAATCTAGGAATCAATGAACGAGTGAGTTGCATATTGTATATCACTAATAAATTTCGCTGAATTATAAATTTGACGCGCCACAAAACAGATTCGAATTGAAACTGCGGAAAATAATTATCTGGTTAACAAGAAACCCTGGTTGGCTACACATGTATACGAAGACCAACCGATCGGCGCAGATGAATTTGGTGCGAATGCCATCGAACATGAACTGGGATGTCGT
Source organism: Daptonema setosum (assembly GCA_964036265.1). Lineage (NCBI taxonomy): Eukaryota > Metazoa > Nematoda > Chromadorea > Monhysterida > Xyalidae > Daptonema > Daptonema setosum. The sequence continues at coordinate 8,732,247 of OZ038444.1, read as the reverse complement.
CAGGTCGATTTGGCTGCTGCAATTCACCATCTTTTCAACATTTCATATTTTAGAAATATGTAGAGAAAAATGTAATTAGGTGGTGAAACTTATCTTATTCTATTTCTTCTCAGTAAGTAAACAGTGTACTTACATATCTGTTAAGTTATTATGTTAACCTGGCAGCATGGGCCATCAACGCTTCGGCCATGATATCACGACGTTCAATCCAGGTATTCGATGCTAACAGATGAGTCCTGAATAATGAAATCAAACCAATGATAAAGTAATAAATTTCGATACGGTCTTCGAAACCGGCAGATATATGTTCGGTAAAACTTGGCTTTGATGGCACCTAAAAAAACAAATGTTTTATTAACTCTTCGGCAGTTTTTTTAAAGTGAATCTCATGTAGGATGGGTTTTGCTGTATAGATGGTCCGAATTTGCTTTGTTTTCACCATAATTCTGACAGACGTCATTCGATCACATCAACAATGACAACTTTCAGCATTTTTGAATGATATGTTATTTAACATAAGAACATTTTTCAATCAAAAAATGGTATGTAAATACTGAAAAAGATGTGGGATTAGTAACCTTTCAGAGTCGGCATCTGGTATAGTCAGACGCTGAGCAGCATGAAGCAACAGTTCGGTCTCAAACAACTCGTTCTGAATCAGATCATCTGACGCGCTGATTTTGAACGCCGACCTGAATAATGTAACCTAAATCTATGAACTGATGACTGACTGCCTGACGTATTGCAAAACTGACTGTTTACAATAAAAAAATATTTTGTATACACATCAGCAAAAATGTTTATAAGCATTGGGTAACCTAATCATCGCTTTAGTGGTCAATTATCAGACTGTATACATACTGTATTCTGCATATAGAGATCAGCACAGAACTGATTGCGAGGAGTAGATATGTACCATGCAACCGGAGATAATAAAATGATGAAAAAAGTTGAGCCTAACCTGAACGCTTCTCTGTATATCTGCCAATACCTCGGTGAGCCATCAATCAATGTGGTTGTGAGTGGTTTAATGGACTGATCAGTCAGTTGACGTGCCATTTCAAATGCGACACATGCGCCGTACGAGTACCCGATCAGATGGAATCCACCGTTGTTCGCGGTGCTCTTGAGATGCGAACTTAGAATCTGAAAACGAAATTGTGACATTATTGTCAACAATCAGATGCCTTGAATAAGATTATCATCATTAGTATTGAGAATGTCAATGAATAATTTGTCTCGAAAAAAAGTGAAAATCAAAATGATAGACAAATGATCTTCGTTACTGAAAACCTGTTTTTAACCACTTTTTAATGGTAACCTGACAGTATGCATCCGCCATTGTCTCAATACTGGTTGTGTCTGTATCAGGCGTACATTGCAAGCAGAACGTTGGCACGTTCAGCTTTTGGCCAAGTTCTTGGAGTGGAACAGCATTACCTGAAATATAATTCACTCGTTCACTCACTCACTCACTCACTTACTCACTCACTCACTCACTCACTCACTCACTCACTCACTCACTCACTCACTCACTCACTCACTCACTCACTCACTCACTCACTCACTCACTTATACTGCTCGTGTTTCCTTATGCAATACATTGTAAGACTTTCGAACATTGTTGAAGGTGAAAAATCTTACTTGGGAAATCGGCTGCACTCATTTATTCGAGGTAATAGGCATGTAATAAAAAAACATTCATAAAAATATCAGAATTACGAATTATCTCACCGAATATTGAAACACTGCTTTATTTCGAGTCATTTCCAGATTTTAAAATCTCGTATGCAACTGACACTGAAGGAAAAATCTTACGGATCCTACGCAAACCCGATTCGGTTTTTTGCATAATCAATCATGAGCAGTATACTCACTCACTCACTAACTCACTCACTCACTCACTCACTCACTCACTCACTCACTCACTCACTCACTCACTCATTCACTCACTCACTCACTCACTCACTCACTCACTAACTCATTCACTCACTCACTCACTCACTCACTCACTCACTCACTCACTCACTCACTCACTCACTCACTCACTCACTCACTCACTCACTCACTCTTTCACTCACTCACTCACTCACTCACTCACTCACTCACTCTCTCACTCACTCACTCACTCACTCACTCACTCACTCACTCACTCACTCACTCACTCACTCACTCACTCACTCACTCACTCACTCACTCACTCACTCACTCACTCACTCACTCACTCACTCACTCACTCACTCACTCACTCACTCTCTCACTCACTCACTCACTCACTCACTCACTCACTCACTCACTCACTCACTCACTCACTCACTCACTCACTCACTCACTCAATCACTCACTCACCTTCAATGGCATGCACGAAGTAAACGTTAGGTGTTTTAGTGGACGACGCGATTTTGTTGAGGGGCACGATTTTCTCCAGTAGTAGTGAGTTGATATCCGATAAGGACATGCGCATACTAGAATATTCAGAACTACATAAGTGTAATCCAGTAATGTTTCATTAACAATCAATTTGAGAGGTGTTTGAAGAAAAGTATAAAAATGTGTTAGGTTGAAGTGAATTGTAAATTGCCTGATTCCTCAAACTCACTTGAAAACGCTCGATACCAAAGATCGCAGTAAATCTCCGCTACTTTTGGTTGGTTTGTTTGAGTGTTGACGGGTGGGTGAATCTGAGGGTGCACCACTTCCTTTCTTGTTGGTCAAGTCTTGCAGGTTGGCCAAGGTCATCTGCAAATATTATGGGTATGCAAAATGTTAGATGACCGGTAGACTGCTGTAAAAGGCGGAACCAGGTTACGATGAGTAAACGTATTGGTTTTTTATTCCGCCAAAATACGTAACTCCTCAAATGACTCCATCCTTGTTCAGTGTGATTGATTAGTTTGGTCAGTGAATTTCACGACACGAGTGTGCATGTGTACAGATGTGCGATGAATTAAACTGTACCCGTCATCAATATACTCATTCATTTATGAACAAGCAACTAAAAATGCCCTGAAGGCATGGGGAGTAACGAATATGGTTCGATCCTGGCTAGTCCAATCGTGAAAAAGTATGAGACAAGAAATTTTGTTCTCATAATTTAAATAGTCTGATCGTGAAAAAGCAGGAAACAAGATTTGCGATGAAACACGAAAAAAGTTTGTACTTCATTAAGTCAAGAATCAAACCAAATTACACGAAACTTATTTGGGACTTTTCACGATTGTTGGGGTAACAATTATCCTTATTCAAAATGCTGGTATTCAATTTTAAAACATAAGTATCTTTTGAACAAATCATATTTTCATAAATGGATCATAATATCGAAAACCATCATTATTGAATGAAAATGAAATAAAAAAAGTTTCGTGGCAGCCTTGTCACACAAACCGAAGTAAAATGACTCATGCTCACAACGAGCTAGACGAAATAAAGGGGATTTGGTTTTCACCGAAAAGTCCCAAATATGTTTCTTTGTAATTTGGTTTGATTCTTGACTTAATGAAGTACAAACTTTTTTCGTGATTCATCGCAAATCTTGTTTCCTGCTTTTTCACGATCAGACTATTTAAAATATGAGAATAAAATTTCTTGTCTCATACTTGTTCACGATTGGACTAGCCAGGATCGAACCATATTCGTTACTCCCCATGCCTTCAGGGCATTTTTAGTTGCTTGTCTATAACTTTTTTGTGTGAACAAATCACATGTACATTATGTAGACTAAATACATATATGTGCTAATATAACAAAAACGGTCTATGAGTTGAAAATTTTTCATAAGATTCATCTACTTCAGCCCTTTTATAACTTTAGATTTTCGAATATTGAATTACAATTATATTTGTAAAAGGAGTCATTAAAATCGCTGGGTTAGTAATATAGAGAGTTAAAAGCTGCCTTATTATACCTAAAATATACATTTGTAGTTCGGGAGATGTATATAATATCAAAATTAAAACAAAATAACCCTTTCTTTGTTTTAGATTTTCAGGGGTTTTGAACCCAGCACCACCACTCGTTTAACTTGCAAACCCACTATCCACTTGACTACCTTGACGAAAAATATTTTAAAAGTTGATTCGCTACATCAAATCTAGTTTCAAATCATAAATTTATCATTTTATCACATAAAATATATTAAGTTACATGGCATCCGCTATGTTGACTTGTATATAATGTGGAATTTTTTTTTGTAATTAAAACACCACACGGTCTATAAACACATCGGAACAAGCAGTCTCTAGATTGAGGAAAGTTAGCACTAAAAACAATACTCAAATAATTAGTGCTGATTTTTCCACCCTATACACCAAGTTACCACATGATACCGTAATTGAACACATGGGTTATTTAATAAAAACCCTATACGGTAATGGTAAAAATGGTCGATACCTTAAACTAAACCACAATTACAGTTTCTACACGAACAATTTTGTGAACAAACATAAAACGATAGGCGCAGTGGACGCCATAACTCTAATTATGACAGTCCTAAAAGAAACATACATACAATTTGGGTTATTTGTTTTACAACAAACTACAGGCATCCCCATGGGGGGGAAACGCAAGTCCCGAACTTGCAGATTTAACGCTAACAGTGATGGAGTACCGTTACCTGATCGCTCATCCTGACATGCAAACCAAACTAGGTTTGACCATGAGATACATAGATGATATATTTAACGTATCCGATCGAAACTTTATGGCTATCAGTGAATATATTTATGACAATAGTCTTCCACTGAACCAAACTAATAAAACGAATCGTGAAGTAACTATCTGGATATCAAAATCAAAACCAACGATAAGAAACTGATTTTAGCTGTCTATGATAAAAGAACTGTATTTCCGTTCAAAGCCATCCGCTACACACACATAAGTAGCAATGTTTCACATAGAGTAACAGCTAATATCATTTCGGGTCAACTAATCCGTGTGTCTCGTATAGTAAGTGAGCTTAGTAGCTTCACTACGGAGAGTATAAGTATATGTAGAACACCCATTTCCGGATTTCCGATGTAATGATGTACAGGGTGTCCCACTTAAAAGTCCGGTTTTGTTTTGGTTTAACTTTTGCAGAGTTCAACGGATTTAAAATTTTTTTGCGTCATTTGGAAGAACATTCTTGAAAATTTTGTTTTCTGCAAACGAAATTGAATTCGGACATTTCTTCCGTTATTTAACTCAGTTATACGGAAGCACCCCATTTAAGCAAAAAATTTGGTTTTTTCCTTTATTTTTTCTTCTTATTTGATCTATAAACTAAACTTATAATGCATGTCAGACTATTCATAATTAATAAAAAGATCACAGATAACCGTTTGATATTTTTATAACACCTAATGAACCCTTTTAAAACCAAATGAAAGCACTTTTCACTGTTTGCACTAAGATTCCACATATTTGCGCAATTGAAAGAAATATCGAAAAATATTCGCGAACAACAATTATTTCGTATTCGTTGGTTTACAATCAAAAGAAAATAATCAGAAAAATCGGATTTGAAAACATTTTAAGTTAAAATATGAATTTGAATTTTTGTGAAAAACTGAATTTTTTCAATGTCAAAATTAGTTGTCTTCGTAAAAATGACGTAACTACGGGGAAAATGTATAGATTCAATTTTGTTTCAAGCAAACAAAAATTTCAAAGCTGGTCTTTCGAAAGACTTTAAAATTTTTGAAATCCGTTTAAAATAAAAACCAGACCGGACTTTTAAGTGGGACACCCTGTATTTGTGGGAGGAATACCTTTTCAAATAACCACTAACAATCATACCAAACGCGGCAAACCACCAGCACTGTTGTCAATAGTTCAACGAATCGTTATCAATGGACTGATTATTTACAACCCAATGCAACAGGCTGCTGAAAGAGAGGGAATTGTGACATACGAGGGGTTGCCGTGTAAACCAAACCATTGTGGGGAACATGGCGATTATATACCAAACATGCATCTCTACAAATACTTGTGTAAACATCGCCGTAAATGACAAACATGCACCAACAATGTTGTTGAATATGATCCAATCTGGGTAAATGATACGGGTGCTTGTTTCATGAACAATATCGCCAATTACCTTACTGATAACAACAAAGTGCATTATGAATTTTTGTTTAAAACCAACCATCATGACGGAATCTTATTCTTTGAACCGTCAACAATGAGTCATAATGCTGAATATGGTGGAGTAGCTATAGATCAGGGTCATTTAACAATAGCTTTCCACTTACACAACGACATACAACATCATTATGATAAGTCAACAATAATGTTAAATAAAAAAATTTAAAAAAGTGTGTAAAAAAGGGTTGGCGTTTCGTCCCTTAATCGAGACGCCTGGATTGGTGGGACTCTTCAGTCGAAGCCCAATCCAAAGTGTGAAAAATAATAAGATAGAAGAAAAGAGAAGAAAAAAAGGTGGAAATAAGTACTTTATAGAAAAGTACATCTGAAATGGTCAATTGAATGACTAACTCATGTTACTGTTTCACGAGCAAGATATAAAACTATTTACAGATTTTAATTTGACTGTAAGTAAGTAACATATCACGCAACGCAACGAGTATTGAGTATGATTGAATATTGCTAGCAAGTGGACTGACTTGTTGCATAAAGAATTGAGAGTTAGTCCTCAATTCTAAATACAATCCAAGGTTCCAAATTGGTAATGCAAGCAAACAATGAACGATAGTGAAAAGCGCAGTCTATATATAGTGTAGAATAGTGGCTAATCCGGTCAGTCAGTGCAAGGCAAGTGAGCGAATTTTTTATTATTATTGTTTTATTGTTTGAAAAGTTCGACAAACTGTTTTTTGCTGGTGATATTGTATTTCCACATTAAAGTAGAGTTTTTAGAATGAAATTTTAGTAAAAAATACATGGAACTGGATACTGGACAAAAATCGTGTCTATTTATGACAGATCCAAACAATGCTACACTCGGTATTGAGTATTGAGGTCAAAGCCATTGCGGTGAAATGTGTTAAACGGCATATGTACTATACTCGGTCATTTAGTATGCACGCAGCAAGTGTATTACGGTGTCCAGGTGCAGGTTCATGCTCAGGTACAACATGCATAGCCATGAAACCAAATGACACTATCACCGAACTAAAAAACAAAAAAGCCTCGCATGATATTTCAAACTACCTGGATACTCTAAATGTGTCGCCAGTCAGGGATTTTGGGGCAGAGGTTGCTTCTATGCAGATGTCAGCTGTCTACTGTATCGAACATACGCAGTTCCAACATCACCTACCGTGTATGATGTGTTCGAATGTAATAGCTGGCATCATGAAGTGAGATTAGAACTCACACTGGAAGACCTCAGTGGACGTCAACAAAAAACAATAACAATGATTCCACAGTACCCAAAAACTTTTGCTGGAATGGAATTCACCTTGCAACGTGTCAACCTACCGCCGACTGATTTATGGGCCCAACGACTAGTGACTGACTTTCACAAAATTGCCATGGTGACGGCAAACTACGCAGGTTACTTATCAGTCGGCTCATTGGGACAACTGCAATGTGATTCCGAAGAAGCGGCACTAAATGAATTCGGATCATATCATCTTAGTAAAGATACATGTGAATGTGAGGAGCGACAGGGCGTCATGCACTGTTTGTGCGATGAAATCAATATTGATGACTTGATGCATAAAAAATATGCATAACTACCGTTGCATAACGGAGTGGCATCATTAGAACCTACCTTCCATCAAAACTCAACAGGTATTGAGGCCATAATGGAAGCCGCCACCTCACTAACCATGCTAGTGAACAGCGAATCGATAAATTTACGTACCAAAACTGATATCGCGAGATGCGAAGTAGATCAATCAACGGTACAAGTGACAGGCTGTTTTGATTGCTTAACAGGTGCTCAGGTGAAAGTTTCCTGCAACAGCGATCGAGCAGAAACTTTAGGGCATTTTGAATGTCCTGGCATACAGTTTAGTGACAAGTGCACACCAAACGGTCATGCTAACTATGTCACGGTGCACTGGGACAAACAAGTTCTCAGTGAGGAATATGAGGTGCATTGTACGGGAGGTTCCTCAAAATTTAACATAAGAGCACAACTGATAAATATGACACCAGTTAGAACGTCTACAATAGTCCGTAGAATGCACTCACTCGATCCTATCCATACCTATCCAATATGACCGCCATTTGGCAAGGACTACAAAGTCTGTTCAGCTTAGGATGGTTGGAAACATTTTTCACTACAATCATTGCAATTGTATGTGTCTTTGCAACTATATTATTACTACCAACCATCATCCGATGCTGCACTAGACTTATCCGATTACAACGAACGATGCGTTCGTCAGTAAAGAAATAATAAATCTAACATACTAATATTATTCTTGTACATACAAACTATACCCAAAAATGTACATGTACAAGGTGTCCCATAAAAAAAATGAACACTTTGAATTGCCCTAGCAACCGCAATTAATATTCGATTTTAAATTTTTTGCGCCAAGTTGTAGACAATTTTTGACCATTTTGTTTATTTTTTTACTCAAGTAAATCTGAATTACGAATCGGTAGTTATGCAGGATTTCCTAAACCCCTTGTTTTTTGTCTTTTTCACGTGGCAGGTGGTCGTTTTAATGATCAGCATAACCACTGCAAAAACAAGCTCAACCATTTTTTGGCTGTCAAGACTAATTAACTAATGTAACTGACTACATTATTATAAAGTGGAATACGTGAACACCAAATTGTTTTAAACGTCACTTAACCAACTGCAGACTAGCAGCCCTCTCGGCACACAACAGAGCAGTTCAACACCGCAGCCGCAGGCATGCGCTCGCGCTGCAAAATTCCAAACCCAAAAAATTTTCTAGAATTTTTACTACACGCCAAAATTTTTTTAATTTCCAAATGAAGTTTTACTGTCCGTTAACCCCCGATTACCTATCGTAAGGCTGGCTTGTCCGAGCGGGAGCGAGGACAAGCGCGTAGGCCCGCGCAGCGGTGGTATTTCAGTGGTTACCCACCTTAATACGCAAACATGAAATTTCGTGTATGGAAAGAATTCTAGGAAAATTTTTGGGTTTTGGAAATATGCGCTCGCGCTAGCAACCTGATCAGCCTATTATACCACTGTTAAACTGAAACATGTTTTATTATCTGAAACAATGATTAAAGTTACAGAAATTACCTTGGAACTAGTTACACCCGTAGCACAGAAAGATATTACGCGTTTTTGTAATATCATCCGTAATATCGGTTTTGTAATAACTCACTTTCTGAGCTTGGTAGTCAACGAATTTTCAATTTTGATGTATCAAAACGAATGTATTCTTCTGGTAAACACGTCGCTTTTAAAAGTTATTTAATTATAGCTGTGAAACACATCGAAAATCTCGATAATAATGGTTTTGTAATATCGATATTACGGAGATATTACAAAATACCGTACTATCTCCGTAATATCTCGTATGACTCGATTCTGCGGCAGTTTCAAAGATGTAACCAATGTTGTTGTACACCAACGTGACCGTAAAACTTTGAATTTATCCAGTAACAAGAAATATTGAACAAAAACTCCATGTGAATGAAGTTTTGTCCCAAAAACTACGATAATAATTGTAATATCGGGGGTATTAACGCCGGCAATACTGTAATATCATATTACAAATACGTGTCATATTGATATTACAGTGGGCCACTGGCGGACCAGTCAAACCTCCAAAGGGAGGGAAATCTTTCCAAAGAAGGGGAAATTTCCAAAAATCTGTTCATTTCACCTATATCAAACAAACTCTACTTTCTGAAACCGCCAAATGAGGGGGGAATCCCACTTTTCCCTCCCCTTATCGTCTGCTAGTGGGCGATGAAACATTAGCTTGTTCGGTTCAGTTGGTATTGGTAGAGCGTTAGATTAGCAATCGGGAGGTTGCATGTTCGATTCTCGCTCACCATGTGAGTTCAGAAATTGTTATACAAATATGGAAAATTTGGGTTTAGTGATTTTTGCCGCGATCCGTTGCATCATTTTTATGCTGCTTAACAAAAGTTGTCACCTGCTTACATAAATGATTATGAAGGGTTTGAAAGATATCATTCGTGATATTCGCCGAAGACGAAATCAATATTTTTTCGATTTGCAAATCAACATTCGACTAGGAAATCAAACAACGGAAATACCGTTTGAATGAGTGTTATAAAAAAGCCTAAATAAACTCAATGAATTTGCCAACTACATTCCCTGAATTCTTCAATAACCAGGGACCAGTACAAAACCGGTAAAGGATTTTGGTAAAGATACATAAATTTAGCGAAAGGTTACTGAAATACATAAGTTGTATAATAACTATTCTCGATATTTCGAATAACTTTTTCCATTACCAATGCAAAAAAAAGAAGTAGCTCGGTAGCTTAACTCGCACCGGCCCGGGTCACTTCGATTATAATACTGCAGTTTCAGCTGAATTTCACGGACAAACAAATTAGTAATCGATTGAATAAAAAATCATGGGATACTAAATATTTGCGACGTTTGGACTTGCTTGAATGGTTATACGCGTGTGCGGGTAATTTGTGTGTGTATTTTTGATTCATATGGAAACAAAATAACGATATATTCAAACTGATTTAACAAAAAGTTTATATTTCTGTCCTTTGAACCAATTTTGAAGCGGGTTGATCATGCATGATCAGAACTCCATGCTCAAAGCACGTATACGAAAAAAAACACGGGACGGATGACATGATGTTTCATTGGCATCCGAAGTCCTATGACCTGTTTTACTCTAATCACATGTTTTTTGCATAACTGTGCTGTGCTTTTTGATTCGATGATTATGTATTTATTCCATTTAACAATCTTCAAGAGTCCGGATGACCTGATGTTTCATTCCGGTGCTAAGTAGTACCATCTGTCCCGCTCAGATGTTTGATTTCAAAATGAAAATTTTCATTCTATATTAACGATCTGTCCACGATAATAGGCGAATCGGGATAACATAAAGTTTCATTTACTGCTTCATTTACATGCCCGTATAACGGTTTTTATCTCCATAATAGTGCTTGGTTATAACAAAAAAAACGATCAAGCTTATGTTTCAATATCCCCTGTACTATCGATATTACACCTTGCAAGCTAAAATTTTCAACTGTACTATCGATATTACACCCAAAACAGCAAGGTGTAATATCTATAGTACTGTGGAATTTGAAACATTAGCTTACATTGTAATATGATAATACAGTATTATCAACGTTAATACGGCCGATATTACAGTTATTATCGTAGTCTGTGTGACATAACTTTATTCAAATGAAGTTTTTGTTTCATATTTTTTATTACTGGATGAATTCAAAGTTTTACGGTCACGTTGGTGTACAACAACATTGGTTTCATCCTTGAAACTGCAGCAGAATCGAGTCATACGAGATATTACGGAGATAGTACGGTATTTTGTAATATATCCGTAATATCGATATTACAAAACCATTATTATCGAGATTTTCTATGTGTTTCACAGCTATAATTAAATAACTTTTAAAAGCGACGTGTTCACCAGAAGAATACATTCGTTTTGATACATCAAAATTGAAAATTCGTTGACTAGGCAACTCAGAAAGTGAGTTATTACAAAACCGATATTACAGCTGATATTACAAAAACGTGTAATATCTTTCTGTGCTACGGGTGTTAGAAGTCTTCTTGAAACGTCAAAGAACGGTTGCGGTGTTGAACTGCGGTGTTGTGTGCTGCCACACAGCCGAGGGTACTGGTATGCTGCAGTTCGTATTGTTATGTTTACACCAATTCGATTTCCACGTTTCCCATATTATAATAATAGTTTTAGTTACATTATTTGTCCCGACAGATATCAAAAATGATTGAACTTGAGTTTGCAGTGGTCATGCTGCACATTGAAACGACCACCGACTACGTGAAAATGACGAAAAACAGGGATGTTCGGAAATTCATCATAAAAAACGATTCATAAATCAGATTTACTTGAGTAAAAAAATAAACAAAATGGCCAAAAATTTGAATCGATTTGAGTCGAATTTTGAAAATCGATAAAAAATTGCAGATTTTAGCGTATTTCAAAGTGTTCATTTTTAAATGGGACACCCTGTACATATATAAACTATGCTTTTTGATTACTTATTTTATTATGAAAACTATATATACACGTGCAAGGTATAACCAGAATGTCATAAAACCCCGACTATTGTTATAAGTAACAAGCCCCTAACCACTAAGGGTGGGAAATATAGTGGAAACGCTACGCTACATACACTTTGGTAATTGTAGCTAGGATGTTCATACAATTTAGCCTACTGTACATGAGCAAGAGGACGACGGAAGCATCCGTTGATCCAAGTTGTAAGTGTCAAAATAGAACTTGAAGTTCTATGTAGTGTCACCACCGATGTTATGTCGAAAGGTGAAACTTACACAAACAGTGACATCACACTTGAATTAACTGTTAACCAATCGATCACCACAGAACAAACAATGTGGCGAACGGCAAACAACAGTTATTCAAAACCCGCGCAGGAGCTTCTTGTGTAATAGGTATGTTTACAAATGATAACATCGTCGGAGAAGAGGCTTGCACAGTAAAAGGAATGATCACAGAAGTGGTTCATAAATCAAACACGTGCTATATAAAAATCCGATTCCAATTGCAAACATCATTTTGTATCAAGAGTACACAAATGCACAAGCTGTATTATGACTAATGAGTTATGACGCAAATCAAGAACTGATGAATCATCAGTTCACGATACTCAAACGTTTTGCTCAAACGTTTGACCTCATTCAAAATGAGCCAGATAAATTCGACAACAATCTAAGAGCAATCTGTAAATTGTTATTGGGCTACAAACCCAAGCAAGGCAGGGCAGGGACAACAACTGATAACAAATCAACACAAACAGGTAATCAACAAATTGAAAACGTTGATAAACAAACACCTGCACATAAACAAATAACGTGCAAACAAGCACAAACGAACAAATGCCAAAATCAAGCAATTGATTGGGCGAAAAACAAAGAACCTGCCTTTCTGATAAATGAAATGGCGGGAGCGGGAAAAACGGACCAAAGCAGATCTATCGCACCATCGGTCGCTCACAAAATGGGCTCACATGTCGGATTATGTCGGATCAAATTCAAACTCATCGCTGATATTTTGGATCAAACAACAGCATCCTATCAATCGCGGACTGGTCGACTCAATCGCCGTCTCAATCCTATCAAACGCCGACTCGTCGACTCAATCGCCGTCTCAATCCTATCAAACGCCGACTCGTCGACTCAATCGCCGTCTCTATTCTATCAATCACCGACTCAAATGACTCAATCAACGTCTCCACGTATCTATCGTCGCTCAACCCTCTCATGTCAGGATTTGGTTCAATCCTTGTCGTCTCGCAGTCTCAACGTCTTTATCGCAGTATAAAATTATTTCTCACCAACGTTTCAATCAACGTCTATCTCTTCACCGATCAAATCATTTGTGAGAATGATAGCAGCAGCAACAACAACACAACCACCACAGAATGATACGAACAATCATGTTATGATATGATATTTTTTATTCCAGTTTTTTGAACGTATGGTCTTCCCGTACAATTTGGCACGTTTTTCATTTTGGATGATTATCTGATGATTTATGCATTCATTTTGCGCATTTTATGCCATTTTTTCATATTTCATACCATTGGAGTGAGAAATACATCTTGTATAACTTACAATTCAAATAAAAATTGCATCATATACCACGATTTCTAGAGTTGGAATTCCACCAGTTATATTTTATTATATGTATGTATTAGGGGGCACTACATCAAATGTTATAAAATTGTTTACATTATTATTAATTACATTATTTATTGATTGCTTATTTAGTTATCACTTTTTGAGTTTTTAGTCAGATAGAAATAGTTTTTTTCTTATTCTTGTTTAGACGTAGCTACTAGACAGTTTCATCATTTCTGTACAGTCTATTATCCACCTAATTAGTATTTGTATTGATGTCTTATTTTACGGCCCCACTGAGCGATTGCGCGGATGCTTATGTACGGCGCTGGGACGACTTTCCTGTCGGGAGTGTCGGTGAGAGCACCGAGGTGCAGTGTGGGTAGAATTACACCGCTAACACTAGATAACTGCGACCCACATTGTACGCTCGCTGCAATCAGCGACACTGCCGTAGGGTGCAGTCGACCCAGCGCAATAGTACATAAGCGGCGCGCGGCCGGCCAGTGGAGTGAGTGAGTATATTTTCGGTTATGAAAAGAAAATGATAGAAAAAGAACAGTGGTGGGTTCTTTAGTGATTGTAATTAACTTATTATATAAAACACATAATATATATCAAGTTACACAGCCCAACCGTCTTGATGTCCTTCATTGAAAGCACGACGTAGTAATGTCTCTCCAGCACCTGCACGATCTCGAGTCCCATCAACGAGTCAATGCCCAGATCACCCAACTTGGCGTTCAAGTCCAGGTCATTCACCGACTTCAGACCCAAGATATTAGCCACGGACTGCAGAATGTTCTCTGAAGAAATTAAAATGTTGATGAAATATTTGAATATCAGATTTAGAGATCCAAGATCTGTTCGTTGGCTTTGAAGTTAGTTTGATACAGCTAGATTAAAATATATGTAGATTTGTATATTGAATTTGAAAAAAAAATAAGTTAGTGCGTACCGCAGCCATGGATTAGCGGAGGACAAAACTTGAGGAAATCGTCGATTATAACCATGCTCAGTCACACATCAGAAAGTTTACAAGAAGCGTAATAAGTTCAACTTGATTCCGATTTGTCAAAATGTTTATCACGTAAACTAGATTTTTAGCATAACTGTTCTAATCAAAACGAAATAAACAAACCTGATTGTCCCTGATTAGATGTGCGTTCACTTGCTGCCTTGACGTAGCTGCCCACGATCGGATGATTCAATAACAGAAACAGCTCAAATACCTGCAGGCAGCTCGGTAGACGCTGGGGCACCGTGCCACCGATTATCGTGTCGTTGGAACCTGAGTGAGTGAGTGAGTGAGTGAGTGAGTGAGTGAGTGAGTGAGTGAGTGAGTGAGTGAGTGAGTGAGGGAGTGAGTGAGTGAGTGAGTGAGTGAGTGAGTGAGTGAGTGAGTGAGTGAGTGAGTGAGTGAGTGTGAGTGAGTGAGTGAGTGAGTGAGTGAGTGAGTGAGTGAGTGAGTGAGTGAGTGAGTGAGTGAGTGAGTGAGTGAGTGAGTGAGTGAGTGAGTGAGTGAGTGAGTGAGTGAGTGAGTGAGTGAGTGAACGAGTGAGTGAGTGAGTGTGTGAGTGAGTGAGTGAGTGAGTGAGTGAGTGAGTGAATGAGTGAGTGAGTGAGTGAGTGAGTGAGTGAGTGAGTGAGTGAGTGAGTGAGTGAGTGAGTGAGTGAGTGAGTGAGTGAGTGAGTGAGTGAGTGAGTGAGTGAGTGAGTGAGTGAGTGAGTGAGTGAGTGAGTGCGTGAGTGAGTGAGTGAGTGAGTGAGTGAGTGAGTGAGTGAGTGAGTGAGTGAGTGAGTGAGTGAGTGAGTGAGTGAGTGAGTGAGTGAGTGAGTGAGTGAGTGAGTGAGTGAGTGAGTGAGTGAGTGAGTGAGTGAGTGAGTGAGTTAGTGAGTGAGTGAGTGAGTGAGTGAGAGGGTGAATGAGTGATTAAGTGAGCCAGTCAGTCTATCCGGCAGTCAGTCAGTATGTTCAACCTGAGTTGTTAATGATGACCCCGACATCACCGATGGCTCCCCACTGAATCGCCATGCCAGCCAGACCGTCATGTCTTCGTTTCTCCACCATTCGTTCCATGGCACTGTTGGCCCAACCGTAACACGTCTGACCCGCATTTCCACGACCCGCCGTTTGCGAGGAAAATACGACAAACCTGCAATCAATGATACCTGACGCAAAATTACAAAACCCAACACTTTTTCGAGAATTTTTAATAAAAGCCAAACTTATCTGTCATCAAAAATATATTCCATATGAAGTTTTACTGTCCGTTAACCCCCGATTACCAATCGATTACCTATCTCGCTCTCGCTCGGACAAGCGCGTTAGGCCCGCGCAGCGGTGGTATTTCAGTGGTCACCCATTTTATAAAATATCGTATATGGGAATAATTCTAGGAAAATTACTGGGTTTTGGAAATATGCGTACCTGACTGACTAAATGAATCACTGACTGTCTGACTGACTGACTAAGTGAATGACTAACTGACTGACTGACTGAATAATTAACTGACTGACTGACCATTTCAGTCTGTCATCACATATCTTCCTGGACAGAGTGTCCAAATTTTTCGTTCCCCAGTATTTAGCTTCCGACGATTCACGAAAATTATCAGCATTCTGATTCTCAAGCAGGGCATCACGAAGCACCATGGCCAGATGGAATATACCACCGATCGGTCCCAGTTTTTGGGCCTGAAATAGAATTCTTCGATTCTTCGTACTGCTTCCAGATGTTTGCCAGCTAATAACAGGCAAACAAATAATAATCACGACATTCAAGGGCCGCTGGAGAGAGTGGCCCTGTATTATGTACATTTAAGGCTAAATTAAACGATGTTTTTTAAACCGGCTTGCCTACGGTTTGTATGGGGGTAGGCGTCGACGGAATTTTTTTTTAGCTGTTAGCGGTTTTAGAACCACTATATGGTGGGTAGTAATCGACCATAGTATTAGGGCTCACAGATGTTTCATCACCGAAAACGAGGACTTTGAAATTCCAAAATTGAAAATTTCGAAAATCTGAAAAAAATGTGTCTTTTTTTACTTTGAACGGCGATATATAAAGATAGCGAAAAGATACTGCCCTGACAATTTACAAGCTTGTTTTACGTTTAATTGCGGTCATTTTTAGCTCTGAAACGTGGTGTTTAACCGGAAATTCTTTATTGATATTTTATGAAATGTCGCGCTTGGTCGCCTATCCAAATGACTATACTCAAGGCGATTTCCAATGTTAACCGAAGCTATTCAGAATATGGCATATAGTCCACGAGTTACCTCAATACATTGCCTTCACAACCTACTGGTGCCACCCCCCCCCCCCCCTACCCACATCGTCTTCTTTTAGAATGAAAAATTTGATTTTGTGAAAATTCGTCAAAATGAGAATTGTATTTTTTTCGTTTCTAAGCACAAAAAAAATCATGGTGATCTATGGTCTTCTGAAATTTAACCAGCAGTTTTTGCCATGTTTTTAGCAACATTTTGAGCTGTAACAGTAGTGAATTTGATTATTTTTCAACATCTGAAGTGCAGGTGAACGTTGAGAACTCGGGTATATTGGCGGCAAATAATTAATGTCAAACTTCCTTAGATTTCTTTTATTGAATGATTTATGCACATATATAGTTAAATGACTATTGAAACTTATTTATTGTTGTGTTGGCAACATATTCAACACAAGAAACCGCAATGATGGCCTTGTTAATGTGTTTTTGAAATGATTTGATACTCGTTGAACGGGCCATCGTTATCAAAAAATCGGTATTTCACAATTGTTCAGATTTTCTTCTGAACTATAATCAATTGTTCAGTTGTCCATTTTATAAGTTTGTCCTATGTTTATTGCAGTCATTGTGAGCTCTATTAAGCAATAATCAACAATAGATCTTATATTTTTTAGATATTTCATAGAGTTTCCAGTTTTGATCGCTTATCCATGTATTTTATTCGCTTAGCCGAAGCTATTCAGAATAAGGCATATAGTCCACGAGTTACCTTAATACATTGTTTTACCAACCTACTGGTGCCACCCCCACCACATCGTCTTCTTTCACAATGAAAATTTCGATTTTCAGAAAATTCGTCAAAATAGAGACTCGATTTTGTCATTTCTAATCATAAAAAATGCATGGTGAACTGTAGTCTTTTGAAACCTAAACAGTTGTTTTGCCATGGTTTAGCTTCATTTTGAGCTATAACGGTGGTTAATTTGTTTATTTTTCATCATTGGAAAGTGCAGATGAATGTTGAGAACTCGGGTATATTACCGACAAATAATTTTAATGTCACACTTTCATAGATTGCTTTTATCGAGCGATTGATGCACAGATGTAGTTAAACGACTGTTTAAACTTATTTATTGTTGTGTTGGCGACACATTCAACACAAGAAGCATCAATTATGTTAATGTGGTGTTGAAACAACTTGATATCCGTAGGAAAGGCCATCGTTATCAAAAAGTTGATATTTCACACACTTTTCGGATTTTCTTCCGAGAGCTGTTCAACCGATACTGGTTGCATTCTAGGACAACTGGAGACTTCAAATAACAAATTCGATCCCTTTTATAAAGTTTATTACAAAAAACGAATCTCATAACCATTCTCCATTAAAATTATGTTTATCGTTCGTTCATGTCACAAAAAAAGTTATGCTCATTTAGGTTCCTGAGATTCAGCTAATTTAACTCATTTAAAGCCATCAAAATGATGTTACATGCATGTATTTTGAGGTGTGAGGCACATACAAATCGCCATAGACATCTGCAAACTACACATACAGGGTGACCCAAAAAAGGTGTGCTCGTTTGAGCTACATATATGTATTGCTGTGAAAGTTGTGAAAAAGCTGAGTAACAGTGGTATAGCGCTTTTTAATAGGTTTCATTCTACCTTTTTCTGATGTTGCAAGTCAATTACTTAAAGTGCTCCACTTCACAATTACAATAAATTTTGCTTAGTTTGTAAAAAAACATAACTTAAGTAATAAACGTGCATACTAAAACTAGAAGCACAACCATCATATGTTTAAATAAATTGTGTAATACAATGCACGAAACTGTTATAGAGTGGATACAGACTACAGAAAGCAACCGTGACGGCTTCAATTCGTTAGTAGCTCAAACGCGCACACCTTTTTGGGTCACCCTGTATGTGTAGTTTTCAGATGTCTATAGCGATGTGTACGTGCCTCACACCTCAAAATAAATGTCAACACATGCATGTAACATGATTCTGATGGCCTTAAATAATTTAAATTAGCTGAATCTTACAAACCTAAATGAGCATAACTTTTTTATGACATGAACGAACGATAAACATAAATAAGAAAGTAGTGGAAAATGGTTATGAGATTTTTTGTTGTAATAAACTTTTTAAAAGGCACCGAATTTGTTGTTTGAAGTCTCCAGTTGTCCTAGAATGCAACCAGTAACGGTTGAATAGCTCTCGGAAGAAAATCCGACTTTTTGATAACGATGGCCTTTCCTACGGATATCAAGTTGTTTCAACACCACATTAACATAATTAATGCTTATTGTGTTGAATGTGTCGCCAACACAACAATAAATAAGTTTAAATAGTCGTTTAACTACATCTGTGCATCACTCGCTCGATAGAAGAAATCTATGAAAGTGTGACATAAAAATTATTTGTCGCTAATATACCCGAGTTCTCAACATTCATCTGCACTTTCCATTGACGAAAAATAGATAAATTAACCACCGTTATAGCTCAAAATGAAGCTAAAACATGACAAAACAACTGTTCAGGTTTCAAAATACTACAGTTCACCATGCATTTTTCATGATTATAAATGACAAAATCGAGTCTCTATTTTGACGAATTTTCTGAAAATCGAAATTTTCATTGTGAAAGAAAACGATGTGGTGGCGGTGGCACCAGTAGGTTGGTAAAGCAATGTATTAAGGTAACTCGTGGACTGTATGCCTTATTCTGAATAGCTTCGGCTAAGATGAAAAATCGCCTTGAACATAACCACATGGATAAGCGATCAAAACTGGAAACTCTATGAAATATCAAAAAAATATAAGATCTATTGTTGATTATTGCTTAATAGAGCTCACAATGACTGCAATAAACATAGGACAAACTTATAAAATGGACAACTGAACAATTGATTATACTTCAGAAGAAAATCTGAAAAATTGTGAAATACCGATTTTTTGATAACGATGGCCCGTTCAACGAGTATCAAATCATCTCAAAAACACATTAACAAGACCATCATTGCGGTTTCTTGTGTTGAATATGTTGCCAACACAACAATAAATAAGTTTCAATAGTCATTTAACTATGTATATATGTGCATAAATCTTATATATAAAAACTAGGGTAAACCCGTTGCTACGCAACTGTCTGTTAAGTTTACAGACCTAACTATTCCAAGATAAACATCATAACCCGTTGTTTATATACGTTAAACTTACCCGATTCATTAAAATCTGACTTACATTTTCGTTTTGATATTAGTTAAAATAAAAAATTACAGTAATCGAAACCCGTGGAAAAAAGACAGAGCCACCCGTAGACTTATTAGCGCCTATTTTTGTCCAAAAACTATAATCTTATCACCCGTCCCGTTGAAAACCATAGCATAATTTTTATCATTACCCGACCTCTAATCCGTAGTGAAGAGTAGTACTAACTTAAATATTCTAACTTGACCCGACCCGTAACTGATGAATTGATTTGAACACATATTTTTTTTTATTCCTGACTCGACATGATATTGTGTAGTGAAGATGAGCTTGCATAATTTGAATTTTCTTAAGATATGGTAATTTATGGTTTCTCAAAATCTGAAATACGGTAATTTATGATTGTTACATTAATTTTTTAGTTGAATGCCATCATGTTTGATGGTTGTTTTTCGATAAAAGACATGATCATTCCCACGTTTAACAAAGTAGTCGTGCGGCTCTCTTACTCTAACATTTACATAAATGCCGTTTTCATTCGTGGCAAAAATAATTAGTTGCAATTATAGTTGAGTTCTCTCGATATTCTAGAAGTTCAGTGAATCTGAACATTCGACTGGGAGGGTGTGGATAACTTTCTCCTCAACTTTAATATGAGGAGGTGATGACCATAAAAATTTGATTTCTGAATATTAATGCATGTAAAAAATTGATCCGTCCGTATTACCGATAATGGGTTATACATTTCTGTTGTTAAAACAAAAATATCTATGAATCCTGATCTGACCCACGATTTACAGGGTATTTTGTGGTTTTGCATGGATATTTCAGTTTGGTAAACCCGTTGCCACACAACTGAAAATCGGGTTACGCTGCTCATCTTTTGTACTGTAACATTCAAGAACAGAACCCGATCATCCATGAATTTTTGAAGCTAAATTTATTATGTTCTTGAATATTTTTCTTAAACAAAATTTACACGATTAAAGACATAAAAAACAACTCGTTAAGTTTGTACCTGATCACCGCTTAATTTTCATTCAAAACTCTTCTAATTTTCAAATAAATTTTTCAGTTAAATGCCATCAAGTTTGATGGTTGTTTTTCGATAAAAAGACGTTGATCATTCGCATGTTTAACAAAGTAATTGTACGACTCTCTTATTCTAACATTTACTTAAATGCCGTTTTCATTCGTGGCAAAAATATTAGTTGCAATTTTAGTTGAGTTCTCTCGATATTTTAGAAGTTCAGGGAATCTGAACATTCGACTGGGAGGGGGTGGATGACAACTTTCTCCTCAACTTTAATATGAGAAGGTGATGACCATAAAAATTTGATTTCTGAATATTAATGACGAAAGGAGTTTTTCAGAGTTTCATTTCTGATATTTATATCGATTCATCGCGTGGACATACATCAAGAGGCTGGCGATGATTTTTCAAGGTTTCCATATAAAAATGAAGAAAGGGTTTGAGAGTTAATTTATTACTTTTAAGTTTTAAGTGGTTTAATAAAGTGTTAATGAATTCCAATTATCATGACCTAACCACCGGTTGAGGTTAGTGTTGGTCAGGTTGAAGCGTACGTGATTGTGTTCTTCTTGCCATCAAGAGGGTGACGATGATTTTTTCAAGTTTCCCATCAATTGAAGAAAGGGCTTGAGAGAGTTATTTTGTTACTTTTATACTAAAAAAGCGTGACATACACACACACATCGTCTAATTTATATATAGACAAGTTACAGTGAGAATACCCGTGGAAAAAGTTAGAGTCACCCGTGAAGTTAAACCCTTCTTATTAAAATTAGTCTTCGTTCATATATCCGTTATATTCGTTCAAATACATATACACATTTTACCCGTCCCGTGGAAAACCAAAAAAAAAAATCTTATTTTTAACCTAAAAACATAAGCACCCGTGGCTACAACAGTTAGCGGCACAATAAAACTACAATTCCAGTTAAGATCAATGATGTTTCCAGTTCAAAAGATGGGGAACATCCTTGAGTGCCGATGACAACTCTTATATGTGAGTAGGTGATGATGATAGAATTCGTTGTTTCTGAATGTGATTAAATATCAGAATGAAACGATCATAAATGTTAAACTACATTTTTAATTATCTTGACCTCATGGATAATTGATGTACATTAATGATGAGTTGAGGAAGCGTCAGTTGAGGTAAGTTTTTGTCATGTTGAAGGGTATGTGATGATTTGTTTTAATCTTTCGATCAAGAGGGTGACGATGAATAAACCAATGGTGAATAAACCAATGGGTTCCAAATGATGAAAAGAGGATCTGAGCGTTTCGTTTCGATCTTATATAGAGCCTAGCATGACACACAAACAAACGGACATGGATTTTAAATAACTTTAATGAAAGTAGGTGCTGATGATCGACTACATGATTTCTGAAAGTGATAAACTATGAGAATAAAACATTTCGAAAAAAATCTTTCGTGAATGTTAAATTAGATTTTGATCTTCACCTCACTGATAACTGAGGTACATATGTACATCGAAATGAAGGCACCATGTTGTTAATCGATTCGGAGGGTGGCGATGATTTATCTTCATTGAACCTTCGAATCTTCGAATACACAAAGAACATGAACTTGAAACGTTTTTCATAAACTTTACTCGAAAGTTTTGTGGTCCGTAAGTTCAGCCATCCGAGGAGGGTGCTGATGATTGCAACCTTTGTTGAGAAAAAAATAATCAGTGAATGAAAAAAAAATTGATCGCAATCATCATGACCTTACCTATTTACCGTTTTTCTTTAAGTTTACTCGAAAGTTTTGTGGTCCGTAAGTTCAGCCATTCGAGGGGGGGGGGGGGTGCTGATGATTGAAACCTTTGTTGAGAAGAAATAATCAGTCAATGAGATAAAAAATTAATGGATCATAATTATCATGACCTTACCTAATTATCATGGCCTTAGCCTCGGTTGAGGTACATACATTCTTGTCAGATTAAAGGGAAGGCGATGATTTAATTCGTTGTTTTCATGAAGTAATGAAAGGTTTTTTAGTGTTCTTTCGCGATATTTATACTGAAGCGTGACAGACAGACATACATCGTCTAATTAATATATAGACTAGGGTAAACCCGTTGCAAAGCAACGGATGCTTAATTATCTGCATTTAAAACTAACAATACAAATTTTCAACAAATCTATTTTTTGTTTTCAAACCCGTTGCTGCGCAACTGAGAGTATTACCCGTAAGTAAAGAATTCCAACAAACTTTTTATTTGATCTGTGATGTAACATGACCTAAAATTAGAGTGGTCAACAACCAAATTTAATGTTGTGAATATACCCGTTACTTCTCAGCAACTTCCGTCACGACAGCTATTGTTTTGAGTTATTTGTTACCTCAACCCGTCTCAGTAACCCCAAAAATATATATTTTGAACTGTTATTACCCGTCCCGTCGAGATGCACTCGCTCACACCCGTTAATTACAAAACTTACAAAACGTAATCAGTACTGTTAACATAACCCAAACCCGTCCAGTATAATCCAAGTTATGTAAATTGATGAAAAAAATCCTAAAAATTGATTCACTGTTATCAACCGTCCGGTGAAGATCTAACACCCGTTCATTAAAAACCCAAGTCATGTCGCAGTTCAGTTGACGGGACATGTGAGGTGGTGTTGATGACTTTCATTGTTGAGGGTGATTTTTTTGCAATAAGCTTCTGGTTCCGAATTTTGATCCGCACCGTTAATTATGACCTACATAATTACTGGTTGAGATGGCTTTCTTATTTGCTAAAAGGTCGTTCAAATGAGGGGTACGCGATGATTGGTTTTGATGTTATGTTGTATCGTTGAGGAGTTCAGTATTGGTTGCGACTGAGAGAGTGTTGATGACAAATTAAATTTTAATTCGTCGATAGAGGGTGATGATGAATAAAAAATCTTTCGTAAAAATGGCAAAAAGAGGTTTTGAACATTTCGTTTCTGACATTTATACTCAGCGTGACAGACGGACACACGGACATGGATTTTAATATATTAGATAGATAGATAGGACTAGGGTAAACCCGTTGCAGGGCAACGGATGATCAAGTTAAATAATCACCGTTTGTAGGAAATCATTGGTTTCATGCTCCGAAATCGATGAATTATCTATGTACGTTTTATTGTAAACCATAAAAACGTTTTATTCAGTTTAATTCACCTGACCTGTGTACTATAAAAAATGTGTTCGCATATTAATTTATTAACATAATTAAAGTGAGAATAACCCGTGGAAAAAATTGTCACTCGTACAGTTCCCAACTCATACCCACTTTTCTCATACTTACATACTCATCTTTATGAAACAACATAACCCGTTCAAATATATACTGTATTTTTACCCGTCCCGTGAAAAAACAAAAAAAATTTTTTTTTAGAGTGAGAAAACCCAGTGGAAATTTTGGAAGCCACCCGTAAAGTTTGTGTTTTATTACGAATTGATTTTCGTCTTATTTTACAACTTATTAGCGCCTATGAAATTTGTAGCGTATTTTTTCATAAAATATCTGTTTTTTAACCCGTAATAGAACTCATACTTTGGTTGGGTAAACCCGTTGCCACAAAACTGAAAATAAGGTTACGCACTCATCTTTTGTACTGTAATATTAAATAACAGAACCCGATCATGTTCTTGAACAGTTTTTTTAGAAAATTTACACGAATCTACAAAATTTACAAAAGTTTAAGTTTTTTATAAAGACCAAACACCTAAAGACAACTCGTTAAGTTTGTACCTGATCACCGCTTAATTTTATGCGAAGCAAAATTTTATGTCAACACTGTAGTTGACAAATAACAATTTGTATGAAAACGGTCGAATTGATATCCCGTGGAAAAGTTTGAATACCCCCGAAATTCGCTGTGTATATTTCTTTGTGTGGAATCATGTTTTGAAAACGTCTAAAATAATTACAGCACACGACTCGTAAGTTCAGTTGCAGAAAAACAGTAAATTAAGCTTGTTGCAAAAAGTTAGAGCCACCCGTGAAGAGCTTATTTTTCTTCATGATATATTATGTTTTACACTCCCGTGGTAAGGAAAACTACGAATTATTAAATTACAGGATTACAGTGGAATCTGTTAAAACATCTTGGAACAATCTATGGAGTTTGAAATTCATTACCGATCATTTTTGAAAATAAGGTTACGCTGCTCATCTTTTGTACTGTAATATTCAAGAACAGAACCCGATCATCCATAAACTTTTTAAAGCTAAATTTATCATTTTCTTAAACAGTTTTAACTAAAATTTACACGATTCATTTTTACGATTATAATAAGAAAAGACCTACAAAACAACCCGTTGAGTTTGTACTTCTAATCACCGCTTAATTTTCATTCAAAAACCCTATGAGAAAATCTGAAATACGGTAATTTATGATTGATACTTTTTAATTTTTAGATAATTTTTTTACTTTTAAATTTTAGTTTAATGCAATTTTATTTTAAAGCAACTTAAAAGTTTAAGGGTTCTTTTTTGATTAAAAAAAGCATTGACCATTCCCATGTTTAACAAAGTAATTGTACGGCTCTCTTATTCCAACGTTTACATAAATGCCGTTTTCACTCGTGGCAAAAAATAATTAGTTGCAATTTTAGTTGAGTTCTCTCGATATTTACAAAGTTCAGTGAATCTGAACACTCCATTGGGAGGGTGTGGATGACAGCTTTCTCCTCAACTTTAATATGAGAAGATGATGACCATAAAAATTTGATTTCTGAAAAATAATGACGAAAGGAGTTTTTCAGAGTTTTATTTCTGATATTTATATCGATTCATCGCGTGGACATACAAACAAACCCACAAACAAACTCTATTCTTTTTATCTTATAACTAGGGTAAACCCGTTGCTACGCAACTGTTTGTTAAGTTTACAAAGATTATTATTCGAACAAACCCGCCGATATAACCCGTTGTTTAAATACGTTAAACTTACCCGATCCATTAAAATCTGACTTAATTGTTTACGTTTTCATTTTGAAATTAGTTCAAATTAGAGAATACAGTGAGAGAACCCGTGGAATATTGTTAAGCCACCTGTAATTTCAAACATGCCACCACTTGTTTTTCGTTCATGGAATACCGTTTTTAACAGTCTCGTTGGTAACGCCTAACAAAATTTTAATTCATGACCTGACATGATAACCTGTAATGAAGATAAGTTTGAATAATTTGAATTGTCTTAAGATAAATTCAAATACAAAATTACAGTAATAAAAACCCGTGGAAAAAAACTTACAGCCAACCATGAAAACAAACAACTTTTAGCGCTTATTTTTCGTCAGTAAACTATAATCTTTTCACTTGTCCCGTTAAAAACCATAGTCCATTTTAATCTCATTACCCGACCTCTAATCAGTAGTGAAGACTGAAGAGTAGTAGTAGCTTGAATAACATGACCCGACCCGTTAAAAATGAAATAATGGTTTTTTTCATCAAATAATATAAAAATCTGTTGTGAAGATAAGCTTGTTTAATCTGACTTGGACCTGACATGATAACCTGTAATGAAGATAAGTTTGAATAATTTGAATTGTCTTAAGATAAATTCAAATACAAAATTACAGTAATAAAAACCCGTGGAGAAAAACTTACAGCCAACCATGAAAGTAACAACTTTTAGCGCCTATTTTTCGTCAGTAAACTATAATCTTTTCACTTGTCCCGTTAAAAACCATAGCCCATTCTAATCTCATTACCCGACCTCTAATCAGTAGTGAAGAGTAGTAGTAGCTTGAATAACATGACCCGACCCGTTAAAAATGAATTAATGTTTTTTTTCATCAAATAATATAAAAATCTGTTGTGAAGATAAGCTTGTTTAATCTGACTTGTCGTAAGATAAGTTCAAATTCAAAAATACAGTAATAAAAACCCGTGGAAAAAAGTCAGAGCCACCCATAAACGTTTTCAACAACTTTTTAGCGCCTACTTTTCATCAATAAACTATAATCTTTTCACCCGCTCGTTAAAAACCATAGCATTTTTTATCTCATTACCCAACCTCTAATCAGTGGTGAAAAGTAGTAATAGCTTAAAAAAAACTTGACCCGACCTCATTACCCGACCTCTAATCAGTTGTGAAGAGTAGTAGTAGCTTAAATAACTTGACCCGACCCGTTAGTAATGAATTGATTTGAACACAGATTTTCAGTTGAAAAATATAATCCCGTTCAGCAGTTCAGCATATTTTTTTCATGGTGGTTAATGATTCTCGATGTAGATGTAGAACAAATTAGAAAGATTGGCACCCGTGGCACAAATTTTACGGCACCTTCAGTTGAGGTTGGTATTTCCAGATCAGCAAATCGGGAACAACCTTCGAGGGTGTCGATGACCCTCTCTCCTCAACTTCTATGAAAGTAGGTGATGATGATTACACCCGTGGAAAGAAATTAATAAAAGAGTTTTTCAGCGTTTCACTTTTGATATTTATACCTATTGACTTGCGGACATACCCACCTTAGTGTTTTAGTATATAAGATATTTTTCGTCAGTGAACTATAATCTTTTCACTTGTCCCGTTAAAAACCATAGCCCATTCTAATCTCATTACCCGACCTCTAATCAGTAGTGAAGAGTAGTAGTAGCTTGAATAACATGACCCGACCCGTTAAAAATGAATTAATGTTTTTTTTCATCAAATAATATAAAAATCTGTTGTGAAGATAAGCTTGTTTAATCTGACTTGTCGTAAGATAAGTTCAAATTCAAAAATACAGTAATAAAAACCCGTGGAAAAAAGTCAGAGCCACCCATAAACGTTTTCAACAACTTTTTAGCGCCTACTTTTCATCAATAAACTATAATCTTTTCACCCGCTCGTTAAAAACCATAGCATTTTTTATCTCATTACCCAACCTCTAATCAGTGGTGAAAAGTAGTAATAGCTTAAAAAAAACTTGACCCGACCTCATTACCCGACCTCTAATCAGTTGTGAAGAGTAGTAGTAGCTTAAATAACTTGACCCGACCCGTTAGTAATGAATTGATTTGAACACAGATTTTCAGTTGAAAAATATAATCCCGTTCAGCAGTTCAGCTTATTTTTTTCATGGTGGTTAATGATTCTCGATGTAGATGTAGAACAAATTAGAAAGATTGGCACCCGTGGCACAAATTTTACGGCACCTTCAGTTGAGGTTGGTATTTCCAGATCAGCAAATCGGGAACAACCTTCGAGGGTGTCGATGACCCTCTCTCCTCAACTTCTATGAAAGTAGGTGATGATGATTACACCCGTGGAAAGAAATTAATAAAAGAGTTTTTCAGCGTTTCACTTTTGATATTTATACCTATTGACTTGCGGACATACCCACCTTAGTGTTTTAGTATATAAGATAATACTAGGGTAAACCCGTTGCTACGCAACTGTCTGTTAAATTATCAAAGATTATTATTCGAACAAACCCGCCGATATAACCCGTTGTTTAAATATGTTAAACTTACCCGTTACATTAAAATCTGACCTAATTGTTTACGTTTGATAATAGTTCAAATTACATAATTACAGTGAGAAAACCCGTGGAATATTTTAAAGCCACCTGTAATTTCAAACATGCCACCACTTGTTTTTCGTTCTTGGAAAACCGTTTTTACACATTTTCGTTGGTAACGCCTAACATACTTTTTATCCATGACCTAACATGATATTCTGTAATGAAGATAAGCTTGAATAATTTGAATTGTCCTAAGATAAGTTCAAATACATAATTACAGTAATAAAAACCCGTGGAAAAAACACACCGCAAACCATGAAAGTAACAACTTTTGAGCGCCTATTTTTCGTCAATAAACTAAAATGTTTTCACTTGTCCCGTTGAAAACCATAGCCTATTTTTATCTCATTACCCGACCTCTAATCAGTAGTGATGAGGAATTGTCTTAAGATAAGTTCAAATACATAATTACAGTAATAAAAACCCGTGGAAAAAACACACAGCCAAACATGAAAGTAACAACATTTGAGCGCCTACCCGTTGAAAACCATATCCTATTCTTATCTCATTACCCGACCTCTAATCAGTAGTGAAGAGTAGTAGTAGCTTGAATAACATGACCCGACCCGTTAAAATGAATTAATGATTTTTTTTCATTACATAATATGAAAATCTGTTGTTAAGTTAAGCTTGTTTAGTCTGACTTGTCGTAAGATAAGTTCAAATTCAAAAATACAGTAATAAAAACCCGTGGAAAAAAGTCAGCGCCACCCATAAACGTTTTAAACAACTGTTTAGCGCTACTTTCATCAATAAACTATAATCTCTTCACCCGCTTTTTGAAAACCATAGCATTTTTTATCTCATTACCCGACCTCTAATCATTAGTTAAGTAGTAATAGCTTAAATAACTTGACCCGACCCGTTATTAATGATTTGATTTGAACACAGATTTTCAGTTGAAAAATATTATCCCGTTCCGCAGTTCAGCATATTTTTTCCATGGTGGTTAATGTTTCCCGATGTAGATGAACAAATTAGAAAGATTGATACCCGTGGCACAAAATTTACGGCACCTTCAGTTGAGGTCAGTTCAGTTGAGGTTGGTATTTCCAGATCTGCATATTGGGAACAACCTTCGAGGGTGTCGATGACCATCTCTCCTCAACTTTTATGAAAGTAGATGATGATGATTACACCCGTGGAAAGAAATTAATATAAGAGTTTTTCAGCGTTTCACTTTTGATATTGACTTGCGGACATACAAACAAACAAACAAACAAACAAACATACCTACCCTAGTGTTTTAGTATATAAGACTAGGGTAAACCCGTTGCTACGCAACTGTCTGTTAAGTTATCAAAGATTATTATTCGAACAAACCCGCCGATATAACCCGTTGTTTAAGTATGTTAAACTTACCCGTTACATTAAAATCTGACCTAATTGTTTACGTTTGATATTAGTTCAAATTACATAATTACAGTGAGAAAACCCGTGGAATATTTTAAAGCCACCTGTAATTTCAAACATGCCACCACTTGTTTTTTGTTCATGGACAACCGTTTTTACACAGTTTCGTTGGTAACGCCTAACATACTTTTTATCCATGACCTAACATGATATTCTGTAATGAAGATAAGCTTGAATAATTTGAATTGACCTAAGATAAGTTCAAATACATAATTACAGTATTAAAAACCCGTGGGAAAAACACACAGCAAACCATGAAAGTAACAACTTTTGAGCGCCTATTTTTCGTCAAAAACTAAAATGTTTTCACTTGTCCCGTTGAAAAACATAGCCTATTTTTATCTCATTACCCGACCTCTAATCAGTAGTGATGAGGAATGGTCTTAAGATAAGTTCAAATACATAATTACAGTAATAAAAACCCGTGGAAAAAACACATAGCCAACCATGAAAGTAACAACATTTGAGCGCCTACCCGTTGAAAACCATAGCCTATTCTTATCTCATTACCCGACCTCTAATCAGTAGTGAAGAGTAGTAGTAGCTTGAATAACATGACCCGACCCGACCCGTTAAAATGAATTAATTATTTTTTTCATTACATAATATGAAAATCTGTTGTTAAGTTAAGCTTGTTTAGTCTGACTTGTCGTAAGAGAAGTTCAAATTCAAAATACAGTAATAAAAACCCGTGCAAAAAAGTCAGCGCCACCCATAAACGTTTTAAACAACTTTTTAGCGCCTACTTTCATCAATAAACTATAATCTCTTCACCCGCTTTTCATTCACTTAACATTCAAGAACAGAACCCGATCATCCATAAATTTTTTAAGCTAAATTTATCATGTTCTAGAATAGTTTTTTAAAACAAAATTTACATGATTAAAGATATAAAAAACAGTTAAGTTTGTACCTGATCACCGCTTAATTTTCATTCAAAACTCTTCTAATTTTCAAATAAATTTTTCAGTTAAATGCCATCAAGTTTGGTTGTTTTTCGATAAAAAGACGTTGATCATTCGCATGTTTAACAAAGTAATTGTACGACTCTCTTATTCTAACATTTACTTAAATGCCGTTTTCATTCGTGGCAAAAATATTAGTTGCAATTCTAGTTGAGTTCTCTCGATATTTTAGAAGTTCAGGGAATCTGAACATTCGACTGGGAGGGTGTGGATGACAACTTTCTCCTAAACTTTAATATGAGAAGGTGATGACCATAAAAATTTGATTTCTGATTATTAATGACGAAAGGAGTTTTTCAGAGTTTCATTTCTGATATTTATATCGATTCATCGCGTGGACATACAAACCCACAAACAAACTCTATTCTTTTTATTTATAGGACTAGGGTAAACCCGTTGCTACGCAACTGTTCGTTAAGTTTACAAAGCTAAGTATTTTACAAAATTACCGTAACCCGTTGTTTAAATGTTTAACTTACTTGATTTATTCAAATCTGAGTTAATTGTTAACTTTTTCGTTTTGATATGCGTTAACCCGTTGCTACGCAACTGTTTATTAAGTTTACAAAGCTAACTATTTAACAATAATTATCGTAACCCGTTGTTTAAATGTTTAACTTATTTGATTTATTCAAATCTGAGTTAATTGTAAACTTTTTCGTTTTGATGTTCGTTAAAATTAGATATTAAGAGTGATAGAACCCAGGGGAGATTTTGGAAGCCACCCGTAAAGTTTGGGTTTTATTACCAATTGATTTTCGTCTTATTTGTACAACTTATTAGCGCCTATGAAATTTGCAGCGTTTTTTCTTCATAAAGTATCTGTTTTTTACCCGTCATTTTGAAAACGCCTAAAATAATTACAGCACACGACTCGACATGATTATTTGAATAAGATAAGCTTAAATAACTTGATAAGTTCAGTTGCAGAAAAGCAGTAATACAGTATGAGCTTGTTTTTCTTCATAAGATATCATGTTTTACCGTCCCGTTTTAAGGAAAACTACGAATGATTCAATTACAGGATTATTTGGGAAATTTTTGAAACAGCTTGGAACAACCTATGGAGTTTGAAATTAATAAACGCTCATTTTTAATGTAAAAAATTGATCCGTCCGTATTACCGATAATGGGTTATACATTTCTGTTGTTAAAACAAAAATATCTTTGAATCCTGATCTGACCCACGATTTACAGGGTATTTTGTGGTTTTGCATGGATATTTTAGTTTGGTAAACCCGTCGCCACACAACTGAAAATCGGGTTACGCTGCTCATCTTTTGTACTGTAACATTCAAGAACAGAACCCGATCATCCATAAATTTTTGAAGCTAAATTTATCATGTTCTTGAATAGTTTTTTTAAACAAAATTTACACGATTGAAGACAAAAAAACTCGTTAAGTTTGTACCTGATCACCGCTTAATTTTCATTCAAAAATCTTTTGCATGGATATTTTAGTTTGGTAAACCCGTCGCCACACAACTGAAAATCGGGTTACGCTGCTCATCTTTTGTACTGTAACATTCAAGAACAGAACCCGATCATCCATAAATTTTTGAAGCTAAATTTATCATGTTCTTGAATAGTTTTTTTAAACAAAATTTACACGATTAAAGACAAAAAACTCGTTAAGTTTGTACCTGATCACCGCTTAATTTTCATTCAAAAATCTTTTGCATGGATATTTTAGTTTGGTAAACCCGTCGCCACACAACTGAAAATCGGGTTACGCTGCTCATCTTTTGTACTGTAACATTCAAGAACAGAACCCGATCATCCATAAATTTTTGAAGCTAAATTTATCATGTTCTTGAATAGTTTTTTTTAAACAAAATTTACACGATTAAAGACAAAAAACTCGTTAAGTTTGTACCTGATCACCGCTTAATTTTCATTCAAAAATCTTCTAATTTTCAAATAAATTTTTCAGTTAAATGCCATCAAGTTTGATGGTTGTTTTTCGATAAAAAGACGTTGATCATTCGCATGTTTAACAAAGTAATTGTACGACTCTCTTATTCTAACATTTACTTAAATGCCGTTTTCATTCGTGGCAAAAATATTAGTTGCAATTTTGGTTGAGTTCTCTCGATATTTTAGAAGTTCAGGGAATCTGAACATTCGACTGGGAGGGTGTGGATGACAACTTTTTCCTCAACTTTAATATGAGAAGGTGATGACCATAAAAATTTGATTTCTGAATATTAATGACGAAAGGAGTTTTTCAGAGTTTCATTTCTGATATTTATATCGATTCATCGCGTGGACATACAAACCCACAAACAAACAAACAAACTCTATTCTTTTTATTTATAGGATATATACTAGGGTAAACCCGTTGCTACGCAACTGTTTATTAAGTTTACAAATCTAACTATTTTACAATAAATATCGTAACCCGTTGTTTAAATACGTTAAACTTACTTGATGCATTCAAATCTGAATTAATTGTTAACTTTTTCGTTTTGATATTCGTTCAAAGTAGATATTTAGAGTGAGAAAACCCAGTGAAAATTTTGGAAGCAACCCGTAAAGTTTGAGTTTTATTACCAACTGATTTTCGTCTTATTTTACAACACACAGTATTCGCGCCTATGAAATTTGCAGCGTATTTTTCTTCATAAAGTATCTGTTTTTTTACCCGTCATTTTGAAAACCCCTACCTGATTATTTGAAGTGAATATAAGCTGAAATAAAAAAAGTTATGGTAAACCGTGAAAAGTTTATTTTTCTTCATAAGATATCAAGTTTTACCGTCCCGTGGTAAGGAAAACTACGAATGATTCAATTACAGGCTTATAGGAGAATCTTTAAAAACAGCTTGGAACAACCTATAGAGTTTGAAATTAATTACCGCTTATTTTTCATTGTAATTCATGTAAAAAACTGGTCCGTCCGAACTACCGATAATGGGTTATACATTTCTGTTGTAAAAACAAAAGAAATCCTTGAATCAGAATTCCTTGATCCGACCCACGATTTACAGGGAATTTTGTGGTTTTGCATGGATATTTTAATTGGGTAAACCCGTTGCCACACAGCTGAAAATAAGCTTACGCTGCTCTTCTTTTGTACTGTAATTTTCAAGAAGAACCCGATTATCCATAAATATTTTGAAGCTAAGTTTATCATGTTCTTGAACAGTGGTTTTACAAAAATTTACACGGTTAAAGACCTAAAAAACAACCCGTTAAGTTTGTACCTGATCACCGCTTAATTTTCATTCAAAAACTCTATGAGAAAAATCTGAAATACAGTAATTTATGATTGTTACATAAATTTTTCAGTTTTCCATCAAGTTTGATGGTTGTTTTTCAATAAAAAGACATTGATCCTTCCCACGTTTAACGAAGTAATTGTACGGTTCTCTTATTCTAACATTTACATAAATGCCGTTTTCATTTGTGGCAAAAATAATTAGTTGCAATTTTAGTTGAGTTATCTCGATATTTTTGAAGTTCAGTGAATCTGAACATTCGACTGGGAGGGTGTGGATGACAACTTTAACCTCAACTTTAATATGAGAAGGTGATGACCAAAAAAATTGATTTCTGAATATTAATGACGAAAGGAGTTTTTCAGAGTGTAATTTCTGATATTTATATCGAATCGTCGCGTGGACATACAAACAAACAAACTCTATTCTTTTTATATATAGGACTAGGGTAAACCCGTTGCTACGCAACTGAGGATTAGGTTTACAAAACTCAAACTATCGGGTTCAAACTCAGACAAACCTATCGATTCGTTTATTAGCTTCTCTTTAACCCAGGAAATGATGAGATTCATGATGATGCGATAATTTATGTATCCCCGTTTAATTGAATAACTACATATACATAACCACATCAATCTACATACATAAAAGCATATTTATAGCCACATTTTTCAGCCAGTGTAACTTACCTGACCCGTTGAAATTAGTTCATTCCATCCCCTACTCTAATCTATTTTATCTGAACGGTGTAAATATTCATACACCGTGTTCAAAAGCACAACCCGTTTTTTTCACTGTCGTGCATCGATCTGTCATACATAATGTAGAACATAACGTAATGATTTATAACTTATCTGAAAATTTCACTCCATTAAATTTAATCGAACCATTTGACTCTAACTTCACACTGACTTGTTCAAACTATTGTCTTAAGATTTGTTGTTATACCCGTGGAAAAAGTTACAGCCACCCGTGAAGTTAAACACTTATAATATCACCTACATAGTTTGAGTTCGATCAATACAAACGTTCAAATATATATTTTTATCCATCCCGTGGAAAACCAAAAACTAATTTTTATTTAAACCTAAAAACATAAGCACCCGTGGCCACACCAGTTAGCAGCAAAATATTACAATTCCATTTAAGATCCATGATGTTTCCAGTTCAAAATATGGGGAACATCCATGCGTGTCGATGACAACTTTTTTGTGAGTAGGTGATGATGCTAGAATTCGTAGTTTATGAATGTGATTAATTATGAGAATAAAACATTTCGAATAAACCGATCATAAATGTTGAGCTAAATTTTACTTATCTTGACCTCACGGAAAACTGAGGTACATTGAAGGTGAGTTGAGGCACTATGTTTAGTTATGGAAATCGGTGTTAATCGACTGAGAGGGTGGCGATGTACATTGAAGGTGAGTTGAGGCACTATGTTTAGTTATGGAAATCGGTGTTAATCGACTGAGAGGGTGGCGATGATTTTTCTTCATTGAACTTTTAATCTGAACGTAACTTTTTTTAAATAAATGATTGAAAGAGTTTTTCAGAGTTTCATTTCTGATATTTATATCATCGTGTGGACATACAAACTTAGATACAAACTCTATTCTTTTTATTTATAGGACTAGGGTGAACCCGTTGCTACGCAACTGAGTGTTAAGTTTACAAAAAATATTATCGAAGTAAACCCATCAATATACAAAATTAACTTCAATCTACATATGCACCACGAACCCGTTGCCATCCAACTCAAGTGATCATTGATCCATAGTTATCAGTTAAAACTTCTAACATTGTTTCTAGAAGACTAATTAATAGCCTCCACCGTTTAATTGAATATTTACATAATTTTTAGCCAGTGTAGTTTACCTGATCCGTTGAAATTAGTTCATTTCATCCACTACTCTAATCTATTTAAGCTGTACGGTGTGAATATTTATACATCCTTTTCAACAACACAACCCGTTTTTTCACTTATGTATGTACCAGTCATACATATGTTGAGCTTAAAATGGGTTATTTAAAAAGCCAATCTGAAAATTTCATTTTCATTAAATTTAATCGACCCATTTGAATGTATACCTTCACACTGACTTGTTCAAACTGTTGTCTTAAAAGATTACTTCAAGTTACCCAAATACCGTTGAGACTACCCGAGGACAAAGTTAGAGTCACCCGTGAAGTTAAACACTTATTATCACCTACAGTAGTTCGTTCATATCTTCGTTACATACATTATTTCAAATACATATTTTTAACCGTCCCGTGGAAAAACAAAAATAATAAATTGTATTTAACCAAAAACATAAGCACCCGTGGCTACAACAGTGAGCGGCGCAATAAAATTACAATTGCAGTTAAGATCAATGATGTTTCCAGTTCAAATATGACAACTTTAATTGAGTAGGTGATGATGATGGAATTCAAATAAACCGATCATGTATGTTGAACTAAATTTTAATTATCTTGACCTCATGGATAATTGAGGTACATTGAAGGTGAACATTTATATGTACATACATCGAAGTGGAAGCAACATGTTATGTGGCGATGATTTTTCTAAAACGTTTTTCTTTAAGTTTACTCGAAAGTTTTGTGGTCCGTAAGTTCAGCCATTCGAGGGGGGGGGGTGCTGATGATTGAAACCTTTGTTGAGAAGAAATAATCAGTCAATGAGATAAAAAATTAATGGATCATAATTATCATGACCTTACCTAATTATCATGGCCTTAGCCTCGGTTGAGGTACATACATTCTGGTCAGGTTGAAGGGAAGGCGATGATTTATTTCGTTGTTTCCATGAAGTAATGAAAGGTTTTATAATGTTTTGTTTGTGATATTTATACTAAAAGCGTGACACACAGACAGACATCGTCTAATTTATATATAGACTAGGGTAAAACCCGTTGCTACGCAACTGTTTGTTAAGTTTACAAAAATCAACTATCCTAAAAACATTATGTAAACCCGTCCGTTGAATAACTAACTGTAGAAAAAACATAATGGAAGTAACCTATGTATATACATTCAAAGACATGGAGTTCATTGAGTTTCTAAATATCGAATTATCAGATTCAAAACTTGCTTAAGAAAAGGTTGTTTTAACCCGTTGAAATCAAATAGTTTGATAAAAATTTCAGCTTGATTTAACTGCTCTGTTGGAATAAGTTTTTATATTCTATTCAAACACAACTGATAATGGATAAAGATACACAGAATAATACTATCCGTCTTGTCCGTCATACCCACCGGTTCATTGAACTTGTCGTATCCGATGTCGTACTTGAAAAAAGTGAGCCCATTTGACTGTAAGGTCACATTGACTTGTTCAAACTGTTGTCCTAAGATTAGTTCAAGTTACAATGAGAATACCCGTGGAAAAGAGTTAGAGCCACCCGTGAAGTTGAACACTTATTATTATCGTCTTCGTTCATATATCCGTTCTATAAATTCATTCAAATATTTATATTCTACCCGTCCCGCAGAAAACCAAATTTTTTTTTTTTTATTTAACCCTAAAAACATAAGGACGCGTGGTCACAACAGTTAGCGGCACAATAAAACTACAATTCCAGTTGAGAACAATGATGTTTCCAGTTCAAAATATAGGGAACATCTTTGGGT
Organism: Daptonema setosum; assembly: GCA_964036265.1. NCBI lineage: Eukaryota > Metazoa > Nematoda > Chromadorea > Monhysterida > Xyalidae > Daptonema > Daptonema setosum. The sequence goes on along the minus strand of OZ038444.1, from coordinate 8,694,299 downwards.
GCTCTTATGTGAGTAGGTGATGATGATAGAATTCGTAGTTTCTGAATGTGATAAATTATGAGAATGAAACATTTCGATTCGATAGAATTCGAATAAACCGATCATAATTGTTAAACTACATTTTAATTATCTTGACCTCATGGATAATTGGGGTACATTAAAGGTGAGTTGAGGGAGCGTCGGTTTAGGTAAGTTTTTGTCATGTGGAAGGGTATGTGATGATTTGTTTTATTCTTGCGATCAAGAGGGTGACGATGAATAAACCAATTGGTTCCGAATGATGAAAAGATGTTCTGAGCGTTTCGTTGCGCTCTTATATAGAGCCTAGCGTGACACACATACAAACATGGATTTTAATTTAATACTAGGGTAAACCCGTTGCTACGCAACTGTTTATTTAATTGTACCAAACTCAACTATTGTACTCAAACTCAGACAAAACCCATCGAAACATTCATCAGCTTATCTTTAGCCCATTTACAGGAAATTATCATATACACGGTGGTGTGATAATTAACCCCTGTTTTTTTTTGCAACAATATATTTTTTTACAATTGAAATTAACCCACCCGTTGAAATTAGTTTATTTAATCCATTACTTTAATCAATTTTAGCTTAACGGCGTGGAGTTTTACACACCCTTTCCACATTATAACCGTCGTTTGATTGTATACGTACATATGTACATACATATGTATGTACGGAAATTTATAACTTAACTGAAATTTCAATACAAAAAATTTAGGTGCTGATAATCGACTTCGGCATTTCTGAATGTGATAAAGTATGAACGTTTCAAAGAAATCGTTCATAAAACATCTGACCCCGTGGGCACAATAATTACCGTCAATCTTTGTTAAGATCATTGATAATTCCAGTTCGGTAAATGGGAGTATATCTGCGGGGATGTCGATGACCGTTTCTCCTGAACTTTTATGAGAGTAGGTGCTGATACATTCCTGACTGAGGTACATACATACATCGAAGAGGAGGCACCATGTTATGTTTAGTTCAGGAATTGGTGTTAATCGATTGGGAGGGTGGCGATCATTTTTCTTCATTGAACCTTCGAATCTTCAAATTCAAAGAGCATGAAATAAAAACGTTTTTCATAAAGTTCACTCGAAAGTTTTTTGGTCTGTAAGTTTAGCCATTCGATGAGGGTACTGATGATTGCAACCTTTGATCGCAGTTATCATGACCTTACCTAATTATCATGGCCTTAGCCTCGGTTGAGGTACATACATTATGGTCAGGTTGAAGGGAAGGTGATGATTTAATTCATTGTTTCCATGGAGTAATGAAAGGTTTTTTAGTGTTCTCTCGCGATATTTATACTGAAAGCGTGACAGACAGACGGACATCGTCTAATTCATATATAGACTAGGGTAAAACCCGTTGCTACGCAACTGTTTGTTAAATTTACGAAATTCAACTATCCAAAAAACATTATGTAAACCCGTCCGTTGAATAAATAACTGTAGAAAAAACATAATGGAAGTAACCTATTTACATTCAAAGACATGGAGGTCAACCCGTTCATTAAGTTTCTAAATATCGAATAAAGTTATCTGATTCAAAACATTCTTAAGATAAGGTTGTTTTAACCCGTTGAAATCAAATAGTTTGATTAAAATTTCAGCTTGATTTAACTGCTCTGTTGGAATAAGTTTTTATTCTATTCAAACACAACTGATAATGAAAATCCGTCTTGTCCGTCATACCCACGTATCCAATGTCGTACTTGAAAAAAAAATTTTCACATGAGCTCATTTGACTGTAATGTCACATTGACTTGTTCAAACTGTTGTCCTAAGATTAGTTCAAGTTACAGTGAGAATACCCGTGGAAAAGAGTTAGAGCCACCCGTGAAGTTGAACACTTATTATTATCGTCTTCGTTCATATATCCGTTATATAAATTCTTTCAAATATATATTCTACCCGTCCCGCGGAAAACCAAAATTTTTTTTTTTAATTTAACCTAAAAAACATAAGCACGCATGGCCGCAACAGTTAGCGGCACAATAAAACTACAATTCTAGTTGAGATCAATGATATTTCCAGTTCACAATATGGGGAACATCTTTAGGTGCTCTTATGTGAGTAGGTGATGATGATAGAATTCGTAGTTTCTGAATATGATTAAGTAAGAGAATGAAACATTTCGATAGAATTCTAATAAACTGATCATAAATGTTAAACTACATTTTAATTATCTTGACCTCATGGATGATTGAGGTACATTAAAGGTGAGTTGAGGAAGCGTCGGTTGAGGTAAGTTTATGTCTGGTTGAAGGGTATGTGATGATTTGTTTTAATCTTTCAATCGAGAGGGTGACGATGAATAAACCAATGGGTTCCAAATGATAAAAAAAGGTTCTGAGCGTTTCGTTTCGATCTTATATAGAGCAGAGCGTGACACACAAACGGACATGGATTTTAATTATATAGACTAGGGTGAACCCGTTGCTACGCAACTGAGTGTTAAGTTTACAAAAAATATTATCGAAGTAAACCCGTCAATATACAAAATTAGCTTCAATATACATATGCACCACGAACCAGTTGCCATCCAACTTAAGTCATCATTGATCCATAATTATCAGTTAGAACTTCTTACATTATTTCTAGAAGACTAATTAATAGCCTCCACGTTTTATTGAATATATACATAAATTTTTTAACCAGTGTAGTTTACCTGATCCGTTGAAATTAGTTCATTTCATCCACTACTCTAATCTATTTAAGCTGAACGGTGTGAATACACCCTGTTCAACAACACAACCCGTTTTTTCACTTATGTATCAGTCATATATAATGTACAGCTTAAAATGGGTAATTCAAAGCTTATCTGAAAATTTCATTATATTAAAATTAATCGACCCATTTGAATCTATACCTTCACACTGACTAATTCAAACTGTTGTCTTAAAAGATTACTTCAAGTTACCCGAATACCGTTGAGAATACCCGTGGACAAAGTCAGAGCCACCCGTGAAGTTAAACACTTATTATCACCTACAGTAGTTCGTTCATATATTCGTTACATACATTATTTCAAATACATATTTTTACCCGTACCGTAGAAAAACAAAAATAATAAATTTTATTTAAATCTAAAAACATAAGCACAACAGTAAGCGGCACAATAAAACTACAATTCCAGTTAAGATCAATGATGTTTCCAGTTCAAAATATGGGGAACATCCTTGGGTGTCGATGACAACTTTTATTTGAGTAGGTGATGATGATAGAACTCGAATAAACCGATCATGTATATTGAACTGAATTTTAATTTTATTGACCTCATGGATAATTGAGGTACATTGAAGGTGAGTTGAGGCATTATATTTATATGTACATACATCGAAGGGGAAGCAACATGTTATGCTTAGTTCAGGAAATGGTGTTAATCGATTGGGAGGATGGCGATGATTTTACTAAAACGTTTTTCATTAAGTTTACTCGAAAGTTTCGTGGTCCGTAAGTTCAGCCATTCGAGGGGGTTGCTGATGATTGAAACCTTTGTTGAGAAGAAATAATCAGTCAATGAGATAAAAAAGTTAATGGATCACAATTATCATGACCTTACCTAATTATCATGGCCTTAGCTTCGGTTGAGGTACATACATTCTGGTCAGGTTGAAGGGAAGGCGATGATTTATTTCGTTGTTTCCATGAAGTAATGAAAGGTTTTTTAATGTTTTGTTCGTGATATTTATACTCAAAGCGTGACACACAGACAGACAGACTTCGTCTAATTTATATATGTACTAGGGTAAACCCGTTGCTACGCAACTGTGGATTAAACTCAGTCAAACCTATCGATTCGTTCCTTAGCTTCTTTTTAGCACAGGAAATCATTGAGATGCATGAGGATGTGATAATTTATGTGTCCTGTTTAATTGAATAACTACATATTTTTTAGTCAATGTAATTTACCTGACCCGTTGAAATTAGTTCATTTTATCAACTAATCTAATTTAGCTGAACGTTGTAAAATTTTATACACCATGTTCAACAACACAACCCGTGTTTTTACAAATGTATCTGTCATACATAATGTAGAGCATAACATGGGTAATTTATAACTTTTCTGAAAATTGTATTACATTTAATTTAATCGACCCATTTGACATTAACTTTACACTGACTTGTTAAAACTGTTGTATTATTGTGAGAATACCCGTGGAAAACCAAAAAAAAACAATTATTATTTAAATCTAAAAACATAAGCACCCGTGGTTACAATAGTTAGCGGCACAATAAAACTACAATTCCAGTTAAGATCAATGATGTTTCCAGTTCAAAATATGGGGAACATCCTTGGGTGCCGACGATTGGGTGTGAGTAGGTGATGATGATAGAATTCGTTGTTTCTGAATGTGATACAATATGAGAATGAAACATTTCGAATAATCTAAAAACATAAGCACCCGTGGTTACAATAGTTAGCGGCACAATAAAACTACAATTCCAGTTAAGATCAATGATGTTTCCAGTTCAAAATATGGGGAACATCCTTGGGTGCCGACGATTGGGTGCGAGTAGGTGATGATGATAGAATTCGTTGTTTCTGAATGTGATACAATATGAGAATGAAACATTTCGAATAAGCCGATCATAAATGTTAAACTACATTTTAATTATCTCGACCTCATGGATAATTGATGTATGTACATTAAAGGTGAGTTGAGGAAGCGTCAGTTGAGGTAAGTTTTTGTCATGTTGGAGGGTATGGAGGGTATGTGATGATTTGTTTTAATCTTTCGATCAAGAGGGTGACGATGAATAAACCAATGGGTTCCAAATGATAAGAAGAGGATCTGAGCGTTTCGTTTCGATCTTATATAGAGCCTAGCGTGACACACAAACAAACGGACATGGATTTTAATTATATAGATAGATATAGAATAGATATAGATAGGGTAAACCCGTTGCTACGCAACTGAGGATTAGGTTTACAAAACTCAAACTGTCGGGTTCAAACTCAGACAAACCTATCGATTCGTACATTAGCTTCTATTTAACCCAGGAAATGATGAGATTCATGATGATGCGATTATTTATGTATCCCCGTTTAATTGAATAACTACATATAACCACATCAATCTACATACATATAAGCATATTTATAGCCACATTTTTCAGCCAGTGTAACTTACCTGACCCGTTGAAATTCGTTCATTCCATCACCTACTCTAATCTATTTTATCTGAACGGTGTAAATATTTATACACCGTGTTCAAAAGCACAACCCGTTTTTTTCACTGTCGTGCATCGATCTGTCATACATAATGTAGAACATAACATAATGATTTATAACTTATCTGAAAATTTCATTCAATTAAATTTAATCGAACCATTTGACTATAACTTCACACTGACTTGTTCAAACTGTTTTCTTAAGATTTGTTGTTATACCCGTGGAAAAAGTTACAGCCACCCGTGAAGTTAAACACTTATAATATCACCTACATAGTTTGAGTTCGATAAATACAAACGTTCAAATATATATTTTTATCCATCCCGTGGAAAACCAAAAACTAATTTTTATTTAAACCTAAAAACATAATCACCCGTGGCCACACCAGTTAGCAGCAAAATATTACAATTCCATTTAAGATCCATGATGTTTCCAGTTCAAAATATGGGGAACATCCATGCGTGTCGATGACAACTTTTTGTGAGTAGGTGATGATGATAGAATTCGTAGTTTATGAATGTGAATAATTATGAGAATATAACATTTCGAATAAACCGATCATAAATGTTGAACTAAACTTTAGTTATTATATCTTGACCTCACGGAAAACTGAGGTACATTGAAGGTGAGTTGAGGCACTATGTTTACATAGTTATGGAAATCGGTGTTAATCGACTGAGAGGGTGGCGATGATTTTTCTTCATTGAAATTTTAATCTGAACGTAACTTTTTTAAATAAATGATTGAAAGAGTTTTTCAGAGTTTCATTTCTGATATTTATATCATCGTGTGGACATACAAACTTAGATACAAACTCTATTCTTTTTATTTACTAGGGTAAACCCGTTGCTACGCAACTGTTTATTTAATTGTACCAAACTCAACTATTGTACTCAAACTCAGACAAAACCCATCGAATCATTCATTAGCTTATCTTTAGCCCATTCACAGGAAATTATCATATACACGGTGGTGTGATAATTAATCCTTTTTTTCTTGAGTAACAATATATATTTTTTACACAGGAAATTATCATATACACGGTGGTGTGATAATTAATCTGTTTTTTCTTGAGTAACAATATATATTTTTTACAATTGAAATTACCCACCCATTGAAATTAGTTTATTTCATCCATTACTTTAATCTGTTTTAGCTTAACGGCGTGGAGTTCCACACCCTTTCCACATTATAACCCGTCTTTTGATTGTATACGTACAAACATACGGTAGTTTATAACTTAACTGAAATTTCAATACAAAAAATTTAGGTGCTGATAATCGACTTCGGCATTTCTGAATGTGATAAAGTATGAACTTTTCAAAGAAATCGTTCATAAAACATCTGACATCAAACATCAAACACCCCCGTGGGCACAATAATTACAGTCAATCTTTGTTAAGATCATTGATAATTCCAGTTCGGTAAATGGGAGTATATCTGCGGGGATGTCGATGACCGTTTCTCCTGAACTTTTATGAAAGTAGGTGCTGATACATTCCTGACTGAGGTACATACATACATACATACATACATACATCGAAGAAGAGGCACCATGTTATGTTTAATTCAGGAATTGGTGTTAATCGATTGGGAGGGTGGCGATGATTTTTCTCCATTGAACCTTCGAATCTTCAAATTCAAAGAGCATGAAATAAAAACGTTTTTCATAAAGTTTACTCGAAAGTTTTTTGGTCTGTAAGTTCAGCCATTCGATGAGGGTGCTGATGATTGCAACCTTTGTTGAAAAGAAATAATCAGTGAATGAAATAAAAAAATTTAGGATCGTATGTAATTATCATGACCTTACCTAATTATCATGGCCTTAGCCTCGGTTGAGGTACATACATTATGGTCAGGTTGAAGGGAAGGCGATGATTTAATTCGTTGTTGGAGTAATGAAAGGTTTTTTTAGTGTTCTCTCGCGATATTTATACTGAAAGCGTGACAGACAGACGGACATCGTCTAATTTATATATAGACTAGGGTAAACCCGTTGCAAAGCAACGGATGCTTATTTATCTGCATTTAACTAACAATACAAATTTTCTACAAATGTAATTTTTGTTTTCAAACCCGTTGCTGTGCAACTGAGAGTATTACCCGTAAGTAAAGAATTCCAACAAACTTTTTATTTGATCTGTGATGTAACATGATCTACAATTAAAGTGGTCAACAACAAAATTTAATGTTGTGAATATACCCGTTACTTCTCAACAAATTCAGTCACAACAGCTATTGTTTCGTGTTATTTGTTAACTCAACCCGTCTCAGTAACCCCAAAAATATATATTTTGAACTGTTATTACCCGTCCCGTCGAGATGCACTCTCTCACACCCGTTAATTACAAAACTTACAAAATGTAATCAGTACCGTTAACATAACCCAAACCCGTCCAGTATAATCCAAGTTATGTAAATTGATAAAAAAATCCTAAAAATTGATTCACTGTTATCACCCGTCCGGTGAAGATCTAACACCCGTTCATTAAAAACCCAAGTCATGTCGCAGTTCAGTTGACGGGGCATGTGAGGTGGTGTTGATGACTTTGATTGTTGAGGGTGATTTTTTTCCAATAAGCTTCTGGTTCCGAATTTTGACCCGCACCGTTAATTATGACCTACATAATTACTGGTTGAGATGGCTTTCTTATCTGCTAAAAGGTCGTTTAAATGAGGGGTACGCGATGATTGGTTTTGATGTTATGTTGTATCGTTGAGGAGTTCAGTATGGGTTGCGACTGAGAGAGTGTTGATGACAAATTAAATTTTAATTCGTCGATAGAGGGTGATGATGAATAAAAATCTTTCGTAAAAATGGCAAAAAGAGGTTTGGAACATTTCGTTTCTGATATTTATACTCAGCGTGACAGACACACGGACATGGATTTTAATATATTAGATAGGATATAGGACTAGGGTAAACTTGTGCTACGCAACTGAAAGTTAAGTTACAAAGTGAACCCGTTGATTAATTAGCTTGCGAAGCAAAATTTTATGTCAACATTATAGTTGACAAATAACACTTAGAAACAATTTGTATGAAAACGGTCGAATTGATAACCCGTGGTAAATTTTGAATACCCGTGAAATTTGCAGTGTATTTTTCTTCATAAAGAATTTTGTTTTGAAAACGCCTAAAATAAATACAGCACACGACTCGACATGATAATTTGAAGTGAAGATAAGCTAAAATAACTTGATAAGTTCAGTTGCAGAATAACAGTAAATTAAGCTCGTTGCATAAAGTTAGAGCCACCCGTGAAGAGCCAATTTTTCTTCATAAGATGTTATGTTTTACTGCCCCGTGGTAAGGAAAACTATGAATGAATAAATTACAGGATTTCAGTGGAATCCGTAGAAACATCTTGGAACAACCTATGAAGTTTGAAATTCGTTACCGATCATTTTTGAAAATAAGTAAAAGCTCATCTGCTCATCTTTTGTACTGTAATATTCATGAACAGATCCCGATCATCCATAAATTTCTTGAAGCTAAATTTATGTTCTTGAACAGTTTTGACTAAAATTTACACGATTCACTTCATGATTACAATAATAAAAAACCTAAAAAACAACCCGTTGAGTTTGTACTTAATCACCGCTTAATTTTCATTCAAAAATTCTATGAGAAAATCTGAAATACGGTAATTTATGATTGATACTATGATATTTCAGTTGAATGCAATTTTAATTTAATGTGACCTAAAAGTTTAATGGTTAATTTTTTGATAAAAAGAAATTGACCATTCCCATGTTCAACAAAGTAATTGTACGGCTCCCTTATTCCAACGTTTACATGATTGATTTCCACTCGTGGCAAAAAATAATTCGTAGCAATTTTAGTTGAGTTCTCTCGATGTTTACAAAGTTCAGTGAATCTGAACACTCCATTGGGAGAGTGTGGATGACAACTTTCTCCTCAACTTTAATATGAGAAGGTGATGACCATAAAAATTTGACTTCTGAAAAATAATGACGAAAAGAGTTTTTCAGAGTTTCATTTCTGATATTTATATCGATTCATCGTGTCCACAAACATACAAACCGACAAACAAACAAACTCTATTCTTTATATATATAGGATCTTTTGTACTGTAATATTCATGAACAGATCCCGATCATCCATAAATTTCTTGAAGCTAAATTTGTTCTTGAACAGTTTTGACTAAAATGTACACGATTCACTTCATGATTATATAATAAAAAACCTAAAAAACAACCCGTTGAGTTTGTACTTAATCACCGCTTAATTTTCATTCAAAAATTCTATGAGAAAATCTGAAATACGGTAATTTATGATTGATACCAAGATATTTCAGTTGAATGCAATTTTAATTTAATGTGACCTAAAAGTTTAATGGTTGTTTTTTTGATAAAAAGACATTGACCATTCCCATGTTCAACAAAGTAATTGTACGGCTCCCTTATTCCAACGTTTACATGATTGATTTCCACTCGTGGCAAAAAATAATTCGTAGCAATTTTAGTTGAGTTCTCTCGATGTTTACAAAGTTCAGTGAATCTGAACACTCCATTGGGAGGGTGTGGATGACAACTTTCTCCTCAACTTTAATATGAGAAGGTGACGACCATAAAAATTTGACTTCTGAAAAATAATGACGAAAAGAGTTCTTCAGAGTTTCATTTCTGATATTTATATCGATTCATCGTGTCCACAAACATACAAACCGACAAACAAACAAACTCTATTCTTTTTATATATAGGACTAGGGTAAACCCGTTGCTACGCAACTGAGAGTTAAGTTTACAAAGATGTTATTCGTACAAACCCGTCGATATTCAAAATTAGCTTGTACCATGAACCTAACCTGTATTATGCAACTCAAGTCGACACAGTTCTAACATAAATTTTAGTCTTTTTAACAACTAATTTTATCACCCGTTTAAAATTACATGGGTTTAATCCACCCGAACCCGACCCGTTGACTGTAAAAAAATTTTCCGAGATAAATTTATTTTAAAATAGTTACAGTGAGAGAAACCCGTGGAAAAAAGTTTGTCACCCGTGAAGATCCCAACTCATCTTACTTTTCTTCATAAAGTATACCCGACCAGTTGAAAACTCATAATTTAAAGTTATACATACATAGGAGTATCCGACCCAATATGTTATTATAAACGTTGAACTCACTAAATAATAATACTAGGGTAAACCCGTTGCTACGCAACTGTTGGTTAAGTTTACAAAGCTAACTATTTTACAATTATTACCGTAACCCGTTTTTCAAATGTTTACCTTACTTGATTTATTTAAATCTGAGTTAATTGTTAACTTTTTTCATTTGATATTCGTTAACCCGTTGCTAAGCAACTGTTTGTTAAATTTACAAAGTTAACTATTTAATAATAATTATCGTAACCCGTTGTTTAAATGTTTAACTTATTTGATTTATTCAAATCTGAGTTAATTGTTAACTTTTTCGTTTTGATGTTCGTCCAAATTAGATATTAAGAGTGATAAAACCCAGGGGAAATTTTGGTAGCTACCCGTAAAGTTTGAGTTTTATTACCAATTGATTTTCGTCTTTTTTGTACAACTTATTAGCGCCTATGAAATTTGCAGCGTTTTTTTCTTCATAAAGTATCTGTTTTTTACCCGTCATTTTGAAAACGCCTAAAATAATTACAGCACACGACTCGACATGATTATTTGAATAAGATAAGCTGAAATAACTTGATAAGTTCAGTTGCAGAAAAGCAGTAATACAGTATGAGCCCGTTGCAAAAAAAGTTAGAGTCAACCGTGAATAGCTCATTTTTCTTCATAAGATATCATGTTTTACCGTCCCGATGTAAGGACATAAATTTTTAAAGCTAAATTTATCATGTTCTTGAATAGTTTTTTTCTGAACAAAATATACACGATTAAAGACATAAAAAACAACTCGTTAAGTTTGTACCTGATCACCGCTTAATTTTCATTCAAAACTCTTCTAATTTTCAAATAAATTTTTCGGTTAAATCCAATCAAGTTTGATGGTTGTTTTTCGATAAAAAGACGTTGATCATTCCCATGTTTAACAAAGTAAATGTACGACTCTCTTATTCCAACATTTACTTAAATGCCATTTTCATTCGTGGCAAAATATTAGTTGCAATTATAGTTGAGTTCTCTAGATATTTTAGAAGTTCAGGGAATCTGAACATTATCCTGGGAGGGTGTGGATGACAACTTTCTCCTCAACTTTGATATGAGAAGGTGATGACCATACAAATTTGATTTCTGAATATTTATGACGAAAGGAGTTTTTCAGAGTTTTATTTCTGATATTTATATCGATTCGTCGCGTGGACATACAAACCCACAAACAAACTCTATTTTTTTTATTTATAGGATATCCTATAAATAAAAAGAATAGAGTTTGTATCTAAGTTTGTATGTCCACACGATGATATAAATATCAGAAATGAAACTCTGAAAAACTCTTTCAATCATTTATTTAAAAAAGTTACGTTCAGATTAAAAGTTCAATGAAGAAAAATCATCGCCACCCTCTCAGTCGATTAACACCAATTTCCATAACTAAACATAGTGCCTCAACTCACCTTCAATGTACATCGCCACCCTCTCAGTCGATTAACACCGATTTCCATAACTAAATATAGTGCCTCAACTCACCTTCAATGTACCTCAGTTTTCCGTGAGGTCAAGATAACTAAAATTTAGTTTAACATTTATGATCGGTTTATTCGAAATGTTTTATTCTCATAATTAATCACATTCATAAACTACGAACTCTAACATCATCACCTACTCATACTCACAAAAAAGTTGTCATCGACACGCATGGATGTTCCCCATATTTTGAACTGGAAACATCATGGATCTTAAATGGAATTGTAATATTTTGCTGCTAACTGGTGTGGCCACGGGTGCTTATGTTTTTAGGTTTAAATAAAAATTAGTTTTTGGTTTTCCACGGGATGGATAAAAATATATATTTGAACGTTTGTATTGATCGAACTCAAACTATGTAGGTGATATTATAAGTGTTTAACTTCACGGGTGGCTGTAAATTTTTCCACGGGTATAACAACAAATCTTAAGACAACAGTTTGAACAAGTCAGTGTGAAGTTAGAGTCAAATGGTTCGATTAAATTTAATGGAATGAAATTTTCAGATAAGTTATAAATCATTATGTTATGTTCTACATTATGTATGACAGATCGATGCACGACAGTGAAAAAAACGGGTTGTGCTTTTGAACACGGTGTATAAATATTTACACCGTTCAGATAAAATAGATTAGAGTAGGGGATGGAATGAACTAATTTCAACGGGTCAGGTAAGTTACACTGGCTGAAAAATGTGGCTATAAATATGCTTATATGTATGAAGATTGATGTGGTTATATGTAGTTATTCAATTAAACGGGGATACATAAATTATCGCATCATCATGAATCTCATCATTTCCTGGGTTAAAGAGAAGCTAATGTACGAATCGATAGGTTTGTCTGAGTTTGAACCCGATAGTTTGAGTTTTGTAAACCTAATCCTCAGTTGCGTGGCAACGGGTTTACCCTAGTCTTATCTTATATATTAAAACTCAATGTCGCGATGTCCGCAAACGGTTCCATATAAATATCAGAAGTGAAACGCAAAAAAACTCTTTCATGCTGAAACAAAAAAAATCATCATCACCTTCTGTCATTAAAAGTTGAGTTGATATTGTCATCAACACCATCAAAGGAGATTCCCTAAATTCACTGAACTGGAAATATCATTGACCTTAACTAAAATTACCCGTAATTGTTGTGCCACGGGTTCCAATGTCTCTTTTTCAATGTAAGATTAAAGAGCTTTTTTCCATGATTAACGGAATCATCAACACCTTTCGTCATGAATTTTTCACTCGCTAAACTGTTGAACGTAGTCAGTCTATTTCAAATAAAATATTTTTGTTAAATTCTAAAGCTTAAAGTTTTGTTTTCAGGTGGTCGGGTGAAGTTTTTTCATCTAATGTTCACTACAAATTATCGGGTCGTTTCATGAATAAAAGGACCAGTTTTTACGAGGCAGGGCTTAAATATGATATTTCATGGATCAAAAACAAATTAATAAACTCCACGGGTTATACTTTCGACTATTTTCCACGGGTTCTTTTAAATACTGTTACCCTGTAATTATACTGAGTGTGTATAAAGTTAGATTTAAAAAAGTCGGGTAAGTTAAACGGGTTGATATTGTGAGTTATAGATAACCCCATATCGTGTAATCAGTGAAACTTATGAATAAAAGAACCTGTATTGATTTGAAAACTTTACGGGTTGCTCTAACTTTTTGACGGGTTTTTGTAACAGTAATTCTGTTAATATACTAAACTCTAGACAAAAGTTTGAACAACCAACGGGTCGGACAACAAAAACACAACCGACCAACAATTTCATTGGTATACAAAAATATATTTCATCGGGTTTAGTGCAGGAAATGGTAAATTATTCTTAACTTGATCGTCCGTTGCCCTGCAACGGGTTTACCCTAGTATATTAAAACAAACTTGTCGGTAGGTAGGTATGTCCGCCCGATGAATCGTTATAAATATCAAAAGTGAAACGCTGAAAAACTCTTTTGCTCATTATCATCAGAAACCTCGAATCCTATCATCATCACCTTTTCTCAAAAGTTGAGGGGAGATGGTCATCGACACCCTCGAAGGTTATTCCCAATATGCTGATCTTGATATATCAACCTCAACTGAACTGATCTCAACTGAAGGTGCCGTAAACTTTGTGCCACGGTGCCAATGTTTTTAATTTATTTATCTACATACATCGGGAATCATTAACATATACCACCATGAAAAATTATGCTGAATTGCCAAACGGGATCAATCTTTTTCGACTTAACTTCTTTGTTTAAATCGATTCATATATTACGGATCGAGTAAAATTATTTAAGCTACTGCTACAATCGACTACTGATTAGAAGTCCGACTTAAATTATTTGTTCAAATCGATTCTTTAATTACGGATCGGGTCAAATTATTTGAGCTACTGCAACGTTTCACTTCTGAATCAATATTTTTTCGACTTAACTTCTTTGTTTAAATCGATTCATTAATTACGGATCGGGTAAAATTATTTAAGCTACTGCTACAATTCACTACTGATTAGAGGTCCGACTTAAATTCTTTGTTCAAATCGATTCTTTAATTACTGATCGGGTCAAATTATTTAAGCTACTGCAACTTATCGACTACTGATTAGAAGTCCGACTTAAATTCTTTGTTCAAATCGATTCTTTAATTACGGATCGGGTCAAATTATTTAAGCTACTGCAACGTTTCACTTCTGAATCAATGTTTTTTCGACTTAACTTCTTTGTTTAAATCGATTCATTAATTACGGATCGGGTAAAATTATTTAAGCTACTGCTACAATTCACTACTGATTAGAGGTCCGACTTAAATTCTTTGTTCAAATCGATTCTTTAATTACTGATCGGGTCAAATTATTTAAGCTACTGCAACTTTTCACTACTGATTAGAGGTCCGACTTAAACTCTTTGTTCAAATCGATTCAATAATTACGGGTCGGGTCAAATTATCTAAGCTACTGCTACTCTTCGGTATTGATTATAGGTCTGACTTAAATTATTTATTTTCACTGCTGATTATAAAGTCGGGTCGTTAAATATAAAAAATGATATGGTTTTCAACGGGACATAAAATCATAAAATTTTATTGACAAAAACACGCATTAATAAGTTGCTGACTCCACGGGTGGCCCAAACTTATTGTACGAATCTTACTTAAATTAAGTCAAGTTAGCTTAGCTGATGTCAGGTCATTTTGTCGATAAAAATATCTTAGGCATTTTCAACGGGATGCATAAAAATATTATCTTCCATGAACAAAAAAAGCGGTAACACTCCGAACTACACGAGTGGATGAAAAAATCCACTGTAATTTCTTACTGTAAATTAGTGTTTGACCTTATCTTAAGACAAGTCAATTTATTCAAGCTTATCTTCACTACACAGTATCACGTCGAGTCATGAATAAAAAAATCTGTGTTTAAATAATATCATTATTTACTGGTCGGGTCAAGTTAAGTTACTACTACTCTTCACTACGGTGTAGAGGTCAATTATGTATTTGAACTTATCCTACGACAAGACTAATTATTTAGGCTTATTTTCACTATAGATTATTATTTCAGGTCATGAATTAAAATCTGTTAGGTGTTACCAACGGGACGAAAAAAACTGAAAGAAAAACACAAGTGGTAATGGATTCCAAACTTTAAAAGTTTCCACGGGTTTTTCTCACAGTAATTCTCTAATTTGAACTAAAAACCAAACGAAAACGTAAGCAATAAAGTCCGATTTTCAAGGATCGGGTAAGTTTAACATGTGATATTTATCTACAACAAGTTATGATATTTATTTTAAAATTATTAGCTTTGTAAACTTAACAAACAGTTGCGTAGCAACGGGTTTACCCTAGTCTTATATATTAAAACTCAATGTCCATTTGTCCACTTGTATGTCCGCAAGCGATTCGATATAAATATCAGAAGTGAAACGCAGAAAAATGTCATTTTCAAGCAGAATCAAAAAATTTAAAATCATCATAACCTTCTCTCATAAAAGTTGAGCTGATATTGTCATCAACACCCTCAAAGGAGATTCCCTAAATTCACTGAACTGAAAATATCATTGACCTTAACTGAAATTACCATAATTGTTGTGCCACGGGTTTCAATGTTTCTATTTCAATGTGGGAATAAAAAGCTTTTTTCCATGATTAACGGCACGGAATCATCAACACCTCTCCTTTCGTTATCAGTCTTTTTCAAATAACAAATTTTTGTAAAATTCAAAAGCCTAAAATTTTGTGTTCAGGTGGTCGGGTAAAGTTTTTTCATCTAATGTTCACTACAAATTATCGGATCGTTTCATTAAATAATAAAAGACCAGTTTTTACGAGGCGGGGCTTAAATATGATATTTCATGAATCAAAAACAAAATAATAAATTCCACTTTCGACTGTTTTCCACGGGTTTTTTACTACTGTTACCCTGTAATTTTACTGAGTGAGTATAAAGTTAGATTTAAAAAAGTCGGGCAAGTTTAACGGTTGATATTGTGAGTTTTAGATTACCCCATATCGTGTAATCAGTGAAATATATATTAGGCGTTGGCAACCCGGCATATGGAAACAATATGTTTTACGAATAAAAGAAGCTGTATTAAGTTGAAAACTTTACGGGTTGCTCTAACTTTTTGACGGGTTTTTAACAATTCTGTTAATATACTAAACTCTAGACTAAAGTTCGAACAATCAACGGGTCGGGTTAACACAACCGACCAACAAACCTAATGGTATACAAACATATATTTCATCGGGTTTAGTGCAGGAAATGGTTATTATTTAACTTGACCGTCCGTTGCCCTGCAACGGGTTTACCCTATCCTATATATAAAAAGAATAGAGTTTGTTTGTCTGGTTGTATGTCCACACGATGATATAAATGTCAGAAATGATACTCTGAAAAACTCTTTCAATCATTTGTTTAAAAAAGTTACGCTCAGATTAAAAGTTCAATGAAGAAAAATCATCGCCACCCTCTCAGTCGATTAACACCGATTTCCATAACTAAACATAGTGCCTCAACTCACCTTCACTGTAACTCAGTTATCCGTGAGGTCAAGATAACTAAAATTTAGTTCAACATTTATGATTGGTTTATTCGAAATGTTTTATTCTCATAATTAATCACATTCAGAAACTACGAATTCTATCATCATCACCTACTCACATAAAAGTTGTCATCGACACCCATAAATGTTCCCCATATTTTGAACTGGAAACATCATGGATCTTAACTGGAATTGTAGTTTTATTTTGCTGCTAACTGTTGTGGCCACGGGTGCTTATGTTTTTAGGTTTAAATCAAATATATTTTTTTGATTTTCCACGGGACGGATAAAAATATATCTTTGAACGATTGTATTGATCGAACTAAAACTATGTAGGTGATAATAAGTGTTTAACTTCACGGGTGGCTGTAACTTTTTCCACGGGTATTCTCACTGTAACTTGAACAAATCTTTAGACAACAGTTTGAACAAGTCAGTGTGAAGTTAGAGTCAAATGGGTCGATTAAATTTAATGGAATGAAATTTTCAGATAAGTCATAAATCATTATGTTATGCTCTACATTATGTATGACAGATCGATGCACGACAGTGAAAAAAACGGATTGTGATTTTGAACACGGTGTATAAATATTTACACCGTTTAGATAAAATAGATTAGAGTAGTGGATGAAATGAACTAATTTCAACGGGTCAGGTAAGTTACACTGGCTGAAAAATTTGGCTATAAGTATGCTTATATTTATGTAGATTGATGTGGTTATTTGTAGATATTCAATTAAACGGGGATACATAAATTATCCCATCACCATGCATCTCAAGATTTCCTGGGTTAAAGAGAAGCTAATGTACGAATCGATAGGTTTGTTTGAGTTTGAACCCGATAGTTTGAGTTTTGTAAACCTAATCCTCAGTTGCGTAGCAACGGGTTTACCCTAGTCTTATCTATATATCCTATAAATAAAAAGAATAGAGTTTGTATGTATGTAAGTTTGTATGTCCACACGATGAATCGATATAAATATCAGAAATGAAACTCTGAAAAACTCTTTTCGTCATTATTTTTCAGAAGTCAAATTTTTATGGTCATCACCTTCTCATATTAAAGTTGAGGATAAAGCTGTCATCCACACCCTCCCAATGGAGTGTTCAGATTCACTGAACTTTGTAAAAATCGAGAGAACTCAACTAAAATTGCAACTAATAATTATTTTTTTGCCACGAGTGAAAACGGCATTTATGTAAAAGTTGGAATAAGAGAGCCGTACAAATACTTTGCTAAACATGGGAATGGTCAATGCCTTTTATCAATAAAACAACCATTAAACTTGATGGCATTTGACTGAAATATCTAAGTAACAATCATAAATTACCGTATTTCAGATTTTGTCATAGAGTTTTTGAATGAAAATTAAGCGGTGATTAAGTACAAACTCAGCGGGTTGTTTTTAGGTCTTTTCTTAAAAATTAATCGTGTAAATTTTAGTCAAAACTGTTCAAGAACATGATAAATTTAGCTTAAAAAAATTTATGGATGATCGGGTTCTGTTATTGAATATTACAGTACAAAATATGAGCAGCGTAACCTTAATTTCCTGTGCGGTAACAGGTTTACCCAATAAAAAAATCCATGTAAAACCATAAAATTCCATGTAAATCGTGGGTTGGGTCGGGATACGAAGATTTCTTCTGTTTTTACAACAGAACGGTATAATTCGTTATCGGTAGTTTGGACGGGTCAGTTTTTTTACATGAATTACAATGAAAAATGAATAAATTTCAAACTCCATGCGTTGTTCCAAGCTGTTGACACCCTCAACGTGTTGGAATTTCATAATTACTCTCAATTGGTTTACTCAACTAATCTTAAGAATGTTTTGAATCTATTAACTTTATTTGAGCTTTAGAAACTTTATAAATGGGTTAAATTCCATGTCTTTGAATGTAAATAGGTTACTCCCAATATGTTAGTATTACAGTTATTTAATTACCCGACGGGTTTAGACAATGTTTCTTTAGGATAGTTGATTTTTGTTAACATAAGAAACAGTTGCGTAGCAACGGGTTTACCCTAGTCCTATATCTTTCCTATAAATAAAAAGAATGGAGTTTGTATGTATGTATGTATGTATGTAAGTTTGTATGTCCACACGATGAATCGATATAAATATCAAAAATAAAACTCTGAAAAACTCTTTTCGTCATTATTTTTCAGAAGTCAAATTTTTATGGTCATCACCTTTTCATATTAAAGTTGAGGAGAAAGCTGTCATTCACACCCTCCCAATGGAGTGTTCAGATTCACTGAACTTTGTAAAAATCGAGGGAACTCAACTAAAATTGCAACTAATTATTTTTTGCCACGAGTGAAAACGGCATTTATGTAAACGTTGGAATAAGAGAGCCGTACAAATACTTTGCTAAACATGGGAATGGTCAATGCCTTTTATCAATAAAACAACCATTAAACTTGATGGCATTTGACTGAAATACCTAAGTAACAATCATAAATTACCGTATTTCAGAATTTGTCAGAGTTTTTAAATGAAAATTAAGCGGTGATTAAGTACAAACTCAACGGGTTGTTTTTAGGTCTTTTCTAAAAAATTAATCGTGTAAATTTTAGTTAAAACTGTTCAAGAACATGATAAATTTAGCTTCAAAAAATATATGGATGATCGGGTTTTGTTTTTGAATATTACAGTACAAAATATGAGCAGCGTAACCTTATTTTCCTGTGCGGCAACAGGTTTACCCAATAAAAAAATCCATGTAAAACCATAAAATTCCATGTAAATCGTGAGTCGGCGGGATTCAAAGATTTCTTTTGTTTTTACAACAGAATGGTATAATTCGTTATCGGTAGTTCGGACAGGTCAGTTTTTTTACATGAATTACAATGAAGCTTCAAAACAAGTTTCTTTATGAAGAAAAATGCATTTTACGGGTATTCAAACTTATTTCCACGAGATATTAATTCGACCGTTTTCATACAATACGATTGTTTCGAAATGTTATTTGTCAACTATAATGTTGACATAAAAATTCACTTCGCAAGCTAATTAATCAACGGGTTCACCCTGT
Organism: Daptonema setosum; assembly: GCA_964036265.1. Classification (NCBI taxonomy): domain Eukaryota; kingdom Metazoa; phylum Nematoda; class Chromadorea; order Monhysterida; family Xyalidae; genus Daptonema; species Daptonema setosum. Next base: position 8,674,378 of record OZ038444.1, on the reverse strand, counting down.
AACTTAACTTTCAGTTGCGTAGCAACGGGTTTACCCTAGTCTTTATAAAAAGAATAGAGTTTGTATGTATGTAAGTTTGTATGTCCACACGATGAATCGATATAAATATCAGAACTGAATTTCCAAAAAACTCTTTCAATCATTTATTTAAAAAAGTTACGCTCAGATTAAAAGTTCAATGAAGAAAAATCATCGCCACCCTCCCAGTCGATTAACACCGATTTCCATAACTAAACATAATGCCTCAACTCACCTTCAATGTACCTCAATTATCCGTGAGGTCAAGATAATTAAAGTTTAGTTCAACATTTATGATCGGTTTATTCGAAATGTTTTATTCTCATAATTAATCACGTTTAGAAACTGCGAATTCTATCATCATCACCTACTCACACAAAAGTTGTCATCGACACCCAAGGATGTTCTCCATATTTTGAACTGGAAACATCACTGATCTTAACTGGAATTGTAGTTTTATTGTGCCGCTAACTGTGGCGCACACAAGTGCTTATGTTTTTAAGTTTAAATAAAAAAATTGGTTTCCCACTGGACGGGTTAAAATATATATTTGAACAAAAACTAGGTGATAATAAGCGTTTAACTTCATGGATGGCTCTAACTTTTTCCACGGGTATTCTCACTGAAGTCACTAAGACAACAAAGTGAAGTTAGAGTCAAATGGGACAATTAAATTTAATGGAATGACAATTTTTGATAAGTTATTAATTACCCATGTTATGCTCTACATTACGTAGGACAGATACGTATGTGAGAAAAACGGGTTGTTAAGTTGAACGGGGTGTATAAATATGTCCACCGTTCAGCTATTCTACAATAGAGTGAAGTAGTGGATGACATGAACTAATTTCAACGGGTCAGGTAAGTTACACTGGCTGAAAAATGTGGCTATAAGTATGCTTATATGTATGTATGTAGATTGATGTAGATATTCAATTAAACGGGATACATAAATTATCGCATCATCATGCATCTCATGATATCCTGGGCTAAAGATAAGCTATGTAACGAATCGATAGATTTGTCTGAGTTTGAACACGATAGTTGAGTTTTGTAAACTTACTAAAATTGCATCTGCTTTCTCACAACATTTTTCTTCACAATTTAACCAAACAACAGTTTCGTTCCCACAAACTGGTGGACTCAATACTAACTATTCTGTCCCTCCTTGTGATGTTGATTTTGTTCGTAACCGTATTTCCCGTCTTCGCACACATATGGCAACAGGCCCTGATGGAGTCCCGGCAGTTTTCATAAAAAACTGCGCGCCCATCATGGCTCCAATCATATGTGTCCTCATTAACAAACTAATCCATCACCGTGTCTATCCTAACTCCTGGAAGCATGCTAATGTGTCTGTCATTCCAAAAGTCGCTAACTCCAAAACTGTCAATGAGTTTCGTCCAATTTCAGTTCTTCCTATTCTCTCCAAGTTTTATGAATGGTATATGTTGTCCGTCATCACCACTCTTCCGTGTATTTCTCTATCACCCATGCAATTCGGTTTTCGGAAAGCAAGGGGCACTACTGATTGTGTTTACTCGGTTGTAAATGATGTCCATACTTTATTGGACAACTTTCCTCATGTAGCATGTCTTTCCGTCGACGTCTCTAAGGCGTTTGACACTGTCGTCCACAACCGTCTCCTCACTATTCTATCTGACTCACACATTCCCTATCAACTATTCCAAATAATTCATTCTTTCCTTTCTGACCGTTCTCAATCGGTTCGTTATCTCTCTAACACCTCACAATCCGTCCCTGTCACTTCTGGTGTCCCTCAAGGGTCCATTCTGGGCCCTTACCTCTTCCTTATTTACATTAATCATATCTTCTCATTCTGTCAACATAATATTAACATCTTCGGTTATGCTGACGATGTCCTCATCACTGCACCTCTTTCTAAGCCGCATGACAAAAACCATTCGGCGCTGCAACATGTTATCAACTCGGTATCAAATCACTTTTCATCTAATCTACATTTAAAAATCAATTCATCTAAAACTCAATCTCTAATTATTAACCGAGTTGGTGGCAAGTCTGGCGTTAATTTCGACCTCTTGGTCGATAATGTCGCATGCTCCTCGGTTACTACACTAAAATACCTCGGTGTCATTTTCGATAACAACCTCTCCTTCTCTCAACACTATTCTAACAAATGTGCTCTTGTCAAACGTCATGTTGCTGCCTGCTTACGGATTTTCCGTAAATCCATCAACTTGGAGGCCAAACTAACCATCTACAAGGTCCTCCTACGCTGTCATCTTCTGTATTGTTCAGAGGCAGTTTTTCCCGCGAATCAGTCCGGGCGTCATATCGTGGACCGTTTACAAAAGACGGTTCTACGATATGTCACTAACGACTATTCGCGTGATACTTCCTATGACCAACTACTCTCTATATGTAACCTAACTCCAATCTGGGTCACAATCGGTGCAAACCGGTTGAGTCTTCTTCATGCCTATCGCACTGGTGTCCGTTTCTGTTTGCCACATCTTGTACAGTCCGCAGTCTCTGGTCAGTCGCTACGTCGCTCTTCTCGTCTAAATAACCAATTTATGTTCGCACGTCCATCATCAACCTCCAGTCTAAAATTTTTTACCAAATCTCCCCACTATACCACAATTATTGCATATAATCTAATCTCACCATCAATTCTCGGCCAAAGCCTCCCCTCGTTCAAGAAAACAGTCAATAATTCAAAATTCATATCTGACCTCATTGATAAACATGTTACACAATCGATCAATAATGTTTACTTTACATCAAATCCACACATCTAAACTTAATCAAATATTACCATATACATTCTCTTTTATTTTTATCACATTTAGCCATCTCCTTGTCCCTGGTTCTTTTCGCGTTATACTAATCAGTTTTCATTTTTATGTAATTGTTGTGATATTCATTCAGTTTTGTCTTCGTGATTGTAATTTAGGAATGACCGTTATTTCACTTTGTGACTTGGTATTCCTCATTGCCATTATGGTGTGAAATTGAAATAAAATCTGAAAAATCTGAATCTTAATTCACAGTTGCGTAGCAACGGGTTTACCCTAGTCTTATATATTAAAACAAACTTGTCGGTATGTCCGCCCGATAAATCGATATAAATATCAAAAGTGAAACGCTGAAAAACTCTTTATGTCATTTTCATGCAGATTCAAGAAATTTATAATCATCATCATCTTCTCTCATAAAAGTTGAGGATATATTGTCATCGACACCCTCAAAGAAGATTACCTCTATTCACTGAAAATATCAAAGGTCTTAACTAAAATTACCGCTAATTAAGGTCACGGATGCAAATGTTTCCATTTTAATCTTGGAAAAAAGCTTTGTGATTATTTTCATCCACCTCGGGAATCATCAACACCATCCATCACAGAAAAAATCGGTCAACTACTAAACGTGATATACCTCAACTGAGATATCTTTGATCAAATAAAAAAACAGTGCAAGTAGTTTCAGCGATCTTCACTTCATCTACGTGCTTCTCGGGTCGGGTCAAGAGTTAAAAATATTCTTTGGGTTTCCAACGGGACGGTTCCTGTAGGTTTCCAACGGGACGGGTAAAAAATTACAATACCTAATAGAAAAAAAAGTGAGTCAATTAATCGTTTTTCCACGGGTTCTTTTCAGTGTAATGCTAAACTTAAACTAACTTTACCACAATTATTTTTTAGAAAATTAAATCAGGATTTAACGGATGAGTTCAGCGTTTATAATAACATATTGGGTCGGATACTCCTATGTATGTATAACATTACCTTATGAGTTTTCAACTGGTCGGGTATACTTTATGAAGAAAAGTAAGATGAGTTGGGATCTTCACGGGTGACAAACTTTTTTCCACGGGCTTTTCTCACTGTAACTATGTTAAAATAAATTTATCTCGGAACAATTTTTAACAGTCAACGGGTTGGGTTCGGGTAGATTAAACCCGTGTACTTTAAAACGGGTGATAAAATTAATTGTTAAAAAGACTAAAATTTATGTTAGAACTGTGTCGACTTGAGTTGCATAACACGGGTTAGGTTCATGGTACAAGCTCATTTTGAATATCGGCGGGTTTGTACTAATAACATCTTTGTGAACTTGACTCTCAGTTGCGTAGCAAAGGGTTTACCCTAATTTATAGGATAGCAATGTATGTCCGTATGTATGTCCCGAGCCAGTTCGATATAAATATCAGAAACGCAACGCCCAAAAACTCTTTTAATCATTTATTTAGAAAAGTTACGCTGAGATCAAAAGTTCGATGAAGAAAAATCATCGCCACCCTACCAATCGATCAACACCGATTTCCTGAACTAAACGTAACATGACACCTCAACTCACCTTACCTCAATTATCCATGAGGTCAAGATAATTAAAATGAAGTTTAACATTTATGATCGGTTTATTTGAAATGTTTCATTCTCATAATTAGTCACATTCAGAAACTACGAATTATATCATACATAAATGTTGTCATCGAAACACAAGGATTTCCCCTATATTTTGAACTGGAAACATTATTGATCTTAACTGGAATTGTTGAACTTACACCATTCTAATATGGTATTAGTGTGCCTTATGGCTTCAGTTAATGGAGAAGTCCAAGTAAAAAAAAATGTAGTTTTGATGTGCTAACTGGCTGTGCTAACTGGGCCATGGGTGCTTATGTTTTTTTTGGTTCAAATAAAAAAAATTTGGTTTTCTACGGGACGGGTAAAAATACAGTATATATTTGAACGGGTTTTGTTGTTTCATAAAGATGAGTATGAGAAAAGTAGGTATGAGTTGGGAACTGTACGAGTGACAATTTTTTCCACGGGTTACTCTCACTTTAATTTTGTTAAGAAATTAATATGCGAACACATTTTTATAGTACACAGGTCAGGTGAATTAAACTGAATAAAACGTTTTTATGGTTTACAATAAAACGTACATACAATAGATAATTCATCGATTTCGGAGCATGAAACTTATGATTTCCTACAAACGGTGATTATTTAACTTGATCATCCGTTGCCCTGCAACGGGTTTACCCTAGTCATTCAATAAAAGAAATCTAAGGAAGTTTGACATTAAATATTTGCCGCCAATATACCCGAGTTCTCAACGTTCACCTGCACTTTCTGATGTTGAAAAATATTCAAATTCACTACTGTTATAGCTCAAAATGTTGCTAAAAACATGGCAAAAACTGAAATTTCAGAAGACCATAGATCACCATGAACTTTTTTTATGTTTAGAAACGAAAAAAATACAATTCTCATTTTGATGAATTTTCACAAAATCAAATTTTTCATTCTAAAAGAAGACGATGTGGGGGGGGGGGGAGGTGGCACCAGTAGGTTGTCAAGGCAATGTATTGAGGTGACTCGTGGACTATATGCCATATTCTGAATAGCTTCGGCTAACATTGGAAATCGCCTTGAGTATAGTCACTTGGATAAGCGATAAAGAATCTATAAGATATCTATAAAGAATTTCTGGTTAAACACCGCGTTTTAGAGCTCAAAATTACCGCAATTAAACATAAAACAAGCTTGTAAATTTTCAGGGCAGTATCTTTTCGCTATCTTTTTTTATCGCCGTTCAAAGTTTAAAAAAAATCAATTTTTTTCAGATTTTTGAAATTTTCAATTTTGAAATTTCAAAGTCCTCGTTCTCGGTGATGAAACATCTGTGAGCCCTAATACTATGGTCGATGACTACCCACCATATAGTGGTTCTAAAACCGCTAACAGCTCAAAATTTTTCCGTCGACGCGAAACTGTAGATTTTCTCAGGCAATGCGATTTAAATGTATAAAAAAGTAATACTATTATTCGAACAATTAATTTACTGTATGTAATTGTTGACCAACCAGTTCAATCAGCTGTTCACATTGTTTGACATCATGTAACTTGTTGTTTGACAGTTGCACGTTGACTCCGGTCTGTTTGAACTGATCGATCCAATAGGCCTGATAGGTGGTACGAACTCCAGATCGAGACGAGATCACAAGGCTAAGATATATCATCATATATGTATGTAACTCGGAAAACATGTAAAATTATTTCACCTAGTTCAAAGATAAATGTTTTGTGCTATTTTGTTTTATTAGTTGCATTCTAATCTGTTTTGGTCAACCTGTACCAAAAATTTACAATAGTACGTTGGGTTCTCCACTAGTTTACAAACTTTTTGGCGCCTCTGGATACCAGCCACTTACACAGCTCCATGCCGAATCCACCCAGACCACCGGTTACGATGAAGGACACGTCTGTAACACGGAAATCAATCAGTAACAACAACAACAACAACAACAACAACAACAACAACAACAACAACAACAACAACAACAACAACAACAACAACAACAACACCAACTACAACAAAAACAACAACAACATCAACAACAACAGCAACAACAACCTGGAGCGCAAGTTATCCGCTGCACGGCCATCACTTTCACTTCCGGTGGAATACTGGTGATCTTGTCAGGTTCGGGACGAACTTGGATTAGTACCTTGCCAGTGTGCTGACCACTTGTCATGTACCGAAACGCTTGTTCCACCTGAAAATTACAATTTACAATCCACGAGTAACCATTTGAAACTAAAAATCGAGCGAAGCGATTAGAATTAGAAAAAAAATAGAAAAGATGCGACAACATTTACACTTATTGCTGAATGAGTATTCAGTAAGTGAAGTGAGTGATTGAGTGAGTGATTGAGTGAGTGAGTTAGTGAGTGAATCAGTGAGTGAGTGAGTGAGTGATTGAGTGAGTGAGTGAGTGAGTGAGTGAGTGAGTGAGTGAGTGAGTGAGTGAGTGAGTAATTACATACAGTACCTTATCAATAGGGAACACGGTGCGTTGCATGGGTTTGATGATTCGTTTAGCGATGGCATCTCTCATGAGTCCCATGGCCCTCCAGCACGTCTCCAGACCCCAACATGCATCCAGCAAAATGCCACAGAACGATATGTTCCTCATGAAGATGCTCATGCCTGAAAACATGTTAACCATGGAACCTTCGGCCAAATCTGGATTCCAATCACAAAAAAAGTAAAAAAGTTCCGTAATCATTTTCTGCAAGTTCTGTAAAAGTTCACATGAAAAATGTCCATCACAGTACTTATAACAAACCCAATGGGTTGTTCCTCATCAAATCGTACTTGCCAATCTCCAGGAATCGACCGTGCACGGCCAGACATCGAACGCTCGCCTGCAACATCAACAATTCATAGCACATAATTAAAGAGGTATGTAATATGAGGCTTTGAAGAAAAGAATCAGCATAATATTTTGCTTACCTGCAGTTTATCCTCTGCCAGCGAATTGAGCACGAGATCCACGCCTTGGCCGTTGGTCTCACGTTTGATGTGCTCCTCGAACGCAGTCGTTCTGATATCAAGTCATAAAATCGTAAAACAACAACAACAACAACAACAACAACAACAACAACAAGAATTTTTAATTAAACAATTGGAATTATAACCTGCTGTTAGCAAACTGATTATCCTTCAGTTCGGGGTACAAACGTTGCAGCATTTGTTTCTTGGATTCACTGCCGACAGTCGTGTAGACGCTGGCCTCCCGGTGCAGGGCGATCGCGATCGCTGCCTGACCCACGGCACCTGCAATATATCAAATTAACTAGCCATTATCTTTAGTTAATTAATAAAAGGCTAGTTATTTAGTAAATTAGCTAGTTAATCTGTCGGTCAATTATGTTGTTATAACTACATTCCTTGCAT
>OZ038444.1:8632828-8662828 GCA_964036265.1 Daptonema setosum | reverse complement strand
CAGGTTCCTGCGATATCATCAAAGAGTCCCGGGCGCATATTTACAGAAACTACAAAAAAAAATTTCACCAGTAAAACATTTCTCAAAACTATGGTTTCGCACAAGTAAACGAAAAATTTTGTGACTGAAAAACGTTTTTTTTTTAATGAAAACGAAGTTTAAATTAGAGAAAAAATAGGATTGCCTGTTATGAAGACACTATTTATTTTAGCGCTCTTATTTGCATTAAGAAGTTCCCATTGTTTGTATGGCTTCGGCTTAGTAATTATCACAGATCGTTCCTTCTAAGCGAGATCGCCGAGTATGAGGCTAAGAGTTAGTTTTCAGTTTAGGCTTAGGATTAGGCTTAGGATTAGGCTTAGGGTTTGAGAACGCGCCCAAGCCCTTCTTCAAAGGCTAAGCCTAAGCCTAAGCCTACACTGAAACCTAAGTTTTATGCCCCCGCCTTGGACCGTTAGCACCGCGAAGCGGAGGTGTCCAGCGTGGTTTTTCGTGTCACCACAAGCCGAACCGTTAGCCATAACCTAAGAGTTAAAACACCTAAGAGGTAAGATTTTTCATGGAAATACGTTGATTATCGAAAAGTTGAAATTATTTTTTGAAATTTAATTCTTACTTTGAACGTTATTTTAACCATTCAATAATCAACGTATTTCCATGAAAAATACATGAAAAAATCAGCAAAGCAAGCTTAATTTTATGACAATAAAAATTCCAACAAAGAAATTAAGTTTTTTTAAAATATTTTCGAGAAAATTTTTTTTGTTCACTTGTTCGAAACCATTCATTCATTCAGGGAAAAGTTTTACTGGTGACAATTTTTCTTGTAGTTTCTGGAAATATGCGTCCCGGGCTGGTGTCCAGCCAGGCTCCCACGTCATCGCCAAATGTTCCTGGGCTGGTGTCCAGCCAGGTTCATATGCTGCCATCGTCAAAGGTTCCTGGGCTGGTGTCCAGCCAGGTTCCTGCGACATCGTCAACGGGTCGTACGTCATCGCCACATGTTCCTGGGCTGGTGTCCAGCCAGGTTCATGTGCTGCCGCCAACGTCAAAGGTTCCTGGCTGGTATCCAGCCAGGTTCCTGCGACATCGTCTACGGGTCCAACGCCATCATTAAATGTTTCTGGGCTGGTGTCCAGCCAGGTTCATGTGCCGTCATCATTAAATGCTACTGGGCTGGTGTCCAGCCAGGTTCATTTAACGTCATCTATGGTGCCTGGACAGGTGTCCTTTCAGGTTCCCACGGCTACGCCTGTGAGCACTGGACAGATGTTCTGTCATGCTCCGTTTCGTCCGCAGCCCGAGTTTGTTGGCAGCGCCGCTCCTTTGCACGAGTTTGTTGGCAAAGATGCACCTTTTCAACCAACTTCATTGGCCGAGTTTGTTGCCAATGCTAGTTTGGTGAATGGAAACAACGGTCACGGTAAGCATGATGGTAATTTCATGTTGCAGCAGCAGGGTTTATGTGGTAGGTGTCAGTCATCAGAAGTCAGTCCTATTAACCGTCAGTCCAGTGGTACTGTGGAGATTTCAGTACTGGATGTGGTTAATAGGCTATGCGAGCGAATGGCTGAGAGAACTGAGTTGAGTGAGCGACGTGCGAAAGAGCAAATGTTGCGCATGGGTACATTTAATCGGTTCGATGGCTCAAACGAAAATGAGTTTAGCGTTTGGTTCTCAGCGCTAAACAACCGACTGGAAACCGCTAATGTTGATGAAAGTGTCAAGTTGGAGCACCTGATGCACTGTTTGCGAGGCAGAGCTAGGCGCGAATTTTTGGAGATGGTAAACAAATCTAGCTGGGAAGAAGCAGTAAGTGTGCTGGTGAATCGGTATGGTAGCGAGCAGCGGTGCACCGAACGCTTCATTGCGTTTCAGTCATGCAGGCAGCGACAGAGCGAGTCAGTCAAGGAGTTTGCTGCCAGATTGAAGGCCAGTTGTCCGTTCGGTCCGGACTGTCCTGAAATTTATAGACGTGGTGTTTTAATCGGATGTTTAATGGATGGTCTGATTAATGTGGGCTATAAAAGGATTGCGGCCAGGGCAGATCAGGATCCCACGTTGGATTTTGATCGAGCTGTGTTTGAGATTGTCAAAGAGGAAGAAATTGACAATATGTATCCTAATGGAAGACAGGTGCAGCCTAAGTTTGATCGTCATGCGGGTGTGTATGATGCCAGTCAGCGTGCTAGTTATGCACATCAGGCCAGCTTTCATGCTCAGGGTCCAGGCATGTGTTATTCATGTGGTCAAGAGGGCCATATTGCAGCGCGTTGTGCGTGGACGGTGAAAGATTCTGATGCCAGACATGAGAGTTATAATAGCTCACCGAGTGTATTTAGCGCTCCACCGGTTAATTCTACGTACCAAACAGGTCATTTGGCTAACCAGCAGTCTCCGTATGATGTAACGAGACAGGATTGGGGTACTCCTGCCAGCGCTGATGTGAACTCGGGTCATGTTCACTCGGCTATGCAAGACCATCTACAGTATGTCAAGGCTATAATGCATGGTAAAACGGACGTGTCACGACCAGAGGATTCAGTGATACCTGAATTGAATGAGGTATTGTCAGAGCTGCGTGATCAGGTTGCTAAGATGAAGGCTATGTCACAGTCTAATGAGGTTCCGGTGTCGACAGTGCGTGGTAATATGATTAGTTCTGTCAGATTACCAGTTAAATCCGTGTTGGCTGCGGTTAAGTCAACTGTGTCGAGCGAGATTGCGGCTGTTGTTAATGGTGTTAATGTACCGTCTGAGCGCTTTACTGCAGATACGGGAGCGTTGGCTAATCTGATCGACGAGAGTTTTTTTGCGCCTACCTAAATACCCTGTAGTGAAGCCCTGTAATATGCCGTTAATGGATGTTAATCAGAGAGATATTCGGTGTGAGGGTACCTGCGAAGTTGATATCAATTTGGGTTCGGAAACACATAAGGTGTCGTTTCCCATTAAGCGCGATCTGGGTGATGATGTGCTTTTGGGAAGTCCGGGATGTGAGCTGTGGCGTCTGAGATTGGTGAATGAGTCTGGCCTGGATTTGACTTCATACGTACAAGCCGTTTAAAAGTCAAATAGTTCGTCTTTGCAGCCAATTGTGTCGACGGCGTCGTCGTGCATCGCCTGAGCGTGAGTCTCGTGTCGTGAGTCACCAGCAGTGAAGAAACGTTGTCGACCGCCGAGCATGTCACCTGTGATGCGTCGCAAACCGAAGGTTCCAAATAGATCAGCGGCTGAGAGTATGCGTCAGCCGTATGGAGACAAGGCTGTTATGTCGCGGAGCTGTGGTAAATGCTCTATGCAGGGATCATCGGTTCCATGAATGCCCCAATCTGTCAGTTGCAGAGTTGCAGAGTGTCGTATGTAAGAAGTGTGGTTGCAAGAGACATTTTGCACATTCATGTTCGGTGCAGGTGGAGAAGCGCAAGTGTCACGCGTGTTACACGGTCGGTCATCTGAGCGTCAACTGTCCGAAGGCGCAGGACTCCGAGCCATTTCCCGTGCCGTAGTTTGGTAACTCTGGTTCGAGTCGTTGTATTAGTAATTTAATCTTATGCTTTTAATCATAAAATATCTATTGCAGGCTTGTGATTAATAGTAGTTATTGTAATTTATTCTTCGCTATATTTCATACATATATAGAATATGATCCTTACATTTGACTAGACAGTTTTTTTATTTGAAATACTGATAATTAAGGTGTCTTTAAAACTGCTATTTTTTGTGATTTTTCTCTATTTGCGTTTTCCCACCCATTTATTCATTTGTCATCCTCACCGTGGACCCCCGTGGGCCATGGGGGAGTAGTAGGTGGTGTGACCACCTAGTGTATGTTTGTAAATGTGTATTCAAGTAGCAGGTGATCATTTATTCGCAGTTTGGCAGTTTGGCGGTGTGGTATTTCTTATTCTTAGATTTTATTAAAAATATAAGTTCGGAGTTGGAAGTTGTGGGAGAATGTAGAATCGGAAAGCAAAGTTTATTAATAATTGTGTAATATATGATAATTGTATTGAATGATAATATTAATGATAATATAATGTTGCGATCCCATGATGATTTGATGTCCGTCGTATTGAACTCGTATGAACTGGTTTAAAGCTAATAGAAAATACCGATCAAATACTGTGTACGTTGGCTCACCAACCTTTCAACTAACAGCCGAGTTGACGCCGGGCAATCAAGCATATCTTGATTTCCTTACTATATTTGTTATTTTCACATGTATATTGAAGTAATTTATGTCCAACGAAGTAACGTGCATCGATGATACATGAATAATGTATATCGATGTTACTTTTGAAACACAATTCATTAAAATTTCCGAGTAACGAGAATAATAAAGTAAAAACGGTATAGTAAAGTATACGCGACATATTTGCGTGCAATGTGCAAACAAACTGGTCTTTGACATGATGATGGGTCTGTTCACATTATAGTTCTCTACGACCACCGTTGTTGTCTCGTGGTCGTACTGCCTCAACTTGCACATTCCCTTCCATGCCAACCAAACATGACCCATGAACGGAAACAGTGCTCGACCGTCAATCACATGCTCCATCAGGAAGTTGTCCTGAAATCAGTATTACATTTGCAACATGTTTTTTCGAGCGGAATTGTTTTTCAAACTGATTCTGTCACTATTGAAAAAGAATTGAGTATTGACTATTGGAATATCTGAGAACTAGAATTTTAATTAGTATTTTGTGAGAACTAGAATGTGTTGCAACAAGAGTATCCACGCATTGACACCTACTCATTTTCTTTTCTTTCGTCACAAGTTGAACCATTAATTGACCTTTACTCACTCAAGCATTATTTCTTTGCCTGACTCACTTCAGATTCCTGTGACATCGGGTCCAATGTGATGCTGGTCGCCGCCCAAGTTGGCATTCCACTTTTCAGACTGGTCACATGCCAGTCTTCACTGTGATCCCATTCAATCAGTGGCGACAGCATCGGCGTACCTCAAACGAATCCATAAAAACTGGGCTCAGCCGGGGATTGAACCGGGCCCTCGCGCACCCAAAGCGCGAATCATACCACTAGACCACTAAGCCGATGATCACGCCCATAAAATATTCAGATATATATCATGGATATCCTTGATTTAGCCAGACGGAAGATTTAACGAGCACGCAACGTGACGCGCAGGTGCAGGTCACCTGACGACAAGAGCGCATGCGTGCATGTTTCTATGTTACATATCCACTGTCTGAGTGTGTAGACATCGTTATTATAACCAAATAACAATAACAAGTGCAATGTGCATTTTCTTTTCTAATTGCAGACCATCGTTATCAACGCTATCGAAAAATCTTCTAGAAAAAAACAACAACAACAAAAATAAAATTCATAAAATTAACACTAATTCCAACTTCTAACCTTTGGGGACGGGGAACATGACTGGTTCGTAGAGATTGTCAATATTCACACGAATTCCGGTCTGATAAAGTTTACCGAGAGTTTCGAATAAGAATTCCGTCTGTTTATCTACTTTTGCTTTTTGAAGTCCAAAAATGCGAACGGTGGATGGCAGACTGCGACGCATCACGGATGATAGTAGGGCGTGGGGTCCGATCTGTGAAGGGAGTTAGTGAGTGAGTGAGTGAGTGAGTGAGTGAGTGAGTGAGTGAGTGAGTGAGTGAGTGAGTGAGTGAGTGAGTGAGTGAGTGAGTGAGTGAGTGAGTGAGTGAGTGAGTGAGTGAGTGAGTGAGTGAGTGAGTGAGTGAGTGAGTGAGTAAATGAGTGAGCGAGTGAGCGAGTGAGTGAGTGAGTGAGTGAGTAAGTGAGTGAGTGAGTGAGTGAGTGAGTGAGTGAGTGAGTGAGTGAGTGAGTGAGTGAGTGAGTGAGTGAGTGAGTGAGTGAGTGAGTGAGTGAGTGAGTGAGTGAGTGAGTGAGTGAGTGAGTGAATGAGTGAATGAGTGAGGGAGTGAGTGAGTGAGTGAGCGAGTGAGTGAGTGAGTTTGTGAGTGAGTGAGTGAGTGAGTGAGTGAGTGAGTGAGTGAGTGAGTGAGTGAGTGAGTGAGTGAGTGAGTGAGTGAGTGACTGTGGGAACACAATATCTACGATCATGCAACCTCAATGATAACTGCGTTTTCTGGAATCTTCTGACACGCTTCGTGGAACAGTACAGAGCTCATGGCATTATGCACTTGATAATCGGCACTACAGTACGTGGCCTCTGGACTTTGCCATTCAGACTCGGGGAAACAAGTAGACAGCCACTTGCTGCTGCGCTGCTTCGGGTTGGTGATCACCTGAGAAAATTGCTTCATGTAGAGAAACGAAACCATTATGGCCCATAACCTATCAGCATTCTATTTTACCAGAATAAAACGAATCGAATTTAGTCAAAATTCAGCCTCGAAATCATCTGGTCTTGTACATAAATTAGAATGCGAATAGGTTACGTGTATCAATGGTTAACACAATCTATTATATTAGCAGACACATTTTATTGCATAAAATAGACAAGAGTTATTGTTAACCATTCGCAACATAAAATTAAATACTAACAGTGGCCATAGCTTGCTTCATTAGTTTCTCGGCCTTTCGCATCATCGGCGAGTGAAAGGCCACACCCGACGTTTCGACAAGTTTGGCAAACTTACCATCAGCCTGAGAAATTATCAGTTTTAAGGCAATGACATGTAAATTCGTTTGGTATTTTCTCACCAAGAGAACCCTTTTATCATAAAAACGTGATGTAAAGTAAATCAAAGGCAAGTACACGTACCTCACACTTTTTAACGAATGCTGTCACGGCATCTCTGTCACCGGATATGGTAACCGAGTCAGAACCATTGTGACATGCCACTACGATTGACTCGACTGGAATGCCCTCCAGACGTATCTCGGTTTCTTCGACGCTCAGCCCGATTGCTGCCATGGCACCTTAAACTTCTGTTCTGAATTTCTTCGTTCATTCAAGTTAGCAAAAATGGTTGACTGACTGACTGACTGACTGACTGACATACTGACTGACTGAATGACTGACTGACTGACTGACTGACTGACTGACTGACTGACTGACTGACTGACTGACTGACTGACTGACTGACTGACTGACTGACTGACTGACTGACTGACTGACTGACTGACTGACTGACTGACTGACTGATTGACTGACTGACTGACTGACTTACTGACTGACTGACTGACTGACGGACTGACTGGCTGACTGACCTGTGTTAGGCAATTTGGAGCTTCGGATGGCATCGGCCCTGTAATAGGCACACTGTACGGCTTGTGCCCGAGTCAGGCAACCGTCTGCGTAGGCAGCCACGATTTCACCGGTGGAATGACCAATGATTCTATCGGATACGATGTCGGTAACTCGCAGCATTTCAGTGAGAGCGATCTGTATAACCAAGATAATCTCTCACTAACGGACTGACTGACTGACTGACTGACTGACTGCCTGACGCAGAATTACAAAAAGCTACCCCTTTTCTCTTTTGTATATTTTCTCCTCTCAAAGTCAATTCAGACTTAGGCATTAGCTTTTTTACATGCCTATGTATCAGGCTTAGGCTTAGAAATAACTTTCTGCTATGTATTTGTTTTTGGCCAAAAAGACGGGTCGAAATACTTCTAAATCTAGATGAAAAAAGGGTAGGGTTGGGAAATTACCTTAGAAGAATCTCCATACCATACCCTTTTTCTTATTTTGCTGTTCAACTTCAATCCATTCGATTAAGACTCTGGCTTAGGCTTAGTTCCGAGCTTGGAACTTAGGCTTAGGCTTAGGAATGAACTTTGGCTCAGTATTAGGCTTAGGCTTAGGCATTTGACCAATTTGAAAAACTCGAAGATGAAAAAAGGGTAGCTTATGGTAATCTGCCTGCCTGACTGACTGACTGACTGACTGACTGACTGACTGACTGACTGACTGACAGACTGACAGACTGACTGACTGACTGACTGACTGACTGACTGACTGACTGACTGACTGACTGACTGACTGACTGACTGACTGACTGACTGACTGGCTGACTGACTGACTGACTGACTGACTGACTGACTGACTGACTGACTGATGTAAATATTCGTTAATTATGGTGTTTATTTGTATTTATGTATCCGAGTTCTATCTGTGCGGGACTGTACAAGTTTATTGAGGAGAATACGCATTAAGTATGATGCAAAGTATACGAAGCGATAGAGTGACTATGATGCGACATCAGTTCGAGTAATGAAGATGGTGATCGACTAACATGCCATGTTATATATAAAAGCATGGGATTATTTGTAAGATATGTTTTTACTGAGTTCCAGCATTTTTATTGAAAATAAATCTTACTTCTAATGATTACCACACCACTCATGAAAAGTCCCAGATATGCTTCGTGTAATTTGGTTCGATTCTTGATTTAATGAAGTACAAGCTTTTTCGTGATTCATCGAAAATCTTGTTTCCTGCTTTTTCACGATCAGACTCTCTTAAATATGAGAATAAAACTTTCTTGTCTGTTACTTTTTCACGATTGGACTTGCCAGGATCAAACCATATTCGTTACTCCCCATGCCTCCAGGGCAATTCTAGTTGCTTGTAATCTTATATTTAAATATTTACATGGACTATTACATTGAAATATTTACATGTCCTCTTCTATCTCGGTGGGACCTCCATGGTGATCGACTAACGTGCCATGGTGTAGCATGATGACACCGTCAGAGTATACAAATGAGCCAAGAAGAATATAGATGACTCTGACTGATCCCTTTTATACTCTAGAAAATATTGCACCATAGTTTGTAATAAAGCTTCGAGAAGCTTTATGTTTGGGTTATCCGAAATCAGAATCTACCTGTGTTAACTGATAACAGCAAACCCAAATCCCGAGGTGGATGAAAAGATTCACAAAGCTTTTTTCCAAGATTAAAATGGAGACATTTGCATCCGTGACCTTAATTAGCGGTAATTTTAGTTAAGACCTTTGATATTTTCAGTGAATAGAGGGAATCTTCTTTGAGGGTGTTGATGACAATATCTCCTCAACTTTTATGAGAGAAGGTGATGATGATTATAAATTTCTTGATTCTGGATGAAAATGACATAAAGAGTTTTTCAGCGTTTCACTTTTGATATTTATATCGATTCATCGGGCGGACATACCTACCTACCGACAAGTTTGTTTTAATATATAAGACTAGGGTAAACCCGTTGCTACGCAACTGAGTGTTAAGTTTACAAAAAATATTATCGATGTAAACCCGTCAACATACAAAATTAGCTTTGTTATATGTACCACGAACCCGTTGCTACGCAACCCAAGTTATCATTGATTCACAGTTCTAAGTTAGAACTTCTAACATTTTTTCTAGAAGATCAATTAATAGCCTCACGTTGAAAACCCGTTACCCTCAACCCAATTTATCTTTGTGGGAAATCATAAAAACATTTAACTCAGTTTAATCCACCCGAACCCGACCCGTTGACTGTTAAAAATTGTTCCGAGATAAATTTAATTTAACATAGTTACAGTGAGAAAAACCCGTTGAAAAAAAGTTTGTCACCCGTGAAAATCTCAACTCATCTTACTTTTCTTCACGAAGTATACCCGGCCAGTTGAAAACTCATAAGGTAATGTTATACATACATAGGAGTATCCGACCCAATATGTTAGTATAAACGTTGAACTCACCCGACCCGTTAAATCCTGATTTAAATTTCTGAAAAATAATTATGGTAAAGTTAGCATTACACTAAAAAGAACCCGTGGAAAAACGATTGATTGACTCACTTATTTTTTTTCTATTAGGTATTGTAATTTTTTTACCCGTCCCGTTGGAAACCTACAGGAATCATTCCCGTTGGAAACCTACAGGATATTTTCAACTCTTGACCCGACCCGAGAAGCACATAGATGATCGCTGAAACTATGTACTTGTACTGTTTTTTTTGTTTGATCAAAGATGTCTCAGTTGAGGTGGATCACGTTTAGTAGTTGACTGATTTTTTCTGCGATGGAAGGTGTTGATGATTCCCGAGGTGGATGAAAAGAATCACAAAGCTTTTTTCCAAGATTAAAATGGAAACATTTGCATCCGTGACCTTAATTAGCGGTAATTTTAGTTAAGACCTTTGATATTTTCAGTGAATAGAGGGAATCTTCTTTGAGGGTGTTGATGACAATATCTCCTCAACTTTTATGAGAGAAGGTGATGATGATTATAAATTTCTTGATTCTGCATGAAAATGACATAAAGAGTTTTTCAGCGTTTCACTTTTGATATTTATATCGATTCATCGGGCGGACATACCTACCTACCGACAAGTTTGTTTTAATATATAACTAGGGTAAACCCGTTGCTACGCAACTGTTTGTTAAGTTTACAAAGCTAACTATTTTACAATAATTATCATAACCCGTTGTTTAAATGTTTAACTTACTTGATTTATTCAAATCTGAGTTAATTGTTAACTTTTTCGTTTTGATTTTCGTTAACCCGTTGCTAAGCAACTGTTTGTTAAATTTACAAAGCTAACTATTTTACAATAACTATCGTAACCCGTTGTTTAAATGTTTAACTTACTTGATTTATTCAAATCTGACTTAATTGTTAACTTTTTCGTTTTGATATTCGTTCAAATTAGTTATTTAGAGTGATAAAACCCAGGGGAAATTTTGGAAGCCACCCGTAAAGTTTGGGTTTTATTACCAATATATTTTCGTCTTATTTGTACAACTTATTAGCGCCTATGAAATTTGCAGCGTTTTTCTTGATAAAGTATCTGTTTTTTTACCCGTCATTTTGAAAACGCCTAAAATAATTACAGCACACGACTCGACATGATTATTTGAATAAGATAAGCTGAAATAACCTGATAAGTTCAGTTGCAGAAAAGCAGTAATACAGTATGAGCCCGTTGCAAAAAGTTAGAGTCAACCGTGAATAGCATATTTTTCTTCATAAGATATCATGTTTAACCGTCCCGTGGTAAGGAAAACTACGAATGATTCAATTACAGGATTATTTGGGGAATCTTTAAAAACAGCTTGGAACAACCTATGGAGTTTGAAATTAATAACCGCTCATTTTTCATGTCAAAAACTGATCCGTCCGTATTACCGATAATGGGTTATACATTTCAGTTGTTAAAACAAAAATATCTTTGAATCCTGATCTGACCCACGATTTACAGGGTATTTTGTGGTTTTGCATGGATATTTTAGTTTGGTAAACCCGTTGCCACACAACTGAAAATAAGGTTACGCTGCTCATCTTTTGTACTGTAACATTCAAGAACAGAACCCGATCATCCATAAATTTTTGAAGCTAAATTTATCATGTTCTTGAATAGTTTTTTTAAACAAAATTTACACGATTAAAGACATAAAAAACAACTCGTTAAGTTTGTACCTGATCACCGCTTAATTTTCATTCAAAACTCTTCTAATTTTCAAATAAAATTTTCCAGTTAAATGCCATCAAGTTTGCTTGTTTTTCGATGAAAAGACGTTGATCATTCTCATGTTTAACAAAGTAATTGTACGACTCTCTTATTCTAACATTTACTTAGATGCCGTTTTCATTCATGGCAAAAATATTAGTTGCCATTTTAGTTGAGTTCTCTCGATATTTTAGAAGTTCAGGGAATCTGAACATTCGACTGGGAGGGTGTGGATGACAAATGTCTCCTCAACTTTAATATGAGAAGGTGATGACCATAAACTTTTGATTTCTGCATAATAATGACGAAAAGAGTTTTTCAGAGTTTAATTTCTGATATTTATATAGATTCATCAAGTGGACATACATCCAGACAAACAAACAAACTCTATTCTTTTTATATATAGGACTAGGGTAAACCCGTTGCTACGCAACTGAGGATTAGGTTTACAAAAGTCAAACTATCGGGTTCAAACTCAGACAAACCTAGAAACCTACATACATTAGCTTCTCTTTAACCCAGGAAGTCATGAGATTCATGATGATGCGATAATTTATGTATCCCCGTTTAATTGAATATCTACATATAACCACATCAATCTGCATACATTTAAGCATATTTATAGCCACATTTTTCAGCCAGTGTAACTTAAAGCCTATCCTTGGATTCTCCCTGCCAGAAGGAACACAAAATATTTCACCACTGAAACATCAGTGTAGGCGAAAAAACGTTTCGAACAAGTGAACGTTCGAATAAATGAAGAAAAAAACTACCAAAAAAGTTGTTGAAATTTTTTTATTTTATTTTCGGGAATTTTCGTTCTCATTGTATAGATCTTGTTTCGCTGATTTTTTTCATGTGTTTTTCATGGAAATACGTTGATTACTGAAAGGTTAAAATAATTTTCAAAGTTTGATTAAAAATCATTAAACATTATTTTAACCTATCAATAATCAACGTATTTCCATGAAAAACACATGAAAAAATCAGAGAAACAAGATCTAAACAATGAAAACGAAAATTCCCGAAAATATAATAAAAAAATTTCAACAACTTTTTTCGGTAGTTTTTTTATTCATTTATTCGAACGTTCACTTGTTCGAAATGTTTTGTCACCTACACTGATGTTTCAGTGGTGAAATATTTTGTGTTCCTTCTGGCAGGGAGAATCCAAGGATAGGCTTTACCTGACCCGTTGAAATTAGTTTTCATTTCATCCACTACTCTAATCTATTTTATCTGAACGGTGTAAATATTTATACACCGTGTTCAAAAGCACAACCCGTTTTTTCACTGTCGTGCATCGGTCTGTCATACATAATGTAGAGCATAGCATAATGATTTATAACTTATCTGAAAATTTCATTCCATTAAATTAATTCGACCCATTTGACTCTAACTTCACACTGACTGGTTCAAACTGTTGTCTTATGATTTGTTCAAGTTACAGTGAGAATACCCGTGGAAAAAGTTACAGCCGCCACCCGTGAAGTTAAACATTTAATATCACCTACATAGTTTGAGTTCGATCACTACAATCGTTCAAATATATATTTTTATCTGTCCCGTGGAAAACCAAAAACTAATTTTTATTTAAACCTAAAAACATAAGCACCCGTGGCCACAACAGTTAGCAGCAAAATATTACAATTCCAGTTAAGATCCATGACGTTTCCAGTTCAAAATATGGGGAACATCCATGGGTGTAGATGACAACTTTTATGTGAGTAGGTGATGATGATAGATATCGTAGTTTATGAATGTGATTTATTATGAGAATAAAACATTTCGAATAAACCGATCATAAATGTTGAACTAAATTTTAGTTATCTTGACCTCACGGAAAACTGAGGTACATTGAAGGTGAGTTGAGGCACTAAGTTTAGTTTTAGAAATCGGTGTTAATCGACTGAGAGGGTGGCGATGATTTTTCTTCATTGAACTTTTAATCTGAGCGTAACTTTTTTAAATAAATGATTGAAAGAGTTTTTCAGAGTTTCATTTCTGATATTTATATCATCGTGTGGACATACAAACTTAGATACAAACTCTATTCTTTTTATTTATAGGATAGGGTAAACCCGTTGCAGGGCAACGGACGATCAAGTTAAATAATGACCATTTCCTGCACTAAAACCGTTGAAGTATCGTGTTTTCGTATTTCATTGAAAGTTATACTCAGTTCAGTGAACCCGACCCGTTAATCATTAAACGATAATTCTAGAGATTATTTTATTGACAAAATTACTGTTACCTAGAGGTTAAAACTTAATATCGCAGCTTTTCTCTATAAAACCCACATGTCCCGTTCAAAACCCCAAGAAATTTTCTAGCTGTTACCCGATACGATTGGTTGGATAACCTTTAACTCATAATCTAAACCTAAAATATTAACACAATTTCAACCTGTTAAACTTACTCGTCCTTTTAAAATCTGACATTTTTTTCAGTGTATCAGAAGTTGAAAGAACCCGTGGAAAGTAGCTCAAAGAATAACCCGTGGAGTTTTTAAACTTACCTTATTACTATTATTGTTTGGTCCATAAAATGTCATATGTAATTAAGCCCGTTTGGTAAAAATTTTGTTACTTTTATCTCATGCCTTGACCCGATAATTTTTTATGTATGTACTGTACATTAGATAAGAGATTCACTCGACCACAAAATTTTAAGCTTTTGATTTTAACTGAAATATTTTAGTTGAGAGTTTTTTTTGAAAAAGCAGTTTAGCAAAAACGGTCATGAAGAAAGGTGTTGAGGGTTCCCGATAATCACATTAAAGCCTTTTTATTCCCACAATAAAATAGACCTACATATTTGAACCCGTGGTTCTTTAATTACGGTAAATTTTCAGGTCAGTTGAGGTCAATAAATCTACTTCGAGGGAGTTGATGACAGTATCAATTGAGGTCAGTTGAGGTCGATGAATCTGTTGAGGGTTCCCGATAATCACAAGAAAGTCTTTCTATTACCAGAATAAAATAGACATATTTGAACCCGCGAGGGAGTTGATGACAATGTCAATTGAGGTCAGTTGAGGTCAATGAATCTCCACCGAGGGTGTTGATGACAATATCTCCTCAACTTAATGATAGGAGGTCATGATGAGTATAAATTTCTAATTCTGCATGAAAATTACATAAAAAGTTTATTCGCGTTTCACTTCTGATAATTATATGGAACCGCTTGCGGACATACATACATACATACCTACGCGGACATTGGAGTTTTAATATATAAGACTAGGGTAAACCCGTTGCTACGCAACTGTTTCTTATGTTAACAAAAATCAACTATCCTAGAAAAAAAATGTGTAAACCCGTCGGTTGATTAAATAACTGTAAGACAAACATAATGGGAGTAACCTAAATTCAAAGACATGAAATTTAACCCCTTTATAAAGTTTCTAAAGTTCAAATAAAGTTAGTAGAATCAAAACATTCATACGATTAGGTTATTGTAACCCGTTGAAATCAAACGGTTTGATGAAAATTTCAGTTTGATTCACCGGTTGAGGTTAGTGTATGTTAGGTTGAAGGGTATGTGATGATTTGTGTTCTTCTTGCCATCAAGAGGCTGACGATGATGTTTCAAAGTTTATCATCAAATGAAGAAAGGGTTCGAGAGAGTTATTTTGTTATTTTTGAACTTTAAGGGATTCAATAAAGTGTTAATGAACTTCAATTATCATGACCTAACCACCGGTTGAGGTTAGTGTATGTTAGGTTGAAGGGTATGTGATGATTTGTGTTCTTCTTGCCATCAAGAGGGTGACGATGATTTTTCCAAGTTTCCCATCAAATGAAGAAAGAATTTGAGAGTTATTTTGTTACTTTTATACTAAAAAAAGCGTGACATACACACATCGTCTAATTTATATATAGACTAGGGTAAACCCGTTGCTACGCAACTGTGGATTAATTTAAAAAAACTCAACTACCGTATTTAAACTCAGACAAACCTATCGGTTTGTTCATCAGCTTCTCTTTAGCCCAGGAAATCATTTGATCCATGATGGTGCGATAATTTATGTATCCCCGTTTATTTGAATATCGACATAACTTTTTTGCTAGTGTAAACCTGACCCGTTGAAATGTGATCCATTTTAGATGAACGCAACTAAATTTTATACACCCTGTTCAATAAGACAACCCGTTTTTTTTGAAATTATCTGTCATACATAATGTAGAGCAGAGCATAACATGGGTAATTTATAACTATTCTGAAAATTTCATTAGATTTATTATTTTTACCCGTCTCGTGGAAAACCAATAAACCAAATTTTATTTAAACCTAAAAACATACAGGAAGCACCCGTGGCCACAACAGTTAGTGGCACAATTAAACTACAACTCCAGTTAAGGTGAATGATGTTTCCACTTCAAAATATGGGAAACATCCTTGGGTGTCGATGACAACTTTTATGTGAGTAGGTGGTGATGATAGAATTCGTAGATTCTGATTATGATTAATTATGAGAATGAAACATTTCGATTAAACCGATCATAAATGTTGAACGACATTTTAATTATCTTGACCTCATCGATAATTGAGGTACATACATTGGAGGTGAGTTGAGGCATCATGTTGTGTTTGGTTCTGGAAATCGGTGTCAATTCATTGGGGAGGTGATGATGATTATTTCTCATTGAACTTTTAATCATAGTTCGATTTTTTTTAATAAATGATCGAAAGAGTTTTTGAGCGATGCATCGCTGCTATTTAAGCGCTTTGAGTAGACATACAAAGATACATCTTCTACTATTTTATATATATAGACTAGGGTAAACCCGTTGCAAAGCTTAATTGTCTGCATTTAACTAACAATACAAATTTTCTACAAATCTATTTTATTTTCAAACCCGTTGCTGCGCAACTGAGAGTATTACCCGTAAATAAAGAATTCCAACAAACTTTTTATTTGATCTGTGATGTAACATGACCTAAAATTAGAGTGTCAACAACCAAATTTATTGTTGTGAATATACCCGTTACTTCTCAACAAATTCAGTCACAACAGCTATTGTTTTGTGTTATTTGTTAACTCAACCCGTCTCAGTAAACCGCAAAAAAATATATTTTGAACTGTTATTACCTGTCCCGTCGAGATGCACTCTCTCACACCCGTTAATTACAAAACTTACAAAACGTAATCAGTACGTTAACATAACCCAAACCCGTCCAGTATAATCCAAGTAATGTAAATTGATAAAAAATCCTAAAAATTGATTCACTGTTATCACCCGTCCGGTGAAGATCTAACACCCGTTCATTAAAAACCCAAGTCGCAGTTCAGTTGACGGGGCATGGGAGGTGGTGTTGATGACTTTCATTGTTGAGGTTGATTTTTTTGCAATAAGCTTCTGGTTACGAATTTTGACCCGCACCGTTAATTATGACCTACATAATTACTGGTTGAGATGGCTTTCTTATTTTCTAAAATGTCGTTTAAATGAGGGGTACGCGATGATTGGTTTTGATGTTATGTTGTATCGTTGAGGAGTTCAGTATGGGTTGCGACTGAGAGAGTGTTGATGACAAATTAAATTTTAATTCGTCGATAGAGGGTGATGATGAATAAAAATCTTTCGTAAAAATGGCAAAAAGAGGTTTTGAACATTTCGTTTCTGATATTTATACTCAGCGTGACAGACGGACACACGGACATGGATTTTAATATATTAGATAGATAGGGTAAACCCGTTGCTACGCAACTGAGTGTTAAGTTTACAAAGACTATTATTCGAACAAACCCGTCGATATTCAAAATTAGCTTTGACATATGTACCAAGAACATGTGTTATGCAACTGAAGTCGACTTTGGTCCACAGTTCTAACATAACTTTTAGTAGACCAATTAATCTAAATACCCGTTAAAAATTACATTGTTCATATGGTTCCTAAGTTTCAATTAATAGGAATCGGGAATCTGTTGAAACTTATTGTTCCAATTTCTAAAAAGTAAGTCCATCGAATAGTAAGGATAGCTCTTCATCAAAACTTGAGACTAAACGATTAAACTTTTAAAATGTACTGTATAGGGTAAACCAGTTGCTATGCAGTTTAGTGTCATGTTCACAAAGCTCTATTATCCTAAAGTCTCAGAAAAAAACATCGATTCATTTATTAGCTTCTCTTCAGCCTTACCTAAAAACTATATATTAGTAACCCAATTGTATTGTTAAATTAAAAATGTTACTACAAAAACTCATGTGAAGAATACAACACTCAAACTGTCTGGCCAAATTCATTCAAGAGTTCATTCATTTACTGCAATTGGGTTATAATAAGATTAGCCGGTCCGCTAAAATCAAATGGTTCCCTGAAATCCAATTTTTTCTTATTAGCTGAACGATTTAAAAAAAACCTTTTATACCCTGACATCTGTTATATCACTGGTTCTTTGAAATCTTCGAATACTAAGAGCATGAACTAAAGTTTTTAATAAAGTTGACTCTAAAGTTTTGTGGTCCATAAGTTCAGCCACCCGAGGAGGGTGCTGATGATTGCACCCATTGTTGAGAAGAAATAATCAGTGATCAGTGAATGAAATTAAGCAAATTAATGGATTGCAATTATCATGCCCTTAGCCTCGGTTGAGGTACATACATTCTGGTCAGGTTGAAGGGAAGGCGATGATTTATTTCGTTGTTTCCATAAAGTAATGAAAGGTTTTTTAATGTTCTTTTGCG
Organism: Daptonema setosum; assembly: GCA_964036265.1. Classification (NCBI taxonomy): domain Eukaryota; kingdom Metazoa; phylum Nematoda; class Chromadorea; order Monhysterida; family Xyalidae; genus Daptonema; species Daptonema setosum. The sequence continues at coordinate 8,644,735 of OZ038444.1, read as the reverse complement.
ATATTTATACTAAAAGCGTGACACACAGACAGACAGACATCGTCTAATTTATATATAGACTAGGGTAAACCCGTTGCTACGCAACTGTGTTTTAATTGTACTAAACTTAACTATTGTATGCAAACTCAGACAAAACCCATCAACTCATTCATTAGCTTATCTTTAGCCCATTTACAGGAAATTATCATATGCACGAAGATGCGATAATTAATCTCTGTTTTATTGAGTATCAATATAATATCTTTATTCAGTTAAAATTACCCACCCGTTGAAATTAGTTAATTTCATTCATTACTTTTCTATTTTTGCTTAATGAAGTGGAGTTTCATACAAACCCTTTTTCACAACATAACCCGTCGTTTGATTGTGTACGTACAAAAATATATGTACGGTAATTTATAACTTAACTGAAATTTCAATGCATAAAATTTAGGTGCATATGATCGACTTCGACATTTCTGAATGTGATAAATCATGAACATTTCAAAGAAGTCGTTCATGAAACATCCGACCCCTGGGCACAAAAATTAGCGTCACACTTTGTTAAGATCATTGATAATTCCAGTTCGGTAAATTGGGGAATATCCTGCGAGGACGTCGATGACCGTTTCACCTGAACTTTAATGAAAGTAGGTGCTGATGATCGACTTCGTCATTTCTGAATGTGATGAACTATGAGAATAAAACATTTCGAAAAAAATCATGTTATGTTTAGTTCTGGAAATGTTGTTAATCGATTAGGAGGGTGGCGATGATTTATCTTCATTGAACCTTCGAATCTTCGAATACACAAAAAGCATAAACTTAAAACATTTTTCATAAATTTTATTCGAAAGTTTTGAGGTCCGTAAGTTCAGCCATTGGAGGAGGCTGCTGATGATTGCAACCTTTGTTGAGAGAAAAATAATCAGTGAATGAAGAAAAAATAATTGATCGCAATCATCATGACCTTACCTATTTATCATGACCTTAGCCTCGGTTGAGGTACATACATTTAGGTCAGATTGAAGGGAAGGCGATGATTTAATTCGTTGTTTTCATCAAGTAATGAAAGGTTTTTTAGTGTTCTTCCGCGATATTTATGCTAAGCGTGACAGACAGACATACATACATCGTCTAATTTATATATAGACTAGGGTAAACCCGTTGCTACGCAACTGTTTTTTGATTGTACTAAACTCAACTATTGTATTCAAACTCAGACAAAACCCATTGACTCGTTCATTAGCTTTTCTTTAGTTCATTCACAGGAAATTATCATATGTACGCTGACGCGATATAAAATAACTAACCCCTGTTTTATTGAGTATCAATATAATTTCTTTATTCAGTTGAAATTACTCACCCGTTGAAAATAGTTTTTTTAATCCATTACTTTAATAATCTATTTTAGCTTAACGGCGTGGAGTTTTACACACCCTTCTCCACACTCGTTCATTAGCTTCTCTTTAGCTCATTTACAGGAAATTATCATATGTACGCTGACGCGATATAAAATAACTAACCCCTGTTTTATTGAGTATCAATATAATTTCTTTATTCAGTTGAAATTACTCACCCGGTAAAAATGGTTTTTTATCCATTACTTTATTAATCTATTTTAGCTTAACGGCGTGGAGTTCTACACACCCTTCTCCACAACACAACACGTCGTTTGATTGAATACGTACATATGTATGGTAATATATAACTTAACTGAATTTTCAATACATAAAATTTACCCAGTATTTGTTTAAAAAACTGTTTTCCTAAGATTAATTCAGAATTTTTTCAAGTATGAACTCTGAGACAAAAATTCCCTATCACCCAGTGTTTTTCGTTCATAAAATAAATTATTGTCACCCGTCCCGTTTCAAACCCAAAACGATTTTTTTCAAATTTTTTAAAAACAGAAACAGTTAAATTAGATTTCAATTGTTTCCACCTCACGGATAATTGAGGTATGTACATACATTGAAGTGGAAGCAACATGTTATGTTATGTTCAGGAAATGGTGTTTATCGATTGGGAGGGTGGTGATGATTTTTCTTCATTGAACCTTCGAATCTTCAAATACAAAGAACGTGAACTAAAACGTTTTTCATAAAGTTTACTCGAAAGTTTTGTTGTCCGTAAAGTTCAGCCATTCGAGGAGGGTGCTGATGATTGCAACCTTTTTTGAGAAGAAATAATTAGGAAATGAAATAAAAAAATTAATGGATCGCAATTATCATAACCTCGCCGAAATATCATGACCTTAGCCTCGGTTGAGGTACATACATACATTCTGGTCAGAATGAAGGGAAGGCGATGATTTATTTCGTTTTTTCCATGAAGTAATGAAAGGTTTTTAGGGTTCTTTCGTGATATTTATACTACGCTTTGAGTAGACAAACATACATCTTATACTATTTTATATATATAGATAGATAGACTAGGGTAAACCCGTTGCTACGCAACTGTGGATTAATTTAAAAAAACTCAACTACCGTATTTAAACTCAGACAAACCTATCGGTTTGTTCATCAGCTTCTCTTTAGCCCAGGAAATCATTAGATCCATGATGGTGCGATAATTTATGTATCCCCGTTTATTTGAATATCGACATAACTTTTTTGCTAGTGTAAACCTGACCCGTTGAAATGTGATGCAACTAAATTTTATACACCCTGTTCAATAAGACAACCCGTTTTTTTGAAATTATCTGTCATACATAATGTAGAGCAGAGCATAACATGGGTCGCTTGTCTAGTCTAGTGCGTAGGGCGCCGGCCTCGAAAACCGGCGGTCCTAAGTTCGAAACCTGACTTGAGACACAGACCCTGACGCGTTGCTCTGGGGTTTCTGCCATTGCCCGTCAGTTTATTCAACTCTATGGCCACTACGAAAACACCATTCTGATATGGTATTAGTGTGCCTTATGGCTTCAGTTAATGGAGAAGTCCAAGTAAAAAAAAAAAAAAAATGGGTAATTTATAACTATTCTGAAAATTTCATTAGATTTATTATTTTTACCCGTCTCGTGGAAAACCAATAAACCAAATTTTATTTAAACCTAAAAACATACAGGAAGCACCCGTGGCCACAACAGTTAGTGGCACAATTAAACTACAACTCCAGTTAAGGTGAATGATGTTTCCACTTCAAAATATGGGAAACATCCTTGGGTGTCGATGACAACTTTTATGTGAGTAGGTGGTGATGATAGAATTCGTAGATTCTGATTGTGATTAATTATGAGAATGAAACATTTCGATTAAACCGATCATAAATGTTGAACGACATTTTAATTATCTTGACCTCATCGATAATTGAGGTACATACATTGGAGGTGAGTTGAGGCATCATGTTGTGTTTGGTTCTGGAAATCGGTGTCAATTCATTGGGGAGGTGATGATGATTATTTCTCATTGAACTTTTAATCATAGTTCGATTTTTTTTAAATAAATGATCGAAAGAGTTTTTGAGCGATGCATCGCTGCTATTTAAGCGCTTTGAGTAGACATACAAAGATACATCTTCTACTATTTTATATAGATAGACTAGGGTAAACCCGTTGCTACGCAACTGTCTGTTAAGTTATCAAAGATTATTATTCGAACAAACCCGCTGGTATAACCCGTTGTTTAAATACGTTGAACTTACCCGATCCTTTAAAATCTGACTTAATTGTTTACGTTTTCATTTTGATATTAGTTCAAATTACATAATTACAGTGAGAAAACCCGTGGAATATTTTAGAGCCACCTGTAATTTCAAACATGCCACCACTTGTTTCACGTTCATGAAATACCGTTTTTTTACCGTCTCGTTGGTTACGCCTAACTTACTTTTAATGCATGACCTGACATGATAACCTGTATAAGATAAGCTTGAATAATTTGAAAAGATAGACTTAAGATAATTTCAAATACATAATTACAGTAACAAAAACCCGTGGACAAAAACTTACAGCCTACCATGAAAGTGACAACTTTTGAGCGCCTATTTTTCGTCAATAAACCCTAATCTTTTCACTTGTCCCGTTGAAAACCATAGCCTATTTTTATCTCATTACCCGACCTCTAATCAGTAGTGAAGAGTAGTAGTAGCTTGATTAACCCGACCTGTTAAAATGAATTAATGGTTTTTTTCATTACATAATGTTGTTAACAAATCTGTTGTTAAGATTAGCTTGTTTAATCTGACTTGTCGTAAGATACGTTCAAGTTAAGAAAATAGATTAATAAAAACCCTTGGAAAAAAGTCAGAGCCACCATAAACGTTTTTAACAACTTTTTAGCGCCTACTTTTAATCAATAAACTATAATCTTTTCACCCGCTCGTTGAAAACCATAGCATTTTTTATCTCATTACCCGACATCTAATCAGTAGTGAAAAGTAGTAATAGCTTAAATAACTTGACCCTACCCGTTATTAATAAATTGATTTGAACACAGATTTGCAGTTGAAAAAAATTATCCCGTTCAGCAGTTTAGCATATATTTTCCATGGTGGTTAATGTTTCCCGATGTAGATGAACAAATTAAAAAGATTGGCACCCGTGGCACAAAATTTACGGCGCCTTTAGATGAAGTCAGTTCAGTTGAGGTTGGTATTTCCAGATCAGCAAATTGGGAACAATCTTCGAGGGGGTTGATGACCATCTCCTCAACTTTAATGAAAGTAGGTGATGATGATTACACCCGTGGAAAGAAATTAATAAAAGAGTTTTTCAGCGTTTCACTTTTGATATTTATACCTTATATATTGACTTGCGGACATACCCACCTACCCTAGTGTTTTAGTATACTAGGGTAAACCCGTTGCTACGCAACTGTTTCTTATGTTTACAAAAATCAACTATCCTAAAAAAACATTGTGTAAACCCGTCGGTTAATTAAATAACTGTAATACAAACATAATGGGAGTAACCTAATTACATTCAAAGACATGTAATTTAACACATTTAAAAACTTTCTAAAAATCAAGTAAAGTTAATTGATTCCAAACATTCATAAGATTTGGTTACTTTAAACCGTTGAGATCAAACGGTTTGATGAAAATTTCAGCTTCATTTAACTGCTCTGCTGGCATAATTTCTTTATATTATTCAAACACCACTGATAATGAGGAAGATATGCAGATACACCAGTTCATTTGACATGTCGAATCCAAAATGCACACACTTGAATTGAAATTAAGTTTTTCACATAAGTTTACTTGGAAGTTTTTTGGTTGTTAAGTTCAGTCACTTGAGGTGATGATGACTGCAATCATTGTTGGAAATAAATTTTAAGTGATTCGATAAAGTGTTAATAAATTGCAATTATCATGACCTAACCACCGGTTGTAGTTAGTGTTGGTCAGGTTGAAGGGTATGTGATGATTTGTGTTCTTCTTGCCATCAAGAGGCTGACGATGATTTTTCAAAGTTTATCATCAAATGTAGAAAGGGTTTGAGAGAGTTATTTTGTTATTTTCTAACTTTAAGTGATTCAATAAAGTGTTAATGAACTTCAATTATCATGACCTAACCACCGGTTGAGGTTAGTGTTGGTCAGGTTGAAGGGTATGTGATGATTTGCTTTCTTCTTGACATCAAGGGAATGACGATGATTTTTCCAAGTTTCCCAACAAATGAAGAAAGGGTTTGAGAGAGTTATTTTGTTACTTTTATACTAAAAAAGCGTGACATACACACATCGTCTAATTTATATATAGACTAGGGTAAACCCGTTGCTACGCAACTGTGGATTGATTTAAAAAACTCAACTACCGTATTTAAACTCAGACAAACCTATCGGTTTGTTCATCAGCTTCTCATTAGCCCAGGAAATCATTAGATCCATGATGGTGCGATAATTTATGTATCCCCGTTTAATTGAATATCGACATAACTTTTTTGCTAGTGTAAACCTGACCCGTTGAAATGTGATCCATTTTAGCTGAACGGAACTAAATTTTATACACCCTGTTCAATAAGACAACCCGTTATTTGAATTTATCTGTCATACAAAATGTAGAGCAGAGCATAACATGGGTAATTTATAACTACTCTGAAAATTTCATTAGATTTATTATTTTTACCCGTCTCGTGGAAAACCAAAAAAACCAAATTTTATTTAAACTTAAAAACATACAGGAAGCACCCGTGGCCACAACAGTTAGTGCTAGTGGCACAATTAAACTACAATTCCAGTTAAGGTAAATGATGTTTCCACTTCAAAATATGGGAAACATCCTTGGGTGTCGATGACAACTTTTATGTGAGTAGGTGGTGATGATAGAATTCGTAGTTTCTGATTGTGATTAATTAAGAGAATGAAACATTTCGATTAAACCGATCATAAATGTTGAACGACATTTTAATTATCTTGACCTCATCGATAATTGAGGTACATACATTGAAGGTGAGTTGAGACATCATGTTGTGTTTGGTTCTGGAAATCGGTGTCAATTCATTGGAAAGGTGATGATGATTATTCCTCATTGAACTTTTAATCATAGTTCGATTTTTATAAATAAATGATCGAAAGAGTTTTTGAGCGAGGCATCGCTGCTATTTAAGCGCTTGAGTAGACAAACATACATCTTCTACTATTTTATATATAGGGTAAACCCGTTGCTACGCAACTGTTTCTTATGTTTACAAAAATCAACTATCCTAAAAAACATTGTGTAAACCCGTCGGTTAATTAAATAACCGTAATACAAACATAATGAGAGTAACCTATTTACATTCGAAGACATGGAATTTAACCCGTTTATAAAGTTTCTAATGTTCAAATAAAAATAATAGAATCGAAACATACATGAGGTTAAGTTATTTTAACCCGTTGAAATCAAACGGTTTGATGAAAATTACTGCTCTGCTTGCATAATTTCTTTATATTACTCAAACCCAACTGGTAATGAAAAAGATATGTAGAATAATATTATCCGTCCGGTTCATTGGACATCGACATCGACATCGACATCGTCGAATCCAAAATGCACACACTTGGATTGAAATTAAGTTTTTCTCACATACGTTTACTTGAAAGTTTTTTCGTTGTTAAGTTCAGTCACTTGAGGGTACTGATGACTGCAATCTTTGTTGGAAATTTTTCAAGTGAATCAATAGTGTTAATGAATTGCAATTATCATGACCTAACCACCGGTTGAGGTTAGAGACTAGGGTAAACCCGTTGCTACGCAACTGTCTGTTAAGTTATCAAAGATTATTATTCGAACAAACCCGCCGATATAACCCGTTGTTTAAATACGTTAAATTTACCCGATCCATTTAAATCTGACTTAATTGTTTACGTTTTTATTTTCATATTAGTTCAAATTACATAATTACAGTGAGAAAACCCGTGGAATATTTTAAAGCCACCTGTAATTTCAAACATCCCACCACTTGTTTTTCCTTCATGGCTTACCGTTTTTTTACAGTCTCATTGGTAATGCCTAACATCTTTTTAATCCGTGGCCTGACATGATAATCTGCAATGAAGATAAGCTATAATAATTCGAATTGTTTCAAGATAAGTTCAAATACATAATTACAGTAATAAAAACCCGTGGAAAAAACACACAGCCAACCATGAAAGTAACATTTTTGAGCGCCTATTTTTCGTCAATAAACTATTGTCTTTTCACTTGTCCCGTTGAAAACCATAGCCTATTTTTATCTCATTACCCGAAATCTAATGAGAAGTGAAGAGTAGTCGTAGCCTGAATAACATGACCCGACCCGTTAAAATGAATCAATGATTTTTTTCATTACATAATATGAAAGTTTGTTGTTAAGTTAAGCTTGTTTAGTCTGACTTGTCGTGAGATAAGTTAAAATTCAAAATTACAGTGATAAAAACCCGTGGAAAAAAATCAGAGCCACCCATAAACGTTTTTAACAACTTTTTAGCGCCTGTTTTTCATCAATAAACTATACTCTTTTCACCCGCTCGTTGAAAAGCATAGCATTTTTTATCTCATTACCCGACCTCAAATCAGTACTGAAAAGCAGTAATAGCTTAATTAACTTGACCCAACCTCATCACCCGACCCTTAATCAGTAGTGAAGAGTAGTAGCAGCTTAAATAACTTGACCCGACCCGTTCTTAAATAATTGATTTGAACACAGAACTTCAGCTGAAAAATATAATCCCGTTCAGCAGTTCGGCATATTTTTTCCATGGTGGTTAATGATTCCCGATATAGATGAACAAATTAGAAAGATTGGCACCCGTGGCACAACTTTTACGAAACCTTCAGTTGAGGTCTGTTCAGTTGAGGTTGGTATTTCCAGATCAGCATATTGGGAACACCCTTCAAGGGTGTCGATGACCATCTCTCCTCAACTTTTGTGAAAGAAGGTGATGATGATTACACTCGTGGAAAGAAATTAATAAAAGAGTTTTTCAGCGTTTCACTTTTGATATTTATACCTATTGACTTGCGGACATACAAACAAACATACCTACCCTAGTGTTTTAGTATATAAGATAGGACTAGGGTAAACCCGTTGCTACGCAACTGAGGATTAGGTTTACAAAACTCAAACTATCGGGTTCAAACTCAAACAAACCTATCGATTCGTACATTAGCCTCTCTTTAACCCAGGAAATCATGAGATGCATGGTGATGCGATAATTTATGTATCCCCGTTTAATTGAATATCTACATATAACCACATCAATCTACATAAATATAAGCATACTTATAGCCACATTTTTCAGCCAGTGTAACTTACCTGACCCGTTGAAATTAGTTCATTTCATCCACTACTCTAATCTATTTTATCCAAACGGTGTAAATATTTATACACTGTGTTCAAAAGCACAATCCGTTTTTTTCACTGTCGTGCATCGATCTGTCATACAATGTAGAGCATAACATAATGATTTATAACTTATCTGAAAATTTCATTCCATTAAATTTAATCGACCCATTTTTCTAACTTCACACTGACTTGTTCAAACTGTTGTCTTAAGATTTGTTCAAGTTACAGTGAGAATACCCGTGGAAAAAGTTACAGCCACGCGTGAAGTTAAACACTTATTATCACCTACATAGTTTTAGTTCGATCAATACAATCGTTCAAAGATATATTTTTATCCGTCCCGTGGAAAATCAAAAAACTAATTTTTATTTAAACCTAAAAACATAAGCACCCGTGGCCACAACAGTTAACAGCAAAATAAAACTACAATTCCAGTTAAGATCCATGATGTTTCCAGTTCAAAATATGGGATAATTTATGGGTGTCGATGACAACTTTTATGTTAGTAGGTGATGATGATAGAATTCGTAGTTTCTGAATGTGATTAATTATGAGAATAAAACATTTCGAATAAACCAATCATAAATGTTGAACTAAATTTTAGTTATCTTGACCTCACGGATAACTGAGGTACATTGAAGGTGAGTTGAGGCACTATGTTCAGTTATGGAAATCGGTGTTAATTGACTGAGAGGGTGGCGATGATTTTTCTTCATTGAACTTTTAATCTGAGCGTAACTTTTTTAAATAAATGATTGAAAGAGTTTTTCAGAGTTTCATTTCTGATATTTATATCATCGTGTGGACATACAAACCCACAAACAAACTCTATTCTTTTTATTTATAGGATAAGACTAGGGTAAACCCGTTGCTACGCAACTGTGGATTAAGTTTACAAAGCTCAACTATCGTATTGAAACTCAGACAAACCTATCGATTCGTTCCTTAGCTTCTTTTTAGCACAGGAAATCATTGAGATGCATGAGGATGTGATAATTTATGTGTCCTGTTTAATTGAATATCTACATATTTTTTTAGTCAATGTAATTTACCTGACCCGTTGAAATTAGTTCATCTTATCTACTTTAGCTGAACGTTGTAAAATTTTATACACCATGTTCAACAACACAACCCGTGTTTTTACAAATGTATCTGTCATACATAATGTAGAGCATAACATGGGTAATTTATAACTTTTCTGAAAATTTCATTACATTTAATTTAATCGACCCATTTGACATTAACTTTACACTGACTTGTTAAAACTGTTGTATTATTGTGAGAATACCCGTGGAAAACCAAAAAAAAAAACAATTATTATTTAAACCTAAAAACATAAGCACCCGTGGCTACAACAGTTAGCGGCACAATAAAACTACAATTACAGTTAAGATCAATGATGTTTCCAGTTCAAAATATGGGGAACATCCTTGGGTGCCGATGACAACTCTTACATGTGAGTAGGTGATGATGATAGAATTCGTTGTTTCTGAATGTGATACAATATGAGAATGAAACATTTCGAATAAGCCGATCATAAATGTTAAACTACATTTTAATTATCTTGACCTCATGGATAATTGATATATGTATCCTACATTAAAGGTGAGTTGAGGAAGCGTCAGTTCAGGTAAGTTTTTGTCATGTTGAAGGGTATGTGATGATTTGTTTTAATCTTTCGATCAAGAGGGTGACGATGAATAAACCGATGGGTTCCAAATGATAAAAAGAGGATCTGAGCGTTTCGTTTCGATCTTATATAGAGCCTAGCGTGACACACAAACGGACATGGATTTTAATTATATAGAAGACTAGGGTAAACCCGTTGCTACGCAACTGTTTGTTAAATTTACAAAGCTAACTATTTTAAAATAAATATCATAATCCGTTGTTTAAATAAGTTTAACTTGCCCGATTCAATAAAATCGGATTTAAATTTTTGTTTGGATGTTAGTTCAAATACAAAATTACAGTAATCAAGAGTACGTTACATCAAATACATTACATTACAAAATTCGTGTAAAAAATCAGAGCAACCCGTGAAAATTGAACAACTTAATAGCGCCTATTTTTTGTCCATAAACTATCATCATTTCACCCGTCCCGTTGAAAACCATAACATATTTTCATGTCATTACCCGACCTCTAATCCATGAAGAGTATTAGTAACTTAAAACAACTTGACCCGACCGCATATTTGGAAACTGCACCCACTTTTTGTAAAAATCCCAAATTCGACTTTTTCATTTTGGATTCACGAAGAGGCTAAAATATGCTATGTCCTTCACTAACGTACAGTCTATGCTCTGAACTAAGCCTAAGCCGTACAAACTATCAAATGGTTATTAGCTGTCGTTGGGTTGCACGAATTCTGACAAAAAGTGGGTGCAGTTTACAAATATGCTCTCCTCGAGAGCTCTGTCTCTGGCTCAGCAGCTGAGACTAGTCTCTCGAGGAGAGCCCTGCTCATACTTCAACATAACAACAGGGTTCTCGAGGAGAGCCTCGAGGACTCTCGAGCTGAGACTCGAGGGCACTCCTCGAGAGCCTTGTCTATACTTTTTGGGTTCAAGAGCCTTCGATGCTCTCATCGAGAGCCCAGCTGCGGTGCTAAAGTGTAGGCAGGGCTCTACTCGAGAGACTAGTCTCAGCTGATGAGCCCGAAGCCAGGCTCTCGAGGAGGGCCCTGCCTATAGTTTAACAATAGCAAACTGACTAACTCACCCAGGCCCTTGGACGTGCATGGGGCCTAAGTGACTGAGTGATGGAGTGAGGGAGTAAATGACGAGTGAGTGTATTAAAGAATGACCAAGTGGGTGGGTGAGTGAGTGAGTGAGTGAGTGAGTGAGTGAGTGAGTGAGTGAGTGAGTGAGTGAGTGAGTGAGTGAGTGAGTGATTTAGTGAGTGTTAGAAGGAGGAAGTGAGAGACTGGGTGAGTTAGTGAGTACGTAAACTGAGTGAGTCAGGCAATAAGTGAGTGAGTGGGTGAGTATGTGAGTAAGTTGGTGAGTGAGTAACAGAGTTAGATAATGAGTAAGTGACTGAATGACGGAGTGAGGGAGTAATTGAGGAGTAAGTAAAATAAATAATGTCCATGTGAGTGCGTGAGTTAGTGAGTGAGTGAGTGAGTGAGTGAGTATGTGAGTATGTGAGTAAGTTGATGAGTGAGTAACTGAGTT
>OZ038444.1:8621113-8627628 GCA_964036265.1 Daptonema setosum | reverse complement strand
TTGACGTCTTGAAACTGTAGTTAGTTTATACTTGCCATAATCAGTTCAACTACATAATTTAAACCTATCTATTCAAACAACGAGTAGTGTTATTGAAAATGAAACGATAATTTATCTCAATGATTATCGAAAAAACTTGGGTTAACGATTCAAATAAACTAATTATACTGAATGCACTTTGTGCTATTTCATTAAATCTACTGTACTGCTGAACGTACATAATAAACCGTCTGAGCTGTTATATAATTGCTAATTGAAAACATCAATCAAAAGTCATGTCAAGCCTTTCATAACAGATGAAATATTTTTGCCTTTGCCACGAGTACAACAAGCTCAAGAAAAAGATGTTTTTTTCATCATTTCAGCTCAATCGCCGATACGATTCCAAAAAATACTGAGGTAGCAAAAAAAGACATATTTGAACCAATTAATCTCTGGATAGGCTTGTGTTGGTTCAGTTTATCTTTTCTATTTAATCATTGGATCTGGTCACAGTTAAAACATATCTTCGAACGTTTTAACGGGACGAATAGTTTTTCGGAATGGATGAGCAATATTGGGTCGTGATGGTGGAGTCATTGATCACGATTTTTGTTTGAATATTTACCTCAATATTTAACTCAATTTTATGAGATGTTTCACGAGAGGAGTAAAAAATGTGTCTCTTCCATTCAATTACATAACTGACATGTACATACCTATTCAAACAAACACAGGATTGTGTTGCTGAACAGTACGGAAGAATCTATCTTAATTTTCAAATTTCAACTGAAGTAGTTTCCAATTTTGGATGATATAAAAAAATCATGGGTCGGGTAAATGCCACAGAATGCAATTTTTGTCTAAACAGGAAAAAAGAATAAACCAACGGGTTTTAGTATATGCATCTCATGATTTCCCTTGAAGCTTCGGTTCCTATAAAACTTGATCATACGAGCATAAAGAAATAGTACTTTAGCTCTGTTTCGCAGTATAAAAAAATCCCAGAACTGGTTCACAGTTTCTATGCAAAAAGTAATTTGTTCCTGCTGAAGTTTTAGTTGTAAACTTTTTATGTATACGTAAATTAAGCGAATTACGCGCGAGCATAACAACACTACTATGAGTTATCTTATTTATTGTTCGTATTATTTATTAAAGGCAAGGGGACTGTATATCATTATCATTATCAATTGATTGAACGACTTGTTTAAAGCTGGATTTTGTGGAACTTAGTGAGCATATTTTGATAAATATAATTTTCGTAAACGGTTTTGAGAAAAAAACTAAATTCAGTTCACGTTGACCGATTCGCGCTGAATAAGACTTTTCACAATCATGAAGTTGAGAATCTGGTTTTCTTAAAAGAAATTACAAAACGTGGCACTGAAAATCCAGCACAGAATCAGGCTGTATCGTGTTTCTGGAGCAACATTATTCAGCTTTTGTTGTGCTAATCTTGCAGTAATCCATAACTGCATAAAACATTTCAATTTGTAGAAAAAAATTTCTTTTATAAATTTAAAACGGTTTTACATTGTTTAGCTATGTCAAAAGTTACCGAGGGCTACTAATTCAGAATCAGTTGTCCTCGAATAGCGTAAACACAATCATGCAGCAGAGCAGTTAAGTCAAGCTGGATTTTTATAAAAACCATTTCATTTTAACATTCTAATCTCATATTTAACGTTTTATAATAATACTTATAATCAATTAGCTTCATTTGATCTTCAAAAAAATTGAAAACGGGTTAAACTTTAATTTAACAGGGTTGTGTAATTGACAGTGAGTTCACCGAATATGTCTTTGGATGTAAATTGGTTACTTCCAATAACAATTATTCCAGTTAGTAAAGGTCATGTCATAAATGTCAGAAGTGAAACGCAGAAAAAACTCTAAAACGCCGGTGAAAAGCCCTTGAAAACGCGGGGTGAAAGTCCCACGGGGTGAAAATTGTCCGAACCGTTGTACACAGCCTGTTGTCATGAACTGTGTTCGATTACACACAACAGCAAAGTTGTTCTTATTTTCTACGTGCCTACGGTAACAATTCACGCTAGTTAGAATACAACGTGCAGAGCCGCGATAAGGTAAATAACACACGCTACGTATTCTAGGTGCTAAACCTGTAACATTATAACGTTTGGAGGTTTGAGACTTGAGCGCGATTTCGGTATATTCGTCCGGATAAGTTTAAAGTATTGACTTATTGAGTCGGGTAATCAGTAAATATTATCGTGTGCGTTTTCACGGGGCAGGTGAAAACATTATATATTGTAGAAAAAAATTATCGGTTCTAAAATAATTTGAAAATTGTTTCACATTGTTTAGTTATGTCAAAATTGTTGTTTCACATTGTTACCGAGGGCCGCTTTTTGAGTATTCGGATTGATGAGTGAGTGAGTGAGTTAGTGAAAGAGTGAGTGAGTGAGTGAGTGAGTGAGTGAGTGAGTGAGTGAGTGAGAGTGAGTGAGTGAATGAGTGAGTGAATGAATGAATGAGTGATCAAATTAATTGATTATTGATTTTTAGTTCAATGTTTTTTACATCATAATGAAGACACTTTTATCAGATGGCAGATGTACTGTATACTGTAACCATGCTTTTAAGATATTGCCCGTATCATTACGCAATCACACACTCACTCACTCACTCACTCACTCACTCACTCACTCACTCACTCACTCACTCACTCACTCACTCACTCACTCATTCACTCACTCACTGACTCACTCACTGACTCACTCACTCACTCACTCACTCATTCACTCACTCACTCACTCACTCACTCACTCACTCACTCACTCACTCACTCACACACTCACTCACTCACTCACTCACTCACTCACTCACTCACTCATGCCGGGAACTGGATAAATGAAAAAGGATAACCCCAATAACTGATGGAACTCGTCACAGCATTTCTCTAACTAAAGGTTGATTGTTTACATGTCACCTTTTACATTAAAATTTCTTTTTTTCTTCAATTGTGTTACATAACAAATCATTCCGAGGAAATTCAAATTTTGCGTGCGGTAAAAACGTGAGTTCTTTCGCACGGGTTAATAATTAGTGGGTATGATGAACAAAATGACTTTACACAGGCGCGCAAATCGTTGCATGTTTCAAACTGAATATTCGATCAACCAGCCAGCTTATTTATGTACTGTATGTGCTGGTCACGTACTCACGCAGGTTATTTGGCGCGCATTTTATATAACGCGTTCCGTTGCTGATGCTCAACTTAATTCTCTCTAAAATTTCAATGAGAAATGTAACACACACCGGCCACACGGTCGGAAAAAATGAAATTTCCACTTTGGTCATTAAACGGCGTCATTATTTGAAGGTTCATCATTTATGAATAAACACGCTCGTTATGTTCAAACGTGAATTTTTTTAGGGGAACGTAGGTTGGCGCGATTCAAGCTTGTTAGAGCTGGTTATTGCAAATGTTGAGTTTTCGACGTACAGTGGTTGTGTGTGAGTGAGTGAGAAAGTGAGTGAGTGAGTGAGTGAGTGAGTGAGTGAGTGAGTGAGTGAGTGAGTGAGTGAGTGAGTGAGTGAGTTACAACGTTTTTACTGTTCTTGCCTAGCGAAAAGGTGCGCCAGACCCTATTCCATACCTCCACCAAGTTTATCATCATATTCTCGTTATAATCAGTGAAAAACTCAGTTTTAGGAAGTGTATGGCAACAGTTTTACAAGATATAACCCGCTGCACCGACAGTATATGACATTATACATTTTTCAGCGTATATCCCACGGCAAATTTGACTTTAACATCGTAATCAGAGTGTCCGGTTTAGTCTGGAAAGTTAATTTTATGCAAATCGAGATAATATTCACAGTTTGCTAGAAAATTGATTTCGTATTTCAATGAACAAAATGACAGTCGAAATTGAAATTGACACTCACTGACTGAATCACTGATACGTCATGTGTATCATACATATTATGGTTGATCTGCAAATGAACTAGACTTTGGGTTACGGTAGGTTATCCAGGCGGGGTGAAAAGACACCGCTCCAGAGTGTAAAATTTTATAATTTAATTTATAATCTTTTTTTAGGTTTTTGAAACGGAAGTAAAAAATATATCTAGATTATAAGTATAATATTATAGTATACGAACATCAATCAGTATAATATTAATTCAATTTTCCCGTGAAAAGTGTACAGTGTAAACATGTCATGTCAGTGTCATGCAGGAGTCATCAGTGTCAGTCACCTGACAGGTTGGCGCCGTTGTACTGTACATACATAGATACTACAAATCGACGTAAGCAAGCAAAACAGGTCGTTTATGTTGATTAGTCACGATGAGTGTGATCAGTAATGATTCTAATCCGAGCGGTAAACGTTAAGAAGACATACATTATGTACATTTGCATAGCATGAAAAACACGATAACTGACATGACGAGCAACACAAGAGAAGTCTGGAGTTGGTTCTGACACGTTCCATTCTTGGAACGAGGTGAAATAATCATTTTGAACATATTAGTCATCCGCCGTTCACAAAATTAAACGTTCAGTTGCCCCACGAAGTCTTAGTCAGTTCAGTTACCCTCGAAAACTAACTAGCGCTAATTGATGACGATCACTCTAGCGGAAGAGAAGGAGAATCAGGCATCCTAGGGGAAACTCATAAACTGATTTAATCAGTAAAATCAGGTAAATTCACTGCCAACACTTACAGTCCCTGCCCTAATAAACGGCCGAATTTCCATGGACCAAGCTTTGCCCATACTTGGGCAAAGCTTTCCCCAAAACTTGGGGAAAACTTGGTGTTTACTTGGTATTCCTAGTGTATAAGCATACGAAAATCACACCAAGTTTTGCCAAGCTTGGGCAAAATTTGGTCCAAGTATGGTCCAAATAAAACGTGGATGGGCCAAGCTTGGGGAAGACTTGGCCCAAAAGTTCGGCCAAGCCGTCAACTGATGTTTCAACGCATTTCGAATATTTTTTTTCTGACTAATTTTTTTAGGTTTTTTTTCAATGTGTTGGTCATTAACCATAAAGTTAGTTAAAAAGTTAAGTTAGTGAACATAATTATTGGTGTGTTCCGATGCTTGTACCACAAGGAAATCTTCCTGATCATTTTGTTCCAGTGAAACGAGTGATTACACGTTTTGTGTGCAGCAAGCTGGTGACGTCACAAAGAAATTTTGATTTGTAACACATATATTGCTGTCATTTAACAGGAAGGAAACCTACCTTAAGTTGCCCTGTGTCGCATTATAAAAAATGAATGGTTTTTTGAAAACCAATACTTAAAAAATTTCCGGTTTGAAGATTAGTTTATGGGTTGTTCAAGATGAAGACCCGCCGAAAACAACGTGTTTGCTTCAAAACAAACCATGTATAACCATGGATAAACTTCGTTGCATTAAATATCATTTTTATGTGATTTTTTTCAATGGTCCCTGTGTGGCTTTTCTTGCATTTTGCGGGATTCGCTTCAAGTGGCTTTATGAGGTGTCAAACACGAAAAAAATTACGCATGGAGGTGTGAATAGTACCAATAACTATCATTAGGCTGCGTTCAGTCTCAAAGTAAAGTTCATAATCTTGTAACTGTCTTCAAACCACCTACAAACGCATGCTTTTAGATATTACACTTGTACTGCCGAAAAACCATCTATAATTAATTAATTAATTATACAAATAAAACAGGCTTAGACACATGTTTTTCACATCTCCTAAATGTTTCAGTACGAGTTATACATCCAACCGTGTTTTATAGGGATAAAACACCCAAATTGAGGGTGTTCCTAAATATTTGACCGCCACTGTATGTGAATCGTAAAAAAACAGTGCAAAACACGAAAAGATACAAGTTGATAAAAAAAAACTATGTACGTTTAATAATACTGAAATTTTGAGAAAAATGCCAAAAACCTGTCATGGAATTTTTTTTCACTATTCAGACAGCAAGATGATGTTTCATTCACCAAAAAAAAATTTGGGGCGTCCTTTCTTTCGCTTGACGTTACTTGGTGTTACTTGGCCCAAAAATTCCCCATATTTGGTATGTCTTGGGCCAAATTTGGTTTTACTTGGCATGCCATGACTATGTTATAACACGCAATATTTTTTTACTTGGTCCAAGCTTGGGGAAGACAATTTTAGCCGTTTATTAGGGCAGGGACTGTACTTAACGGATGTACATAAGTGTTCCTTAACAATGAATGTTCAAATACGCTTCTTTTCCTTCAAAATTTAAGTTCGTTGGAAAATGTTCATGATTTATGAAAAAACTCGCTCGTTATGTTCAAACGTGAAAGTTTTTTTAGGGGAACGTAATTTGGCGCGAGTGGGTGAGTGAGTGAGTGAGTGGGTGAGTGAGTGAGTGAGTGAGTGGGTGAGTGAGTGAGTGAGTGAGCCAAAATGATACGGGCAAAAAGCATGGTTACAGTATACAGTACATCTGCCATCTGATAAAAGTGTCTTCATTTTGATGTAAAAAACATTTAACAGATGTCCCAGCGAGGTGTAATGATTGAATTTTTTTAATAACTTTCACAGTGTT
>OZ038444.1:8611113-8613613 GCA_964036265.1 Daptonema setosum | reverse complement strand
TTGAACTATAACAGCAGTTAATTTGATTATTTTGCAACGTCTGAAAGTGCAGTTGAATGTTGAGAACTCGGGTATATTGGCGGCAAATAATGAATGTCAAACTTTCATAGGTTTCTTTTATTGAACGATTTAAGCACAGATATAGTTAAAATACTATTAAAACTTATTTATTGTTGTGTTGGCAACATATTTAACACAATAAACCGCAATGATGGCGTTGTTAATGTGCCATTAAAATGACTTGATACTCGTTGAACGGGTCATCGTTTAAAAAAACACGGTACTTCACACTTTTCAGGTTTTCTTCTGAGATATGTCCAATTGTTCAGTTGTCCATTTTTAAAGTTTAGGTTAATTGCGGTCAGTTTGAGCTCTATAAAGCAATAATTAATCATAGATATATTTTAGATATTTCATGGAGTTTTCAGTTTATATCGCTTATCCATGTGCTTACACATTCAACGCAAGAAACGGCAATTATGCCATTGTTAATGTGGTATTGAAATGCTTGATATCCGTTGGAAAGGCCATCGTTATCAAAAAGTCGATATTTCACTAATTTTTCGGATTTTATTCCGTGAGCTGTTCAATCGTTTCTGGTTGCATCCTAGGACAACTGGAGACTTAAAATGACAAATTCGATGCCTTTTAAAAAGTCAGAATGAGCTGTCATCAGTCAAATTTGTTATTTTAAGTCACTAGTTGTCCTAGCATGCAACCAGAAACGATTGAACAGCTCTCGGAAGAAAATTCGAAAAACTAGTGAAATATCGACTTTTTGATAACGATGGCCTTTCCAACGATATCAAGTATTTCAATATCACATTAACAATGGCATAATTACCGTTTCTTGCGTTGAATGTGTCGCCAACACAAAAATATACAAGTTTTAATAGTATTTTAACTACAGTATATCTGTGCATAAATCGTCCAATAAAAGAAATCTATGAAAGTTTGACATTAATTATTTGCCGCCAATATACCCGAGTTCTCAACATTCATCTGCACTTTCAGATGTTGAAAAATAATCCAATTAACTGCTGTTATCAAAAATCAAATTTTTCATTCTAAAAGAAGACGATGTAGAAGAGTGGCACCGGTAGGTTGTAAAGGCAATGTACTGAGGTAACTCGTGGACTATATGCAATATTCTGAATTGCTTCGGCTATCATTGGAAATCGCCTTGAGTATAGCCACCTGGATAGGCGACCAAGCGGAACACTTCATAAATATCTATGAAGAATTTTTAGTAAAAAACCGAGTTTTGAGGCTCAAAAAGACTGCAATAAAATATAGAACAAGCTTGTGAATTTTCAGAGCAGTATCTCTTTGCTATCTTTTGATATCGCCGTTCAAAGACAAAAAATAAAAAAAATTTCAGATTTTCGAAATTTTTAATTTCGCAATTTCAAAGTCGTCGTTTTTGGGAATGGAACATCTGTGAGCCCTAATACTATGGTCGATCACTACCTACCATATAGAGGTTCTAAAACCGCTAACAGCTCAGAAAAAGTTTCGTCGACGCCCATACATACCGTAGGTTTTCTCAGGCAAGCCGATTAAACGGCGTCATTATTTTGAAGCGATGTCATGTGCATACGCAAGTAAAAAGAATTAATTTTTTTTATTAGTTGAGTTTTCGGCGTACAGTGGTTGTGTATGAGTGAGTAATAAAGTAAGTGAGTGAGTGAGTGAGTGAGTGAGTGAGTGAGTGAGTGAGTGAGTGAGTGAGTGAGTGAGTGAGTGAGTGAGTGAGTGAGTGAGTGAGTGAGTGAGTGAGTGAGTGAGTGAGTGAGTGAGTGAGTGAGTGAGTGAGTGAGTGAGTGAGTGAGTGAGTGAGAGAGTGAGTGAGTGAGTGAGTGAGTGAGTGAGTGAGTGAGTGAGTGAGTGAGTGAGCCAGAACCAGAATTCACCATTTTGATCACTCACTCACTCACTCACTCACTCACTCACTCACTCACTCACTCACTCACTCACTCACTCACTCACTCACTCACTCACTCACTCACTCACTCACTCACTCACTCACTCACTCACTCACTCACTCACTCACTCACTCACTCACTCACTCTCTCACTCACTCACTCACTCACTCAGTCACTCACTCACTCACTCACTCAGTAACCAGCATCAAACTTATGTAAAAAAATCGCGCTCAAGTTTCAAACCTCCGAACGTTGTAATGTTACAGGTTTAGCACCTAGAATACGTAGCGCGTGTTATTTACCTTATCGCGGCTCTGCACGTTGTATTCTAACTAGCGTGATTTGTTACCGTAGGCACGTAGAAAATAAGAACAAGTTTGTTGTTGTGTGTAATCGCACACAGTTTATAACAACAGGCTGTGTACAACGGTTCGGACAA
This sequence comes from Daptonema setosum, assembly GCA_964036265.1. Taxonomy (NCBI): domain Eukaryota; kingdom Metazoa; phylum Nematoda; class Chromadorea; order Monhysterida; family Xyalidae; genus Daptonema; species Daptonema setosum. Next base: position 8,611,249 of record OZ038444.1, on the reverse strand, counting down.
TTTTCACCTCGTTTTCAAGGGCTTTTCACTTGGGTTTTAGAGTTTTTTCTGCGTTTCACTTCTGATATTTATGACATGACCTCTACTAATTGGAATAATTGTTATTGGAAGTAACCAATTTACATCCAAAGACATA
>OZ038444.1:8603613-8606113 GCA_964036265.1 Daptonema setosum | reverse complement strand
AATGAGTGAGTGTGTGAATGAGTAAGTGAGTGATAGAGTGAGTGAGAGAGAGAGTGAGTGAGTAAGTGAGTGAGTGAGTGAGTGAGTGAGTGAGTGAGTGAGTGAGTGAGTAAGTGAGTGAGTGAGTGAGTGAAGGAGTGAGTGAGTGAGTGAGTGAGTTGACATAGCTAAACAATGTAAAACCTTTTTTAATTTATAAACGAATTTTTTTCTACAAAATGATATGTTTTCACCTGCGCCGAAAAAAACGCACACGATGATATTTTTGTGGACTGGTATTATATTACCAGTTTCGTTGTAGGTTTAGTATCGGTTTACTTGAATAGCTTGCTCGTTATTTAAATAATTTTGATTCTACTACTATTTTTCAGAATTCGGTAGTGAACATTCATTTTACATTATAGAGTTTTTTTTTTGTTATGTAGGTTTTTCATCGTTTATTCTACACTTCTATAAGCTGTCCTTGTTTGGCGTTTGGTTAAACAGATGTCAGCAAACCCATTTAACCGCGTTCCAGTCTTAGCTATGCTTCTGCTTAGACTGTGTTCACAACCTATGTACATACATATCGCGTTTCTGACTCAGCCTTGTTGCTGGGTTTGTGTACGCATACTATACGTGATGACGGCTATTCTTACGACAGTTGAACTTTTTTTCTTGTAAACAGGTCGCACATACGGATTTTATTTTGGCGCGAATTCAAATTGTTTTGAAAGTTTTTGGGTCGGTGACCTCGGTTTACATTAATTTAGTGACTTTTTTGACAATTTTATTTCATTTTCGGAATCTCCATCAAATTTGAGGCCAGCATGAAATTTTTCATCTTCGTACTTCAAGGTTTCAACGGTTTTCGTTTTCTTCTTCCCGTTTTTTTGATGAAATTAAAAAAATTGCAAATCGGTTGGTTTCATTGCTCGAAAAATTCATGCAGGCTCCAAATTTGATGGAGAACTCGAATCTGAAATAAAGTTGTCAAAAAGTCACTAAATTGATGTGAACCAAAGTCACCGACCCAAAAATTTCAAAAAAATTTGAATTCGCGCCAAATTTAAATCCGTACGTGCGACCTATTTACAAGAAAAAAAGTTCAACTGTCGTAAGAATAGCCGTCATCACGTATAATCAGAGTTCCTAGCTTTGGCAATGCCTATGCCCTGCTAGTGTCCCCTACTTCATCCTACCAAGAATTTGAACTACCATTGTAACTAATCGATATTGCTAAGACCGATGATGCAGATGCTAACCTGTCGTGTAATCCGTAAAATAAATCTGTTTCGCAGATAACCGTCCGGATAATAAACTTCACTTTTCCATGATCGTTTTCGAATTTTTATTTTTTGATATTAAAATGGTCAACTATAAAAGTCAAATGTGGTAGCTTACTTCATCACTTGTCTTCTTGATCTCTTTCAATAATTTTAGCTCAACCATTTTTTTTTTATTTTAGCTCAACCATTCCAGTTAGTTAGGCACATTATTGTTTGACTTGATTTTATACTTCATGTTGATTAACTGATTCCCTGACTGACTCATTGATTTATTGACTGATTCACTGTCTGACTGACTGACTGACTGACTGACTGACTGACTGACTGACTGACTGACTGACTGACTGACTGACTGACTGACTGACTGACTGGGTCCGAAGCTGTATCCGTCTGCGCTGCGGCGGACCCACCTTGGCCGAGTCAAGCCAAGTCAAATTACAGCACCTTTTCCCATATCCCGTTCTTCAATCAATTTTCACATACGTTGTCTCTGGTTTCCCCACACTGCCGGGTTTTTATTGAAGGGCTTGTCCTGCCCGTGGCAAGTCCGTCTTCGTCTCCTAATATCGGGCGATATCGAGGTCAATCCTGGCCCCACAATCACCCGACCGATTTATCACTGCGGTCAGTGCCGGGACAGACTTGTCTCAAACAGAGGCTTGCAATTCAAATGCAATAACTCCCAACAATGGTTTCACCGTAAATGCACTGATCTGACCAAGTCAACTCAATGGTCTGACAGTTGGCAATGTTCTCTCTGTTCGACCCCATCCACCTCATCCCCAATCACACAACCCCAACCACAATCAATTGCCAACCCTGCACCCATACCATGTCATCCCTCCACCTCCAGCTCTCCGGTTCCATTCAGTATTTGCTCAAACTCACTCAATATTTTACAATGGAACATAAATGGAATCGGCAACAAATTGCACGAGCTCACTCACTACCTCTCAGAAAGCAACATCCACATCGCCCTGTTGCAAGAGTCTAAAATGAGACCCAGCCACAAAACTCCCACTGTCAAGGGCTACGATATCATTCGCCTTGACCGGGCCAACCAATCTAGTGGCGGTGGCCTCCTCACCCTGGTCAAAAACACCCTGAAATGGTCTCAGGGACCCACCCTTCACACAATCAGTCCCATCGAGTTGCAGTCGATCAAAATACACTGCAACCCAAACCCCATTACTTTTCTCAATATATATATACCCCCCGCGTCATCATGCCAA
>OZ038444.1:8554579-8598413 GCA_964036265.1 Daptonema setosum | reverse complement strand
TTGTGAACAGTGATCGTTTGCGAGCCCCCTTCAATATTTTCCTTGTAACATAAGGAGTCATAAAATAATTGACATAATGATGAAAAAGGTTCCTGAATTAGTAATATAGCGAGTTAAAAGCTGCCTTATTATATCTAAAATAGACAGTTGAAGTTCGGGAGAAGTATATAATATCAAAAATAAAACAAATTAACACTTTCGTTGTTTTAGATTTTCAGGGGAATTGAACCCAGCACCACTCGTTTAACTTGCAGACCCATTATCCACTTGACTACCTTGAGAAAAATTATTTTAAAAGTTGGTTTGTTACATCTAACCTAGTTTCAAATCATAAATTTATCATTATATCTAGTGTGATATAGCTTCAAAACTTGACTATTATTAGGTTAGCGCCGAGCTGTACTTAACCGCGGACGCCATGTACCATTTGACTCTTGATTTTTTCCCTTACTTCCAGACCACTTATAATAAAGTTTTTAGGTGTTTTATTGATAATGGTACACGTCTAGAAACGAAAAAAAAATTACTTTGGAAAAAATTTGGACCGTTTTTCTTTATTTCTGTACATTTTGACGGATCATAAAAATTTATTGAAAGGTACTGATCAAGTTTTAGAAATATAGTTTATTACAAATGTATTCCCTCTAGACGTCCTGTTAAAATTAAGTTTTTACTGTTTCTGTTGTTGTTGTTGTTGAGGGTCGGTCGCTCGGCTAGTAGTCGGCGGCCGTCGCGCAGCTCCATAATTGCAGGTGCTATTGCGGATTACCCTGGGTTTGGTTAGTTATTGAGTTAACCTCTCACTTGCCCTCGTAGAGGGTTCTTCTTAGCCCATATATACAGTATATCTAGGATCTTGTACATTGCAGGGTATCTTATTGAAATCTACCCATGCTTTTAATTTATTTTATTAGGTTGGATATGGATTGTTTGGTCTCAATTCCCTTCCTGTGCTTATGCTATATTTAGCATTTTGTTTCCTAAAAGCCGAGCACTCGAAAAAGAAGTGTTCCGAGGTTTCCTCAGCCGGTCGCCAGAGGGGTCGTCCCTCCTTAACATCATTGATAGGTGTTTGTTTAGGATTGAGTGTCCAGTGGTTATTCCCACTAAGAACCTCAAATCTTGCTTTGGGAGCTTAATTATGCGTTTGATCGCAGTTTTTTCTGGCTGTCTCGTCGACAGCCTTTTGATTGTGGATAGGGTTGTGCTTTTCCATTGATTGACCCACAGCTCTCCCACAGGGGAGGCTATGAGCATGCTTAGGTAGTCTTTTAAAAACCCCTTCACTCCTGCATGCCTCCATGGCAAGTCGGTCTGCAGTTTCGTTACCTGTATACCCTGAGAGGGTATCCATTCTATACTTACTTCATTTTGTGAAGCCAGTTCGTTAACTTTCAATATGCATTTATATGTACAATTGCTTGAGGTCTTATCGCCAATTAACGATTCTATAGCATTTGAGCTAGCCAGCCGTCTCTGCTTGCAACACACTGCAACAGGGATCCAGTGAGCTCAATTGTTGGTTCCCATTGTTCAGTGTTATTGCCGCCGCTCCGGCTTTTCCCTCTTTTGTCTTGGCTCCGTCTGTGTAGCAGACTAGAGTCACATCTGAGGGTTGTTCCGGAGTGGTGTTCCCACCGTTCCCTGGATCTTATGGCCGCTTGAAACCTACGGGTTGTGGGCAGGCATTTACCGTCATCCAAGACGGTTGTTGTGTTCGCCAGAGCTCTTCTGGTCCACTTTTTTAAGTGTGCCAAGTTGTGCCTGTCGAGTTTCTTGGTATGTGTCTATGTCCTTAGGATAGGAAAGGAGACCATATAATAGGTATGGCTCCAATCCTATCCCTAGGTCACCAACACAAAACCTCTTATTTTTGTGTACTCTACTGTTTCTGTATAAATAAATTTTTTGGAATCCAATGTGGCTGATTCAGCGTGAATAAGTGAACTTGAATTTTAACCGGTTTTTTGGCGGCTCATAAATATTTTTTGAGATTACGCAGCGAATCATCTTTTCTGTATTCGATACAGCTTTAGTCATTCTAGACATTGATATAATACAATGAGTCTCAAGGCATTAAATCTTGAGATAATCTGATTTTCGAAAGAGCAAAATTCGTCAAAAATGTTGAAACTTTCTACATCAGTTTCTTCAAGTTTTTGTCAAATTACGATGATTTTATCGGAAAATGTTTGGAGAGAGGTCATATTGAAAATTGATTCCGCAAATGATAAGCTAGTTTTAATAGCCATTCGATAAGTTTGTCACGAGGAATAGAGCTTTTATGAAATTTTCCGCTAATTTTGCCTCTTACATAACCCGTGGCGTTTTTTGTGTGTTTCAATAATTAGCTGAATTGAAGAGCGGATCGTATTTCGACTTATGTAGTATACATCCAATTGAAAGTTCAATTTGATCGGACCACCCTATCGTTCATACAACAATTCTTTCTCTATTTCGCCTGCGATTTGTGGAAATTTTTTTCCATAAAATCCCTCAAAGATGATGAAAAGCTACATCCGATCTCCGTGACACTCAGGAAATCGTGTTCTGGGCACGAACTTGACCTTTGTACCAATTTTCAGCTTTTTATGTCTTACCCAGTACCCATACACCATTTTTGATGAGAAAAAAACGGAAAATCGCATTTTTATCATTTTCAGACCTGAAAAATGAAAATTTGTCCCTACGGGGTTGAATAGCCAAAAAGCTGTAGAATCGCACGAGAAAACCGATGGAACCAACTAGAAGTCAATACGAGGAGGCTAGATCGAGATACTCGCAAAAAAGCTTAACTCTATCGAACCATATTAAGGGTTAGGCCTAGCGGCCTACCCTTGATAGGCCTGGCGGCCTACCCTTGATTAAGGGTTAGGCCTAGCGGCCTACCCTTGATATGATTACGGGTGTTTAAATCGGTAATTTAGTACGTTATGTCCGTGTTCACGTAAAACTTGAAGACCTGATTGACTGCATTACCACTTATTGCAAACAGTTAGTTGTCGCATCACATTTAATTTATAATATTAAAGGGGCATTAAAAATTTTTAAATCGCCATTCTGAACTACTCCACAAATTTGGATAACATACGAAATAAGACATGAGGAATAAGTTTACACGCCCTATTAATCGTCAATTGTTTCACGTCAACAACTAAAATCGGTCTTAGAACTGTCTACACATAGCATACACATATACAGCTCATGATTGATTATGCAAAAAAATTAATCGGGTTTGCGTAGGATCGGTAAGATTTTTCCTTCAGTGTCAGTTGCATACGAGATTTTAAAATCTGAAAGTAGCAAAAAAACAGCAAATTTTTTCAATTCTGAAGTTTTTCAATCTTCCTTGAAATAAACCGTAATTATGATTTTTTTTATTAATTACAAGCCTATTATCTCGAAGAGATGAGTGCAGCCAATTTGCCCAGTAAGATTTTTCACCTTCAACAATGTCTTACAACGTATTGCATAATGAAACACGAGCAGTATACAGGGTGGCTGTAAAGTAACGACGCGTTTTCCGGCCGCCCATTTCTCAAAAAAATAATATCGTGTGATCAGTGTCTTTATAGTCAAACTTGCGTGAAAACACCTGAAAAATCGAATTATGTGGTCAGATTTGACGTATTATAATGTATTCGTAGGCCTTTTGTGGAATTTCTGTCAAAAAGCAATATTTTTTTTACTTCTTGGGTCCTAGACGGAATTTTTTTCCAATATAAAAGCTTCATAGGATTCTAAACGTTTACACACTATTTTTATAATGATTTTTAAAAAATCTCTTCGCCAAATAACACTATTGGTATCTAATGGTGAAAATTAAGCCAGCTTTCACATGTCACTTTTTACATCAGAATCTTATTTCTGCATTTTTCACCAATTATCATGCTTTTATGACCCTTAATGGTGTCTTATGACACCAGATTTGTGTTATAGGAGTTATGGAAGTATGATAATCCTACTCAAGAGTTAAATCTTCGATTTTCGAAATTTTGGAATTTTATCGAATTTCGCATTTTTTCTTTATTCATAGACACTTTTTGGTAGTGAAGTACTATGAATTCTAATTCTTTCATACATTCTTTACACATACATACATACACAAAACTCAACTTACCATTTGTTTATATCATTATGAATCCTGGTTGAAACCAATTGATACTTAATTCATATTACTATGGTCAGTTTTAATAATAATTCGGTCAGTTTTGTTGAAAAAAAAAACAAAATATCCGTTAATTTTCGAAAAAAAATAATTTGAGCAGTCCTACACTAAAATGAACCTCATAATCTGAAATTTCAAGTATGAATACATATAATTGGCATGTAAAAGTTAGTCATGCAATATAAAAGTTTTGAGAAATAGACGGCCGGAAAACGCGTCGTTACTTTACAGCCACCCTCTGCATGTTGTTGTTTTTCGCCATTTTTGCTTGTCAACTCGCTAAATCAAAGGGTATTATATACTTGAAGTGCTATGCAATTTGCCTTTTCTCTCTATTTGGGAATTTTTAATGTTCATTGTAATTATTGAAATTGCTCTATTTCCTGATTTCTATGATTTTTAAATTCTTACTTTTTTTGTTAGAAAGTACGATGCACGTCCCTGACGATTCCTGGCATCGTTAGCTTTGGCGTCGGATGTTTCAGGACGAAACGCCATAGAAATATGTAGTTTTTTTCACTCAGTTCTGATTTTAAGTTAGCTAGAATTAAAGTTATTATATTGTATCTTATGTATTATTACGTATTTCATGTTTATTTACTGATTTTAATTTGATCACTCACTCACTCACTCACTCACTCACTCACTCACTCACTCACTCACTCACTCACTCACTCACTCACTCACTCACTCACTCACTCACTCACTCACTCACTCACTCACTCACTCACTCACTCACTCACTCACTCACTCACTCACTCACTCACTCACTCACTCACTCACTCACTCACTCACTCACTCACTCACTCACTCACTCACCCACTCACTCACCCACTCACTCACTCACTCACACACTCACTCACTCACTCACTCACTCACTCACTCACTCACTCACTCACTCACTCACTCACTCACTCACTCACTCACTCACTCACTCACTCACTCACTCACTCACTCACTCACTCACTCACTCACTCACTCATGCCGGGAACTGTTTAAGTGGAAAAGGACAACCCCAATAACTGATGGAACTCGTCACAGCATTTCTCTAACTAAAAGTTGATTGTTTACGCACTCACTCACCTTTTACATTAAAATTTCTTTTTTTCTTACATTGTGATAAAGGGCTGCCTGGGATTCAAGTGAAAAGTTGTAGTGTTAACTACTCCAACGTGTGAATCGTTAGCTGCATCAAATGTAAGAGAAGATGATGCACAATAGTCGGCTGTCCAACTCAACTGAACCTAACAGCTGTATGCTATAACATGCAATCATCATGTTGAGTGGGTGCCACACAATGCCACACACGTTATATAACGTGTCATTTTTCACTTGAATCTCCAGAAGCTCTTTACATAACAAATCATTCCGAGGAAATTAAAATTTTGCGTGCGGTAAACACGTGAGTTCGTTTGCACGGGTTATTAATTAGTGGGTATGATGAATAAAATGACTTTACACAGGCGCGCAAATCGTTGCATGTTTCAAACTGAATAATCGATCAACCAGTCAGCTCATTTATGTACTGTATGTGCTGGTCACGTACTCACGCAGGTTATTTGGCGTGCATTTTATTTTTTATTTATTTTTTCCACTAAGCAGCATCTGATGCAAAATATCAACACAATGGCAAATATACAGTTTTATCCGCTGAATCAGAAAATGACATCAGATTTCATGAAAAACGTGGTATGCAAAAGTAATGATGACTTCGTGGTGAACTTTGATAAAAAATTTGATTTTTCGCTATTTCAACCCACAAAGTTGCATCTGATGATCCATATCAACGCTATAGCACTTCAACAATTTTGGCCACTGTATTCAAAAATGACATCAGACGTTCTGGAGAACCTTGTGTGCTACAGTTATGATGACATTTTCATCAATTTTGACGACAATTTGCCCTTCTAACCAATCAAGCGTCATCTACATACATACAGTTATGACTCATGAGACCTGAGTCCGAGTAAAATCTTGTTTTTTTTTTGTTTTTCGAGATAACATGTTCGGATGTTATTAGGATGCTTGACATCTATTATCCATAATACTTCAAGGTCAAGCGAATTTCTGTACAAACCGACCAATCGCACACATTATACAATCGCAGTTAAGGGGTCCTATGAAGCACAGACTGCAAAAAATATTAATTCTGATGGATTTCCTAAGTCATATTGTGATGGTCAAGTTAATTCCATAACAAAAATAGGTCAATCAAAAGACTTAGAAACTTACAAACGTCGATGACGCATGCAATTTAGCACGCGCACATTGGCCGATGGATGGGTGGTTTTCCCCACCGGAAATATGATAAACACCAAGGTAAATGAAAGTTAAAAGTTATAATGTTTAGGTTAGGTATTACGAACATTCTGTGAAATTTTGGAGGGAAAATGTTCATGGAACCAGCAGATATTCCTCAAAAACCAAAAAATCGAAGCTGTATCTAAACTTTTGAGCGCCACTGTACATAAGTGTTCCTTAACAATGAATGATCCTTAACAACGCTGATCTATAATAGGGCGAGTCAAACAGGCAATTAGTTTTGTCAAGCTTTGATTTGTTTGTCAGAATGGTGCGCATTTAAATTCAGTCCTGTGCTCAAATAAACAAAAAACGGGAAGGGTGGCGTTTCGTCCCTTAATCGAGACGCCTGGATTGGTGGGACTCATCAGTCGATAAACAATCCAAAAATAATAAATAGTGAGGAGAAGAGGTGAGGAATGAAAAAACTTAACCAAAGTAGATCACGAGTGTGTTATACTCATTTACTCATTCACATGTCAGGTATCATACTCATTGCATGTTTGTAATGCAATCAAGTATTATAACAAACTGTGTAGGAGTTTGGAGTATGAGTTGTTGTTTGAATATTCAACAAATTTATTTGAATTGAATATAATATGTTGAATGATATATTATTAAATATTATTTGTTGAATTAATATTTATATTAGGTTGAATTCACAAACTGACTTGTTATGCACAGAATTGAGCGTTAGCAGTTCAATTCTGATATCATAGCAAGGGTTCGGTGAGTATTTGAATGTAGTGTATATTTGTTGTAAGTGATGAATTTTGATAGACACCGCGGTCTTCTTATAGTGTTTTCGGAACAGCTAATCCGGTCGGCTAATATGTGTGTGTCTGTTGCTGTTCACAATGTTGCTGTGTGTCTGTTCACAATGTGCGTGTAAAAACTGAGTTAAGAGTCAAGAGTTATTGAGTGAACAGAATAACTATGTATGTTTTAAAAGATTAACAAACTGTTTTTTGCTTGTGATGTTGTATTTCCACATGAGGGTAGAGTTTCTGGCATGAAACTTTACAAGAAAAGACGTCATGTCAGAGTTTTCGTATTTGTTGGTTCGTAAGTGTTGTTTAAGTTTGGTAACTTCAGTTTTCCAGTCAGTAAGCGTTGTGATCTTCCGACAGAACTGTATCAATCTACCAGTGATGACACCAGCCATCATTTTACTATGAACACAACTTTGTTTAGTGAAAAACTTTTTTACCTTGAATGGAAAATCATCAGTTTTATCGTACAAAATGATATTTCGCGTAGTTTTGAAAAGTTGCAAGTCTAAATAGTGGATGCCATTTTGAAGCAGGCATTCTTTGTTAAGTTTCAGACTTTTATTGTACATTTTATTTGAGTGTTCTTCGAATTCGAAGTTGATTGTTAAAATATCATCAATATATCTAAATAAAGCTGTATTTGCTGGAACGTTTATGTTTTTAAGATAGCGGTATTCCATGACGGTAAGTGTGAGATCCGCAATTGCAGGACTCGCATTACCACCCATTGGTACGCCTTTGATTTGTCGATAAACATTTTTGTTAAAAATAACAAAAGTGTTATCTAGTAGTGTTTTGATTGTGTGCTCAATTAAAAAGTTGTCGAGATAAATATATTTACTGACGTTTGTTTCCTCGTTAGTGTAGAATTGTGTGCCGTAGTTGTTACGACATATAGCTAGAAATTTTTTACAAGCATTCTTGTAACAAAGGTCTATAAGCCAAAATAGGTGTTCTAGTACTGTTTCATGTTTCAACTCAGTATATAAAGTTGAAAAGTCAAAGCTGTTTCCTGTTTCAGGTATAATTTGATTTTTATTCATGAAGTTGCTAACTTGTTCACTGTCTTGTATTGATATATATAGCTTTTTGTTTGTTCGTTTTTTCTGTAATTTTGCAGTAGTTTTGAAAATGTTCTTTAATTTTGACTAGTGCTTTGAGAATTGTAACTGAAAGTTGTTTTGTAGTAGCTGTAGAAGCTCCTGCTATCATGCGAAATTTTATTGGATTTTTATGTAGTTTTGGTAATGCATATATGACTGGTATATGTTTGTTTTCTTCCGTTAATTCCATATTTAATTGAGTGTAAATTGTTTTATGAATATTTGTAATTTGTGTTACTGATTTATTGTATCGTTCATAAGCACTGCCTTGTGTGTTTAGTTCTTTATTTATGACTTCATAGTAGTAATTTTTACATATAAAACAAGGATTGTTAGCTGCTTTGTCAATAGGTACAACAATAAAGTTATTAGTTACGTCATTGAGTCGGTTCATGCTTTGATCTGGTTTGAACTTATTATGAGTTTGATAAGATATTCGCTGATAGTTATTGTTAATCATGCTCAATGTCCAAAGCTTATGATTTTCTATGTCAGTAGGGTTATTCGAAAATAGGTTTTTGTACTTGTTATAAAAGTCATCTAGTGACGTGTTTACTTTGTTTAGAAAATCATCAAAAATGAATTGTTCTCTTATTCGATGTTTGAGACCGTTTTCGAATAGTTCACGTAGGTGTGGTCTGATATGATTGTAATATTACCTGTTATAATGTGTCCATGATTTTGATCAATGAAAGCAGGATATTTATGGCAAAAACATTGTGGTACTACTGTTTTCGAATCGTTGATTCCACGGAGAAACTTATTGTAATTGCAAGAAAGTTTTCCCAGTGTTTGGTTATATTCGTATTGAATCATTACTCGAACTGGTTTCTTAGGGTTCAATAAATCTATAGCATATGATTTATTCAGAAGTTTATTTATTTTGATTCTTTCGATTATTTCATTGTTGAAGGGGATCTTCAATGAAATAGGTGTGTTTTCATTTCTCTCTTTGGTTTTTAGATCGAAATGACCCAGCATGTAAGCAAAGATAATCAAGCGTACAGACTTATCATTGAATTGATAAGCTTTTTTCAAAGCTTGTTTCAGTGTTCTTTTGTTACAAGAGTGAAGACTTTTGTAAATATCATAACTGTTTTCATCTTGGATATCCCGAAGTAGTTTTTGTGTTTTAAAGTTATCTATCTTCCGTATACTACGTCGTTTCTTCATTTTCCCTCTATAGCGTCGGTTAGTTTTCAGTTGAAAAAATGGGTTGTTTTTAACGTCGATTTCATTGATGTCCGTCGTAGAAATGTTTCCAACTTTTTTCAAATTATCATTAAGGCCAAGAGGATGTGCCGAGTTAAGAATTTGAATCCACTTAAATTCAGCTTCTCTCATCTGTTGATTATTATCAAAGCCGTGATGCAAAACTTTAACTTTCATATTTTGAACTGAATGACCTGGAGAGTAAAAAAATGCTTGACGAGTAAAGTTTTTTTATTGTTACTTAATACATCATTTCTATGTTGCCCGAATCTGGCTCTGAGTGTTTGCTTTGTTTCACCAACATATTGTTTTTCACAAAGTGTACAGTTTATGCAGTAAACTAGGTTCTTAGTATTGCAAGTAGACACTTCTTGTCCATTAGTCGTATATTTGTTGTTTGTTGAATTAGAGACAGTTGTCAGAGTTTTATTTATATAGGTACACGTCTTGCATGTTTTAGAGTTGCAAGATGTAGTTTGATTTTTTGGTTCATTGCTGTTACATTTTATTACAACTTTATCAGAGTTTAGCATAAAATGCGTGGTTTCTGACACTGTTATAAGTACAGGGTGTCCCAGCGAGGTGTGATGATTGGAATTTTTGAATAACTTTCACAGTGTTCTAGATAACAACCTAAAATTTCATAGGTTAATGAAACAGTTTTCCGCTATTATGCTGAATTTAAAATTTTTTGATTTGGTTCATTATTGCGTGTTTTACGGTCGATCAAGCAACATGCCTTAAAATTACACTTTGTAGCCAAGAATGTCGCATGAAACATTAAATAACTCTATGTTAGTTCAACTATATGGCTTGAAACATGCAACACTGATAGCTAATACCATAAATCTGAAGTGCTGGAAACAGTTTTCGATTTGATATGTTATTCCACCTTTTATTGGATATTGAAAACAGAATCGCAATTTCTAGAAATTGGTGGCGAAAAGTTGCGGTAAAAAAAAGTTTTGAAAATCAATTAATATAATGAAAAATGTACTTTGACTTCTGAAATATACCTCTTCCTGCTATTCAACACAAATTTATACAAAAATTCGGTCTTTTGTATCACTTTTTATTTTCGGTGAAAATCTCAAAAATGCGGTTGCGTTAAGAACATAAACAGGCATGTTGCTGGATCGGCCCGGCCGTAAAACACAAAATACTGAACCAAATCAGTTTTTTTTTAATTCAGCGTACTAGCGGAAAACTGTTTTATTAACCTATGAAATTTTAGGTCGTTATCTAGAACACTGTGAAAGTTATTTAAAAAATTCAATCATCACACCTCGCTGGGACACCCTGTACATCGTCCGGTTCTGCTGTACAGGGTGTCCCATTTAAAAATGAACGTTTATCATTGCCCTGAAAACCGCAATTTCTAATCGATTTCAAAAAATTTTGCGCCAAGTTGTAGACAATTTTTGGAAATTTTGTTTAGTTTTTTACTTTTCAAAATCGAAGATACAAGTCGGTATTTATGGCAAATTTCCTAACACCCCTGTTTTTGGCGTTTTCACATCAGTTAGTTGACGTTTCAATGTGCAGTAGGGTAACACAAGTTCAATCATTTTGGTTCTATCGATACAAATAAAGGTAACTGACTATATTAATAAAACACGGAAAACGTTAAAACCAAATTGGTGAGAACATAACATAACCAACTGCAGCCTGCCAGTACCCTCCGTTGCGATATCCCTCCAATATCTTAAAAGCATGGTTACAGTATACAGTACATCTGCCATCTGATAAAAGTGTCGTCCTTTTGAAGTAAAAACATTGAACTATTAGGCAATAATTATTTAATTTGACCGCATTCACTCACTCACTCACTCACTCACTCTCTCACTCACTCACTCACTCACTTTAGCTGCATAATATAATTATAATTGCAGAGTTAAAATATAAACAGATAACCTGATAAAACGTTTACGTTATTGTTTAATTTCAGAGAACAGTCAAAATGTTGCTATTTCTTGATTAATGCAGCAATGACGGTCGGTTAAAAATTTTCATACCACCACAGCTGATTGTCCAAAACATAAAACACAAAAATGCATCAAACAACTTGAGAAAATTAACGCCCCACCACAGCTGATTATTCAAAACTAAAAACACAAAAATGCAACAAAGAACTTGAGAAAATTAACGCCATGTCATGCGTAATAATCAACAGTGTTTTGCAAACACTCTTGATTAATGTCGCACTGAGATTGTTCTATTTGTAGTGAAAGATCAGGTTGTTCTGTTTTGTTTTCATGCGCATGCACCAGGGTTTGCATGGGCACTTTGCCGCGAATACAGCTACATGTGCTATCATAGAGTAGCTGCATAATATAATTATAATTTAGAGTTAAAATAAAAACAGATATCCTGATAAAACGTTTACGTTATTGTTTAATTTCAGAGAACAGTCAACATGTTGCAAATTCTTGATTAATGTAGCAATGACGGTCGGTTAAAAATTTTCATCCCACCACAGCTGATAGTCCAAAACTAAAAACACAAAAAAATGCAACAAAGAACTTGAGAAAATTAACGCCCCACCACAGCTGATTGTCCAAAACTATAAACACAAAAATGCAACAAAGAACTTGAGCAAATTAACGCCATGTCATGCGTAATAATCAACAGTGTTTTGCAAACACTTTTGATTAATGTCGCACTGAGATTGTTATATTTGTAGTGAAAGATCAGGTTGTTCTGTTTTGTTTTCATGCGCATGCACCAGGGTTTGCATGGGCACTTTGCCGCGAATACAGCTACATGTGCTATCATAGAGTAGCTGCATAATATAATTATAATTTAGAGTTAAAATAAAAACAGATATCCTGATAAAACGTTTACGTTATTGTTTAATTTCAGAGAACAGTCAAAATGTTGCTATTTCTTGATTAATGCAGCAATGACAATCGGTTAAAAATTTTCATACCACCACAGCTGATTGTCCAAAACTAAAAACACAAAAATGCAACAAACAAACTGAGAAAATTAACGCCCCACCACAGCTGTTTGTCCAAAACTAAAAACACAAAAATGCAACAAAGAACTTGAGAAAATTAACGCCATGTCATGCGTAATAATCAACAGTGTTTTGCAAACACTCTTGATTAATGTCGCACTGAGATTGTTCTATTTGTAGTGAAAGATCAGGTTGTTCTGTTCTGTTTTCATGCGCATGCACCAGCACTTTGCCGCGAACCCAGCTACAGGTCCGTGACATTTTTTATGCCGGTTTGACTCCGGCCCGACTGCATATTTGTAAACTGCACCCACTTTTTGTCAGAATTCGGGCAACCCAACGACAGCTAATTACCATTTGATTGTTTGTACGGCTTAGGCTTAGTTCCGAGCATAGACTGTACGTTTGTGAAGAAGATAGCATAGTTTAGCCTTTCCGTGAATCCAAAACGAAAAAGTTGAATTTGAGACTTTGACAAAAAGTGGGTGCAGTTTCCAAATATGCGGCCCGACTCCTTACCGACTCCTATAGAGCCCCCTTTCCCGGGCCTATACTAAAAATCTCCGACTCCTGCTCTACCCTTGTTTGACTCCCTCTCTACTATTCAACGGGTCTCCCCCTAGTTTTACTTTATCACTCACTCACTCACTCAGTAACCAACATCAAACTAATGTACAATGCTCCAGATTTTCAATGCTATGAATTAGTTGATTACTAAATTTAAAGGCCCCTCGAACGATGTACAAATAACCCGTTCAAATTTTACGTGTCTTGTGCTTGTCAGATTTAACATCGGTTCAATGAACTCATAAAATCCGAATACTTAAAAAGTGGCCCTCGGTAACTTTTGACAAAAAAAAAATTAGAAACCGTTTTCAAATTATAACCGATAATTTTTTTCAACAAAATAAGATGTTTTCACCTGCCCCGTGAAAACGAACACGATAATATTTAATGATTACCCGACTCGATAAGTCAATACTTTAAACTTATCCGGTCGAGTACTCCAAAATCGAGCTCAAGTTTCAAACCTCCGTAATATAATAATGTTAGAGGTTTAGCACCTAGAATACGTAGCGCGTGTTATTTACCTTACCGCGGCTCTGCTCGTTGTATTCTAACTTGCGTGATTAATTACAGTAGGCACGTAGAAAATAAAAAAAAGGTTTGTTGTTGTGTGTAATCGAACACAGTTTATAACAACACGCTGCTCACGTACTCACGCAGGTTATTTGGCGCGCATTTTATATAATCGCGTTCCGTTGCTGATGCTTAACTTAATTTTCTCTAAAATTTCAATGAGAAATGTAACACGGTCAGAATAAATGAAATTTTCACTTTGGTCTTTAAACGGTGTCATTATTTAGAAGAGTAGTCATGTGCATACGCTAGTAAAAAGAATTAATTTGTTTATTAGTTGAATGAATGAGTTATATAAAGGTTCAAAAAGTAAAAGTTAAGTGGTTTATTAATAACATAACTTTTGGTAATAAAATATTTGAAAACTATTCATATAATAACGCGATATTTTTAGTGAGTAAAGCCCGTATGTTGTTTGTGCAAACAAAAATATTGCCCAAAACGTCTGATAATGAAACATCAGATATCAGTGTTAGCACGCACATCAATCATCATCACCCCATTCTATACTGTGTTAAGCTATGGTGTCAACTGAGTTGTGTTGAGGTTACTGATGTTTCATTATCAGACGTTTTGGGCTATATTTTTACTTGCAGAAACAACACAAAGGCTTTAGTACGGGGGGGGGGGGAGGGAATCGGTCATCTTTGCCACCGAGACAAGTTTGCCACTCTAAATCGAGACAAGTTTGCCACTTTTTTGGGGGGTTTTCAGTGGCAAACTTGTCTCACCCAAAAGGTGGCAAACTTGTCTCAGTTATTTCACGAGTCATGTTTGCCACTCATTTCCTGAATTTTGAGTGGCAAACATGTCTCGTGAAATACCGAGACAAGTTTGCCACTTTTTGATGAGACAAGTTTGCCACTGAAAACCCCCCAAAAAAGTGGCAAACTTGTCTCGATTTAGAGTGGCAAACTTGTCTCGGTGGCAAAGATGACACACAGTCGGGGGGGAGGGGTATCTGGCGTGCTGACTATTTTTCGCTATCTGACGAATTTGCACGCCAGCTTACGCCCCCCTCCCCCTCTGGCTCATGCCCCTTCCTCAATCATGGTCCCTAACCTACCAAGATGACTCATCCCCTCTAACCTGGGAAACTGGGGGAAAGGGTTCTGTACAAAAAAACATGATGATGAAAAAACCTTAACATACAAAAATAAAAAAAAACGCCAAGCGCGCCAAAAAAATTACATGATAATGTAGAAAAAAATAAGAAAATAAAAATATATATATAAATTTTTACTGCTAATCCAAAAAATCCAATAATGTGTGCTGCTGCTGCTGCTGTTGTTGTTGTTGTTGTTGTTGTTGTTGTTGTTGTTGTTGTTGTTGTTGTTGTTGTTGTTGTTGTTGTTGTTGTTGTTGTTGTTGTTGTTGTTGTTGTTGTTGTTGTTGTTGTTGTTGTTGTTGTTGTTGTTGTTGTTGTTGTTGTTGTTGTTGTTGTTGTTGTTGTTGTTGTTGTTGTTGTTGTTGTTGTTGTTGTTGTTGTTGTTGTTGTTGTTGTTGTTGTTGTTGTTGTTGTTGTTGTTGTTGTTGTTGTTGTTGTTGTTGTTGTTGTTGTTGTTGTTGTTGTTGTTGTTGTTGTTGTTGTTGTTGTTGTTGTTGTTGTTGTTGTTGTTGTTGTTGTTGTTGTTGTTGTTGTTGTTGTTGTTGTTGTTGTTGTTGTTGTTGTTGTTGTTGTTGTTGTTGTTGTTGTTGTTGTTGTTGTTGTTGTTGTTGTTGTTGTTGTTGTTGTTGTTGTTGTTGTTGTTGTTGTTGTTGTTGTTGTTGTTGTTGTTGTTGTTGTTGTTGTTGTTGTTGTTGTTATTGATGTGTTTTCCTGTCTTCTACCCCCTGACTCACTCATCAATCACTCGTTCATTGTTGTAGACTATGATTAGAGATTAGACTCTGTTGAGAGTTTCTTAGACTCTATTGAGATTTTCTTATACTCTATTGGGAGTTTCCTAGACTCTCGTGGCTCTCATGGCACTATATAAGGGGGGCATGTTTTCTCATCATTCATTATCAACATGTTACGGATGCAGCAAGTGTCATCGGCTTTTTTTCGTCTGGTTCCAAGTTCCAACAGATTCAGGCATGAACGTCTTTTTCACAAGTTGGATGTAGAGGATGATGTAGAAGATGACGTCATAGAAGATGAAGAACCCAAAGACCAAGATGAGCAACCGTCCAATATGGAGCAAGAGACCGAGAGCGTTGAATGTGAATATGAAGATCGATGGGATGAAGTTATCAAGTATGTATGTGAACAAACCAATAACGTTTCGATGATTTTGAAGGTACCGTATTTGAGTGAATTCGTTGAACATATGAAGCTCATCTTGGTCTTTGGGTTCTTCATCTTCTATGACGTCATCTTCTACATCATCCTCTACATCCAACTTTTGAAAAGACGTTCATGCCTGAATCTGTTGGAACCAGACGAAAAAAGCCGATGACGCTTGCTGCACTGTAACATGTTGATAATGACTGATGAGAAAACATGCCCCCTTATATAGTGCCATGAGAGCCATGAGAGTCTAGGAAAATCCCAATAGAGTATAAGAAAATCACAATAGAGTTTAAGAAACTCTCAACAGAGTCTAATAAAATAATGATAGAGTATAAGAAACTTGCAATAGAGCCTGGTAAAATCGCAATAGAATATAATAAAATACTGACGAAATTTTGAGATCTAAGTGAGTGATGAGTGAGTTAGTGGGTAGAAAACAAAAAACACATCAATAACAACAATAACAACAACAACAACAACAACAACAACAACAACAACAACAACAACAACAACAACAACAACAACAACAACAACAACAACAACAACAACAACAACAACAACAACAACAACAACAACAACAACAACAACTGCAGCAGCAGCAGCAGCACACATTTTTAGATTTTTAGGATTAGAAGTTTGTTTTATATTATTTTTTTATTTCTTATTTTCTTTATTACATTATTGTGTAATTTTTTTTGGCGCGCTTTGCGTTTTTTTTTTACTTTTTATGTATCATAAGGTTTTTTTATCATCATGCTTTTTTGTATAGAACCCTTTTCCCCCTTTTTCCCAGGTTAGGGGGGATGAGTCATCTTGGTAGGTTAGGGACCATGGGGGAGAACCACGCCAGAACCCACCCCCCCCCCCCCCCCCGTACTGCTTTGATGCTAAACAGTTTCTCACTCACTCACTCACTCACTCACTCACTCACTCACTCACTCACTCACTCACTCACTCATTCACTCACTCACTCACTCACTCACTTACTCACTCACTCACTCACTCACTCACTCACTCACTCACTCACTCACTCACTCACTCACTCACTCACTCTCTCACTCACTCACTCACTCACTTTTACTAAACACTTTTCAACTTACTGTAACTATTCCTTTATTTTACTTTATCACTCACTCACTCACTCAGTAACCAACATCAAACTAATGTACAATGCTCTAGATTTTCAATGTTATGAATTCGTTGATTACTAAATTAAAAAAAGCCCCTCAAACGATGTAAAAATAACCCGTTCAAATATTACATGTCTTTTGCAATGAACTCATCAAATCCGATTACTTAAAAAGTGGCCCTCGGTAACTTTTGACATAACTAAACAATGTGAAACCGTTTTCAAATTATTTTAAAACCGATAAATTTTATCTACAAAATACAATGTTTTCACCTACCCCGTGAAAACGCACACGATAATATTTACTGATTACCCGACTCTATAAGTCAATACTTTACACTTGTCCGGACGAGTACACCAAAATTGCGATCAAGTTTCAAACCTTCGAACGTTGTAATGTTACCGTTTTAGCACCTAAAATACGTAGCGCGTGTTATTTACCTTGCCACGGCTCTGCTCGTTGTATTCTAACTTGCGTGGTTAGTTACCGTAGGCACGTAGAAAATAAGAACAAGTTTGTTGTTGTGTGTAATCAAACACAGTTTATAACCACAGGCTGTGTACAACGGTTCGGACAATTTTCACCCCGAATGACTTTCACCCCGCGTTTTCAACGGCCTTTCACCGGGGTTTTAGAGTTTAAGTTAATTTTGACATGACCAATAAGTCACTTTTCCATTTTCAGTCAACGTCAACCAAATACAGTAATCAATCATTTTAAGTGTACTTGTATGTAATTGTAATTTGACTCGAGTGAAATTTACATTTAATTTCAATTTAACTAAATAGATACTTGTTGATTCTTGCTGCGATAAATTTCATGATTTGTTCTTTTGTCGACAACTGCCGTTGTGGATATAACCGATTAATTTTATTTTGTAGCTAGAAATTTCCACCTAATGTTTTTCTCTTAAATTTTCAGATTCTGTACTAAATAGAAAAATTACACGCGACTTATTACAAAATCTGACGAATCGTCATAAATCGAAAGAAAATCTGAGCCTAACAGTCAAGGAATTATGGTGTGATTGGCGCAAAAAAGGAAACAATAAGTGTTGCGCGCAGCAGCTATGGAATTACCGAAAGATTAGCACAGCAAATGTTGAAAATGTTGCTCCAGAAACACGATACAGTCTGATTCTGTACTGAATTTTCAGTGCCACGTTTTGTAATTTCTTAAAAACAAGATTCTCAACTTCATGATTGTGAAAAGTCTTATTCAGCGCGAATCGGTCAACGTGGACTGAATTTGGTTTTTTCTCAAAACCGTTTACGAAAACAATATATTTATCAAAATATGCTCACTAAGTTCCACAAAATCCAGCTTTGAACAAGTCGTTCAATCAATTGATACTGATAATGATATACAGTCCCCTTGCCTTTAATAAATAATACGAACAATAAATAAGACAAGCAACTAAAAATGCCCTGAAGGCATGGGGAGTAACGAATATGGTTCGATCCTGGCAAGTACGAGACAAGAAATTTTTAGTCTCATACTCTAAATAGTCTGATTGTGAAAAAGCAGGAAACAAGATTTGCGATGAATCACGAAAAAAGTTTGTACTTCATTAAATTAAGAACCAAACCATATTACACAAACCATATTTGGAACTTTTCGGTGAAAACAAAATCATCTTTATTTCGTCCAGCTCCTTGTGAGCATGGATCCTTTTCTTTGATTAGTGTGACGGATCTGCCACGAAACTAATTTCCTATCAGTTCAATAACGATGAATTTTTTTGAAAGACTTTTTTTAAATTGAATTCCAGTATTTAATCAAGAAAAATCTTAATGATTACCACAGTACTCGTGAAAAGTTCCAAATATGTTTCGTGTAATTTGGTTTGGTTCTTAATTTAATGAAGTACAAACTTTTTTCGTGATTCATCGCAAATCTTGTTTCCTGCTTTTTCACGATCAGACTATTTAGAGCATGAGACTAAAAATTTCTTGTCTCGTACTTTTTCACGATTGGACTTACCAGGATCGAACCATATTCGTTACTCCCCATGCCTTCAGGGCATTTTTAGTTGCTTGTCTATAACTTTTTCATGTGTGAACAAATCACATTTAGATTATGTGAAAAGGTCACAAATGCTTAATGAGCTTAAAAAACTCATAGACTTTGTGAACTTCAGCCCTGCAATAACTTAGCCCTTCATTAAGTATAGAAGTAGAGAAAAAATCGTGAGCACCTGGATCGTTTGCGAGCCCCTTTAATTTTTTCTCTATCTATGATAAATATGATGAAATTGCATTCACTGACTACATTATTATGTCACAATTGAGCACATCCGTCCATTTTAGATTCCATTTTAGATTGGTGTGCGTTGATATTTTTGATGAACAGTCAGTTTTGCACAAGACAATTGGTTTGGACAACATATGAACATTTCCGATCAATGAACATCTCAGTATAATGAACAATTCAGAACAATGAACAATCAGAATAGTGAACATTTCAGAACTATGAACATCTCAGTATAATGAACATTTCAGAACAACGAACATTCAGAATAGTGAACATTTCAGAACAACGAACATTCAGAATAGTGAACATTTCAGAACAATGAACATTCAGAATAATGAACAATCAGAATAGTGAACATTTCTGAATAATGAACAAATCAGAACAACGAACATTCCGAATAGTGAACATTTCAGAACAATGAACAAACAGAAAAGTGAACATTTCAGAACAATGAACATTCAGAATAGTGAACATTCAGAATAAAGAACATTCAGAACAATGAACATTCAGAATAGTGAACATTTCAGAACAACGAACATTCAGAATAGTGAACATTTCAGAACAACGAACATTCAGAATAGTGAACATTCACAATAGTGAACATTCAGAATAGTGAACATTCAGAATAAAGAACATTCAAAATAGTGAACCTTCAGAAGAATGAACATTCAGAATAATGAACAATCAGAATATTGAACATTTCAGAAAAATGAACATTCAGAATAGTGAACATTCAGAATAAAGAACATAAAAAAATTGTGAACATTCAGAATAATGAACATTCAGAATAATGAACAATCAGAATAAAGAACATTTCAGAATAATGAACATTTCAGAATAATTCAGACTAGTGAACAATCAGAATAATGAATATTTCAGAATAATGAACATTCAAATTAGTAGACATTCAGAATAATGAACAATCAGAAAAATGAACAAACAGAATTGTGAACATTCAGAATAATGAGCATTTTTTTGGTAAATTTATCGGGGTTTGAGTGATAACGGCCACCAGGTGCTATCGAGCAGTAGCAAGCTACCGATAATTTGATAGGCGCCATACCGTCCCGGTTGAACCGAGTAACGCAGGAAGAAAGCCCTGCTCCTCATTTTGCGACCCCGAAGGGATAGAGGATGAGTGATCCTTGCTTGGTGTGCATACATACTTCTATCTTCAAGACACCAGCTTATAGTGCGATGTCTTTAACGCCCCTCACCACCAGGGCAGCCAGTCTCAATCAGTGACCGCGGGAATCGAACCCACGACCTAACGCACTGGAGCGTAGCGCGTTAACCAATTGAGCGACGTGGTCGACCAACATAGAAATGAGAAGAGGTGGGAAGACTGAAATTCACCCTCTTTGGCGTTTTCAAAAACGTAGATTCTGTTCCCTAGGGTGTTGATATGTGAGATGGCTTAAAAACCGTCGATTTCCCCTCCTTGACGAAATTCCCCTCACTTTGGATATTAGAATCGTCCGCCAGGGTCAGTCAGTAACACATTTGGTCCGGTGACTGTTCAAGGCAGATTAATTCAATGAAAAGGACTTACACTGCTCATGATTGATTATGCAAACGATTGAATCTGGTTTATAACCACAGAAAACCCAGCGCAAGATTTTTCCTTCAGTGTCAGTTGCATACGATATTTCAAATACTGGAAATGACTCAAATTAGAGCAAATATATAAAAATTCTAAATTAATAACATGCCGTTGCCTCGAAGATATGAGTGTAGAAAACTTCCACTCCTTCAACAAAGTTCGAAAGTTTTACGACCTATGGCATAATGAAAGACGAGCAGTATAATCGATGTTGCATAGACTTTACTTTACTTCATCATCGTTAATGCTGATCGTTTGAATGAGCTCAAATGGTTTTAAGAAATGTTAATCTCGATAAATCTGCTTCTTTTAACGGCGTTGGTATTGGTTATTTCAAAATACCGTCAAAGATGGATGATCTGGATCAAACAGCGTTTGCACATCTACGTGTGTATGGCCAAAATCAATGGACCGCATGCCATTCCGTTATTGGGCTCGACTTATCAGTTCAAATTCGACATGATTGGTTGGTGGTGTTAATCAGTCACTCAGCCCTTTAGTCAGCCAGTCAGTCAGTCTGACCGTCATGCAGTAGGTTAATTATTTAGTCAGTTAGTCAGTCAGTCAAACAGTCAGTCAGTCAGTCAGTCACTAGGTCATTCAGCCCGTTAGTCAGCCAGTCAGTCAGTCTGACCGTCATGCAGTAAGTTAATTATTTAGTCAGCAGTCAGTCAGTCAATCAGTCAGTCAGTCATTCAGTCAGTCAGTCAGTCAGTCAGTCAGTCAGTCAGTCTGTCAGTCGGTCAGTCAGTCGGTCACTCAGTCCGTAATGCAGAATTCGTCGACCAATTCACAGCTTGGATGAAACACTACAATAGAATCCATAATATGATGGCAATCTGGTTCGGCCCAGAACCGATGATCTTCGTGGGCACGCCTGAAACGGCTGAGGTTGAACAAATATTTCAGTCAGTCAGTCCGTCCGTCAGTCAGTCAGTCAGTCAGTCAGTCACTCAGTCACTCAGGCACCCTTAAAACGGCTGATGTTGGACAAATTTTTATGTTACAAATATGAAACAATATAGTTAATCAGTAATGAACTTTCACATCACAGTCAGTACACGTTTCAGTCCGTCAGTCAGTCAGTAAGTAAGTCAGTCAGTCAGTCAGTCAGTCAGTCAGTCAGTCAGTCAGTCAGTCAGTCAGTCATTCAGTCAGTCAGTCAGTCAGTCAGGCACGTCTGAAACGGCAGAGACTATTTCGGTTATGTTACTACGATAATTACTCAGTCAGTCAGGCAGTCAGTCAGTCAGTCAGTCAGTCATTCAGTCAGTCAGTCAGTCAGTCAGGCACGTCTGAAACGGCAGAGACTATTTCGGTTATGTTACTACGATAATTACAGTTATGTAAGTTCATGATTAAATCGCATTGCCTGAGAAAACCTACGGTTTGTATGGGGGAATGCGTCTACGAAATAAATTTTGAACTTTTGGTGGTTTTAGAATTGCTATATGGTGGGTAGTAATCAACCATAGTATTAGAGTTCACAGATGTTTCAATTCCGAGAACGAGAACTTCAAAATTTGAAAAACGAAATTTCACAGAATTTCTAAAAATCCAGTTTTTCTTCATTAAAACGCCGATAACAAAAGATAGCGTAAAGCTATCGATCTGAAATTTAATGTGTTTGTTCTTCGTTTTACTGCGGTCATTTTGAGTCATAAAACAAAGAAGTTTGGTCATTATTTGTTGTAAAAAATTTTGAAAGTTGGCCTTTTGGTCGACTATTGGGGGATGGGGTAAGGTTTGCCCCGATTTTCCCAATTATCTACCGCAGAACTGAATATGCCGTATAGCCCACGAGTTACCCCAATAGGTCGGCTTCAAAACCTAATGGTGCTACCCCCCCCCCCCACATCGCCTTCGTTTCACATGAAAATTTTGATTCTCTGAAAATTTCAAAAAAAAATTCATGCATTTTTTTATATCTCCAGGAACCATCGAATTCTTGAGACAATAGGTATAGGGCTGGTTTTATTCAGATTTTATGGTAAGAGTTACAGTAGTTCTGATGTTCCGGGTTTGACTTAATCAGAATCACGTTCTGTACGAATCTCAAAATTTATGTAATATCTTTGATTCTCAAGTCACTATACTTGTTTAGTTAATCTGGAAAGCAACCAAATGTTTTACTTTACTAAATTACCAATGGGACTGCACACATATGCGCTGTCAATTCGGCAAAAAGTGACAGGAATAATGTCGAAAGATAGATAAATGTATTTGTTAAAGGATATATCTTACATGTATTAGTATGTTACGTGAGTGAAGAAATTTTATTGGAACACCTAGATCTACAGGATGTTGCAAAAAAGTGCCAACAGTTTGGTGCTGAATATCTTGTGACAGAATTCAATCAAGCTGAAGTTTTCAGGGATACACATGAATTTATGGGGGAGGTTACTCAAATGGGTACAAATATCCATATATGGTGCGCACCATATATGGATTCTTATGTGGTGATCACCACAAATGACAGCACCAAATATGAACCTTTTTTCAAACACCAGTAATGTGCGGAGCTCGGCCAGCACCATATATGACAAACACCGCTGACGAAATCACCAAATATGGAGCACCAGTCATGTCAGGTGATCACTGTTCATGAAAGGTGATCACCATATATGAAAACACCATATTTGACGCATTGGTGCATTCATGGTGATCACCAATCATGTATGGTGATCACCATATGTGAATATTTTTTGGTCATATAGTTGTGGTATGGCAACTTTAGCCGCTCAAGAGTAGACTTGCTAATATTCGCACTTGATTACATAAACCCTATATTTGAATTCAGTCATCATATTACTATTTTGGATTATAAAATATTCTTGTATGTTCGGAAGATCGCCGCTGAAGGCTGGGAATAAAGTGAAGGCTTTGAATCGAACTCGGACCGTTCTTTTAATACCTAAAACCAATACCTTGGAGCATAAGGCTTATTTTCACTACTTGGCGCTCCTGTTTTTCGCTGAACTCCAACCTAACGGTGCCGAATTTCTCGAGTAAAATTTTCAAAATTAATCCAGCCTTAAAAAAAATTCGTGAAGAATTTAAAATTTATAAAATAAATTCGTGAAGAATTGCGATGGCCGATGAAAATAAATTTGTGAAAAATTTATTCGTCTACAAAATCGACTTCGGAGGACACGGTGAACCTGAAGAATGGCCGCCGCACGCAATCGTATGACCAGGGAGTTTGAATTGAAGCAGGATAGTGCTTATGTTTTGTTTTATAATGTCGTGAAGACTAAGGATTTGAAACCGGCCGGTCGTTTATACCAAAATTTCGTGTCAGTAATCAAGACACACTCTTCACTCAAACATCTGAATATTCCGGCATTGAATCGATCTGATAACTTTTGTAATTTATGTTGCCGTATTGGATGGATAATTGAGGAGGTGTTTTCGACTGTAGATTCGATCCCATGGCCCCAACCACCGTCGAGTGTCAGACCAGATGTGAGCGGGAACACCAGCGGTGCCGAAACGCCTACGAACCTGAGCGTGTTATGGGATGAAATGGACGAGGAGAAAGGTGAAATGGACGGCAACAATGGAGATGAAAACAGGTGCAGTTTTTATGAAGTTAATCAGAGAGTGGCCGTGGGCGATGCCGAGAACTCTGGTACTGGTCGCCGGTTCTCCATCGTTGCAGATAGTGAGGAGGGTACTGGGTTGTCCGGCCCGCCCCCTACTATGAGTTCGAGTAGGTTTAGGGTTAGAAAGCGGCTTTCAGGTGTTAGTTCAGCCGTCAAGTCTTCGTCTATGCCCCGTGACGAAGCGCACAGTGTCCTGAGATCGGGTTTGGTCAGTGACGGAATTGTGAATGGTTTACCTAGACCGGGTTTGGTCTATGACGGTACTTCCAGCTCACCTAGACCGGGTTTGGTCGATGACGGTGCAGCGAAAACGCCTAGATCGGGTTTGGTCTACGATGGCGACAGTGTCCTGAGATCGGGTTTGGTCGGTGACGGAACTGTGAATGGTGTACCTAGACCGGGTTTGGTCCATGACGGTACTTCCAGCTCACCTAGACCGGGTTTGGTCGATGACGGTGCAGCGAAAACGCCTAGATCGGGTTTGGTCTATGATGGCGCGACAGGCAGCTTACCTAGATCGGGTTTGGTCAATGATGGTAGTCCCAATGATGACTCCGAGTGGCCGCGCCGTGAAGGTGTCACGCTGAATTATGTCGCGAAGACAGATGACACCGGTCAAGATGATTCGTTGAACATCCTGAACTATACGATTCAACGTTTGACGTCACAACAAGAGCAGTCTTCACGTCTACTGGTTCAGCAAAACGCCGAGATGGTGTTGGCAGGTGCCGGATACGAAAAATTCTATGGCTCCCGACCGCATATTTCCAGAAACTATAAAGTTTTTTTTCACCAGTAAAACTTTTCCCTGAACTATCATGAATGGTTTCGAACAAGTGAACAAATAAAAAAATCAAAAAATAATCAAATAAAAAATAATTTTTTTTGATGGAATTTTCATTCTCAGAAAATTCAGCTTGCTTTGCTGATTTTTTTCATGTATTTTTCATGGAAATACGTTGATTATTGAATGGTTAAAATAGCTCTCAAAAATTGAATTGATTTTAAAAAATTATTTTTAACATTTTGTTAATCAACTTGTTTCCATGAGAAATACATGTTATAAAAACACCGTTCATGAGTGTTTTACATCTTAAAAGTTATGGCTAATGGTTCGGTTAGTGGTGACATGAAAAACCACGCTGGACACCTCCGCTTCGCGGTGCTAACGGTCCAAGGCGGGGGCATAAAACTTAGGTTTCAGTGTAGGCTTAGGCTTAGGCTTAGCCTTTGGAGAAGGGCTCAGGCGCTACGCGCCCAAGCCCTTCCCAAACCCTAAGCCTAATCCTAAGCCTAAACTGAAAACTAACTCTTAGCCTCATACTCGGCGATCTCGCTCAGAACGAACAGTCTGTGATAATGACTAAGCCGAAGCCATAAAAAACAATGGGAAGTTTTGATTTAAATGAAAACGCTAAAATGGGATAGCTTATTCATAACTAAATTTTTATAAAAATGAAAAAAACAACAAAAAAATAATTATTTTTATTTTTTTGAAAAAAATTTCAATCGTTCATTTGTGCGAAACTATGTTTTTGTGAATTCATAATGGTTCAGGGAAAAGTTTTACTGGTGAAAAAAAACTTTATAGTTTCTGGAAATATGCCTCCCGACCTGAAGACTTAAAGTCATGGCTGTTTGGCCTAGAAAATCGATTACGCATGACCAAGACGACAGATGACGCTGTGAAAGTGGGTAATCTTGTGAATTGTCTAGCTGGTATGGCACGCCGACAGCTTCATGAAGATCTGGAACATCCTACGTTTGACACAGCCATCGATTACCTGAAACAGAAATACGCTGACAACAGCTATGATGCGCTGAAGTATCAACAGTTCAGAAGCAGACTACAGCAGCATGGTGAGTCAATCGAGTCTTATGCGAGAGAGCTAAGGCTCACGTTCCCGTTTCAACAGTGTGGCTCGCAGCAGTCTAACCTGATGCTAATGGAACAGCTACAGCGAGGTGTGCGAGACACAGAGTACAAGCTGTACGTCCAGGAACGTCTGTTGGACCCCAAGAAAACGTTTGATGATGTGGTGAACAAATTGAGCCTAAAAGAACTGGCTAAGAATACCACTGATGTTTGGCTGAAACAAGACCGTTGTAAAGAGCGTGCTCGTGATGATGATCGTCAGCAGCAAGAAGTCAGAGTCAGGCTTACGCGACACCGAGCACAGTCTGACAAAAAAACCGTTCAGTGCTACAGATGCCAAGAATTTGGGCACTATGCATCTACTTGCAACAACAGTAGAGTTTCGCGATCGTATTGTGTGCGTCAAAGTGAGCCGTATTTGAGTCATGAATACGCCTATGCACCGCCTTTTTACTCGCCCTATCAGCATGATGCGTACCCGTACTGGTATCAGCAAGAATACCAAGGTAATAACTGTTCAAGCGGGCAAGAGTATGGTCAGATTGAGAGTCAGGTGCCGAAACCTGCCCTTGAGTACTCTCCTATGCCAGCGCAGCAGGAACAGTCTGTCACACAGTCGGTGACATGCGCTGCAGTAGGTCAAGACAGCGAGCAGAAACCGCAGCGAATTGGTGTTTGTAGAGCGAGATCAGTAAAGATAGCGAGCACGCACAGCTCTATCTACGTTAACAGTCAAAAAGTACCTGACAAAATGTGGCATGCAGATACTGGTGCGCACTGTAATCTGGTTACCTCACAGTTTCTAGATTACATTGAAGGTCCGCTGGTTGAGAAACCCTGGTCCGAGACTCTTACGTGCATCGATGGAATGAAAACTCAGTGCCGAGGTTTTATAAAACTAGCTGTATCGATCGGCAAGCTGACTAAACAGGTACAGTTCTATGTGATTGAAGAATTTCACGGTGAAATTGGTCTAGTTTTGGGTATGCCAACGTTAAATGCGTTCGGATTCAGTCTGAAGAATGACAATGGATTCGATCTGACACCCATTATTAGCGCCGCTAACGATGAGAACTTCGTTGGTATCGCTAAATTTGCTACATTAAAGAAGGGAGGAAGAGGCGCGAAGCCGCTAAAACGTCCACAGAAGAAGCGCAAAGATGGTGTTTATTGGAAAAAGTTTGCAGGCGAATGCAACTTTGAGAAGCGCGCACCAAAAAGTGAGCGTCCGTTAGCAGCTGGGATGCGCAAGCCTAACTGCAGTAGCACGCAAGCAGCGCAAACTGAGCGTGTTAAACCACAACCGCGCTATAAGAGCTTTCACTGCGCGCCGCAGATCAAACCGCAGAATGTAAAGCAGCCGTGTCATGGATTGAAGTGTGCCAAGGCGCAGAGAATGCGTCATGAGGCTAGAAATACGGTGATGAAGCCGTACAGTGCGCTGCGCAACAACGTATCTGACTGGTCGAGATCAGATTATAAAGCGATGGCTTACAGCGAGCCGCATTATGATCCACGCTTTCGTGTTAAGGAGAAGCCGACAGCGCACGCATTCATGGTGAGGTATCGAGGCGACATCACGTAGCTGACTCGTCGTCTACCGCTGTCATCACTTATTATAACCTTAACTATTTCAGGCTTTCAGAGTAGAATACTTATCTTAATTAATTTCAGCTTAGGGTGATAAAATTCTTACTCCCTGTCTTAAACTTTCATCAGACTACAATCATTCTCATGCAGGTACTGATTAATCTATATTTCAGGCCTTATATTAAGTATAAAGTATTTTAGTTTGTGATCTAATTATGTTGTCGAGATCTATTACATTATTAATTGAAACATACAATATTCTTATCCAATAATCTGCATTCGACTATATCTAGGGTGATCCTATTATAATCGAATTATCATACCAAGTGTTTATTCTAGTCTATTATATTTATATATCAAATACTTTAACCTTCTCTTATTGCTTTTAAAGAGGAAGGAAGTTGTGGTATGGCAACTTTAGCCGCTCAAGAGTAGACTTGCTAATATTCGCACTTGATTACATAAACCCTATATTTGAATTCAGTCATCATATTACTATTTTGGATTATAAAATATTCTTGTATGTTCGGAAGATCGCCGCTGAAGGCTGGGAATA
Organism: Daptonema setosum; assembly: GCA_964036265.1. Taxonomy (NCBI): domain Eukaryota; kingdom Metazoa; phylum Nematoda; class Chromadorea; order Monhysterida; family Xyalidae; genus Daptonema; species Daptonema setosum. The sequence goes on along the minus strand of OZ038444.1, from coordinate 8,569,869 downwards.
AAGTGAAGGCTTGGAATCGAACTCGGACCGTTCTTTTAATACCTAAAACCAATACCTTGGAGCATAAGGCTTATTTTCACTACTATATATGTTGTTTTACTATGGTGCTCACCACATATGAAGCACCATATATGACGCAGCACCGGAAATGAACAAACGTCACACACGGTGATCACCAAAAATGGAGTCAAATCAGCACCAATCATGTTAGGTGTTTTTTTCCCAAAACAACACATATGCCCGAATTCTCCACACGTGGTGTTATCATATGAGGTGTTCTGTTCATATATGGTGTTTTGGGTCGAAAACGCCAAATATGAACGAAACACCACATATGAAATTAACACCACATATGCCCGTATTATCCATATATGGTATTTTGGGTCGAAAACACCAAATATGAACGAAACACCACATATGAAATTAACACCACATATGCCCGTATTATCCATATATGGTGTTTTGGGTCGAAAACACCAAATAAGAACGAAACACCACATATGCCCGTATTATCCATATATGGTGTTTTGGGTCGAAAACACCAAATATGAACGAAACACCACATATGAAATTACACCACATATGCCCGTATTATTCATATATGGTGTTTATCCTGTAATAACACCACATAAGTAGAATTCGGTCACATGTGTTGTTTTAGGTTAAAAACACCGTATATGAACCACGTATAACACCATACATGTACGGTTATAAACACCGCATATGACGAAAATAACACCGTCAGCGGCATCTCCATACATGGTGCTATTATATTCATAGACGGTGTTTTTGCGCACCACATATGAAAAACACCAGTAATGAAAACACCATAAATGAATGGTGATTTTCAAAACACCATATATGGGGAAACACCAACCATGTGTGGTGTTTTTGAGCACCATATATAACTCCATAAGTGGTGCTGCATATATGGTGCTGAATATTTGTACCCATTTGAGTAACCTCCCCCGAATTTATTTTAATTTAAAAATATAACTATCATATTAGAAAGATAAAAAGAAATCGGCGCGGCCACCACGTATCATTGCGTGAGAAACTGTGCATGGTTTAAAAACATTTTAATTGTTATATGAAGATATAAACATAAACTTCTGCTGGTTGGAGTTTATGTTTATGTTCAGCTGGTTCAATTACGAGTTTGATTGTTGTCAAATTTTGTCCTGATACTTTTTTAATTCCCAATTTAGCTTCTTCGAAAAAAAGTACTCCGATTATTGAAATCTTTGCATAGGCAACAAAACGCCTGTTTCCGCTTATCAGAAAAATTTGACAGACATGCCCAAAATGTGTAGATACATGTAACAGCAATAATCGTTCTCAAATCAATTCAATGAGCGAGTTTCTTCCTCACAAAGATATGAAGCTGCTATTTCCAAGTTGGTATAACTCTATAGTTGGTTAATTTGTAACTCTTAACATAAAATTTAAATAAAACCAGCCTATTCGCAGAGCAGAATTATAAAAAGATTAAGCAGTATATTTATTTACAGTATATTATACATAGCAATGAACATCAGTTTTATTAAGTCCATGTATCTCAAGAAATAGGAAGTACAGTCGAAACTAGCTTTCAACATAAAAACTGCTGAAGTAAGAACAACGGGTCATCATGAAAATACAAAAAATACTATTATTGTTCTATTTTCCGTTTAATTCGGAAATCTTGTAAAAGAAAAAGATGAGCTTTTTGGCAGTTTTTGGCATTTTTGGCACCAAATGTCACTAAAACGTTTTCAATGGTTCGAAAACGTAAAAAAGCCGAAAACAGTAACTCGTGTCATTTATCATCAAGTTTAGCGGAAAACAGCTCGAAACACATAATTTTTGTCGCTCTGATGTTTTTAACAGTTAATATGAGCGAATTAAAAAGGTTCCGGTGCAGTTTCAAAAACATGAAAAATTATGTTATTTTTTGGTAACGGTGACCATGTTGTGAGGTATCGGGGGGCTATAAATTAATGGGATGTGACACTAACCATTGTTTATTAATCTAACAACGTTGTGAGTACAACGTTTAACAAAAATAATCAGCTCTATACCTCTATTCTAATTAAAATCTTTACTTATAAGACCTTTTTCAAAGTTTAACATTATGTAATTATTCGCAAAAAAAACAAAATTGAACGACTTTTATCGACTTTATCCTTATTGAATGAAAGTCGAATTTAATTGTGTCATAGCTCAAAATGAAGCTAAAAAAATTGGTAAGAACTTCCTGTAGTTTAAAACAGTTGTTTAACAAAATTAAAGTTTTTTTTACAATCGGGTATTCAAAAAATGCATGACAATTTTTTGAAATTTTCAGAAAATCAAAATTTTCACCTGAAACGAAGGCGATGTGGGGGGGGGGGGGGGGGGTAACTCGTGGGCTATACGGCATATTCAGTTCTGCGGTAGATAATTGGGAAAATCGGGGCAAACATTACTCCCCCCCCAAATAGTCGACCAAACAGCCAACTTTCAAAAAAATTTACAACAAATAATGACCAAACTTCTTTGTTTTATGACTCAAAATGACCGCAGTAAAAGGGAGAACAAACGCATAAAATTTCAGATCGAAAGCTTCACGCTATCTTTTGTTATCGGCGTTTAAATGAAGAAAAACTGGATTTTTTGTTTTTCAAATTTCGAAGTCCTCGTTCTCGGGATTGAAACATCTGTGAACTCTAATACTATGGTCGATTACTACCCACCATATAGTAGTTCTAAAACCGCCAAAAGCTCAAAATTTATTTCGTCGATGCCAAACTGTAGGTTTTCTCAGGCAATGCGACTTAAATTACAGTTCAGCAAATGATTTTTTTATTACGGTTTTTCAAATTTTAAGAATTTTTCACAAATCACAAGTCATGGTAAAATTTGGGCAAGTTGCATTGTATTTCCAGGCCATCCTGAGCAATTCGGTGGAGATCGAGAAATCCAATTTTTATAACATACTGGTTCCGTGGCTCGGAGACGGTCTGCTTATCAGGTTTTTTTATTCGTAATTGTTTTAATATTTTTCTAAGGAAACAAATTTAAGTTTGTTGATAATAAGAAAGCAATAATAACGTCAGTGAACTACTTGTATCCATTAAATAGTCAATCAATCAAACAATCAGTCAGTCAGTCAGTCAGTCAGTCAGTCAGTCAGTCAGTCAGTCAGTCAGTCAGTCAGTCAGTCAGTCAGTCAGTCAGTCAGTCAGTCATTCAGTCAGTCAGTCAGTCCGTCAGTCAGTCGTTCAGTCAGTCAGTCAGTCAGTCAGTCAGTCAGTCAGTCAGTCAGTCAGTCAGTCAGTCAGTCAGTCAGTCAGTCAGTCAGTCAGTCAGTCAGTCAGTCAGTCAGTCAGTCAGTCAGTCAGTCAGTCAGTCAGTCAGTCAGTCAGTCAGTCAGTCAGTCAGTCAGTCAGTCAGTCAGTCAGTCAGTCAGTCAGTCAGTCAGTCAGTCAGTCAGTCAGTCAGTCAGTCAGTCAGTCAGTCAGTCAGTCAGTCAGTCAGTCAGTCAGTCAGTCAGTCAGTCAGTCAGTCAGTCAGTCAGTCAGTCAGTCAGTCAGTCAGTCAGTCGCTTTCAGTAAGGGTGCCAAGTGGCGATCACGTCGTAAGATGCTGACCCCGACTTTCCACTATTCCATACTCGATGGATTCGTGGAAGTGTACAACAAGCAGGCCGATACACTCGTTCAGGTGAACGAGTGAATGTAAATAGAAAAAAAAACACTTTCTTTGGGACGCACCAAATCGCGGTAGGAAATGGCAGAAAACCATAAACCATTTAACCTATAGCTGGAGGAACAACCTTTACTTTTTGAAACCACCAAAGAAGGGGAACATCACTTTTGCCACATCTTCTCGTCCGCTGGTGGGCTGTGGTGCCATCGTACATGTGTATGTATGTGTGTCCGTTTAAATGTGATTTGTCAACGTTCTTGAATGCAATCAATCCTTTTTACAACTGTTAACTTTGCAATAAATTTTTTCAAGTCAAGTAATCATTTATGTCAATTTAAATAGTAGGTAAAATACATAAATCATCAAATTGGTTGCGTACAAATTGTTTTGAAGAGCTGTGGAAATTACCCAAGGGAGTTTTTTTATTTCAAAATTCTCTAGGTACTTGAAAAAGTGGCCGACACCCAGGAAACGTTCGATATGTATCCTTTCATTAAACGATGTGCACTCGACATCATATGCGGTTTGAGATTTTTTGTATTTACAATGACAATCAGATTCATATAACATTTTATAAGAATCCGATTCTAACTTATACTTAACATTTAGTCAATAAAAATCTACCGGTGACGGTATGGCCTACGGTTTAGCCTTTATTCCAGAGACGGCAATGGGCGTGACGATCAATGCGCAGACTGACTTAAACTCGACTTACGTGAATGCTGTCCAGGATATAAACGATATTGCATCCAGGTATATACATACATAGATGTAGATACAGTATGTACGTCACCTAACATGGGTACCGTTAAACTCACCGAAAACTTTGTCCCTGAAAGTAAACTCACCGAAATTCAAGTCATCTATTTTGACCTCCTCGAGTGAACCTCACCGATTCTTTCACTCACTCACTTACTCACTCGCTCACTAACTCACCCACTCACTCACTTACTCACTCGCTCACTAACTCACTCACTCACTCACCCACTAATTCACTCACTTACTCACTCACTCACTCATTCACTCTGTCATTCACTCACTGTCGCGACCCACAAAAAACTGTAGTCGAACTATTACGAGTTAATACATTTATTAATATTCGAATCTTAAGTTTCAATGGGTAAAAACCGAGGAATGCACATCAAAATATAATTAAATGAAATACACAAAATTAATGTTATTAAACACATTATTATCTCAAGTTAATTTGCAATACACAACATTATTGACAAACTAAACTTCAAAATTGCTGACAGTATTGAAAAAAGACATTTTTTGTAATTAAACACTTATGAAACAGTTTATGGTTCACCATAAACTACTTACACTTTTTCAATAACACAACCTTATAACATGACTAACTAAAGCATTGACAACTTCTTAACTGACTCACAAACAGTATTCTAAAATGAACATAGTCAAACACAAGTCTAGACTTGATGATGCTGAATGATATGCCATCCAAGCAAATTGAAATATTAAAACGATTTCAAATCATATGGTTCAAATCATCTGATGCAAGTAGTGTTTACATGAATCCCACGTATTCTATAAAAGTTTACCTGATTGTCCGGTACCATCCAGCGCAAAGCCAGCGAGGGGGAAAGGGAGCCGCACATCAGCAGTCGGGGGCGCACGTGTTTTGTCTACACAAAAGCACGCGCGCCCGCCGACAGTAAAATGCCGGCTCACCCCTTTCACCCCCCTCCAGCTTAAAACGCGTTGCCTGAGAAAAACTGAGGTTTGTATGGAGGTAGTGGCCCAAATAACAAAAATCGAGATTATTGGTGTTTTGGAATGTATATAGGTAGGGTAATAACCGCCTGCAACCGTTGACAAAACACACTTCAAGGTCAAGGAAAACCTTGAAAACGTGAAAACCCACAAAAACTGGTGTTTCGTTCATTTTTCGTGAACAGGTGCACAATCCAGCCACTTTGAACGCTTTTTCAGAGAGATATTTTTAATCTTAGAAAAAGGAGAAATTTAGGAGGACGCAGATTTTTATGCAGATTCCAAATGATTTTTTTACTTTTGCCATTCATCTTTTATATCTCAAATGGCAAGCGTTCAAAGAGGCTGGATCGTGCACCCGTTCACGAAAAATGAACGAAACATCAGTTTTTGAGGGTTTTCACGTTTTCAAGGTTTTCCTTGACCTTGAAGTGTGTTTTTAAGGGAATCGTGTATCGGGAACGTAAAAACACGCAATTCAAGGTGCTGGAACATGGTATAAAAATTTTAAGTGCCAAAAATAGTAAAATTTCATCATTTTTCGATAAAAATGGTCCAAAACACCAATCAGGAGTCCCATGGGGGGGGGGGGGGGGGGGTGGCACCCCTTCATTTTGAACTTCAGTCGGTTGGGCATCTCGGGATACAAATGAATTTCTCTAATCATCCCGCCCAGTGGAAAGTTTGCAAATTGAAATATTGCCCAAATGGAAAAAATTAAAAAAAAAATTTTTCAGAGAGAAATTTTTTTTTTGAAAAAATTAGAAAACTGCGTTCAATAGGGTTCAAAGCAGAACTTTATGCGGATTCCAAATATTTTTTACTTTTGCCATACATCTCAAATGGCAGGCGTTCAAAGATGCCCAACTCAACAGCTGTTTTAAAAAAATGGTCGAAAATGAAATTTAAAAAAAATCACCAGTTTAAACGGATTTCAGGTCAACGGTTGCAGGCGATTATTACCCTACCTATATACCTTCCAAAACAACACTAATCTCGATTTTTATTATTTGGGCCACGAACCTCAGATTTTCTCAGGCAACGCGTTTTAAGCGCCGGATCATGGCGACACTCCCGGCGACTAATGATGGGGACGCGGAAACTTAATATCGGCCTCGCGTCGAAGACGGTCGAATTCCAATTGATCGATCGTTGGTTTGAGAATACCCATGTTCAAAATGCTGCCGGCAGTTTTCAATTTGCTGTGCAGGTTGATGCCGTGAGCCAGAGGCAGACCACGCCGGTCTAATTTCATATCGACTGTCATGTAGCCGGTTGCCAGAATCACAAACTCAGCCGAGTGTCTCTGTGCCTTCTTTTGCATCGTCTGGATGTCCGCCACGAAAAGGTCAGCCAACGATGGATCGTTACTCGGCGGATGCAGACCCAGTACCACGCATGTTGGTTTGAAACGTTCCAGCACGCAGTCAGCATGTTCGAGAATGGCCTCAAGCGATTTATACTCCCGAACTCTGACATGCAGAGCCAGTGCCTGTATTCGAGATCTTCTTCTCGAACGTCGACGAAGTCCGACAGTACTTTGTCGGTTGATAACTGGGGAATCGCCTTTGGCGATGCGGTCGATTTTATGGCCGGCATCACCTTTGTTTGGATTCGCCTTTGGCGACTGCGACTTCCTTCCTGGCAACTTGATCGTTGCGTGCAGCTTCACATGTTGAACGACAGCTCGGTTGACGGTTGCTCCTTCTGCAGCCGCCTTTGGCGACAATCCGAGCTCCACTGTTGTTGCTATCGCTTTGGGCGAAGCCGATAGAGATTTCGCCTGTTTTCTCTTAGCTGGTGGTTCAGCCAAAGGTCCCAAACGGCTCGCCAATTGTGTTTTCACAACAGAAATAACTTCATCTGGCAGGCCTTCCAACGATTTTAGAAGCCCATCGATTTGGGAAATGGTTGAAGCACATTTTTTCTTGATGTCTGCGATGCGGACCGCAAGCACAGAATTGCCATTCTCCACGGCCGATACTATTAGCTGGTCCATTGTCGGACTTGACTCAACTGTAAAGTACGCACAACGATGAAGATAAACGCTATGAGAAACAAATGATGTAGGAGGATAACACAAGTATGATGAGGAGATGTGGAGAAGATGAGCACATAGAACGGTGGATACGGATGATATGATAGCAGGTTGCACGTATGATAATGATAAATGATGAGTTTATGTAGCATTATAATTATCCGATAACCGAAATAGTTAACGTTGAATTTTTATTTGTTCAATCACGTTTGATAAATTTGCTCAACGGCGAACACCAGCACGTTATCGCCATTATCACCACCACAATTGTACCAGCGCAGATGACGATCACATATATTTTATGCATCGACACAAAAATTGAAAAATTTAAAGGAATCAAACTGGTACGGCACACTTCGGCTTGAGATGTGATTGGTGACCTCACCGAGCAGCTCCTTTTGCACGTAATGAAGCGTTCCCTCTAAGACGACTTTCGAAGTACCACCGCTGCAGACCACGACGCACGTCTCCTTGATGAAAGCCTTGTTGAAGTGGATTCGAGCTGAGCCCGGGACACCGTCCGGTGAACACTGTGCACTTAGCCGTACGGAACCGCAATCCACGTGAGCCAGCGTATTTCCGCGATCACTGCGACACGTGTACGAAACCAATGTACCTGTAAGACAGCTGTAATACCCTACCATGATGTGCACACGTAACTTGCAAAAATTTTGCTCTGCTACCGTTGCCAGCACCAGTCCTTCAACTTCGATTTGTAGCTGAAAGTTCATGAACGTCGACGGAAACTTTGCTGAGGCGACGCTCCCCTCCCCCAGCACAAGAGTAACACCGACAGCTTCCAAAGGTAACACGCGATTTTTATCTGCTAATATCTTCTCCACTGACACGTCTGTGCATGTACACGCGGCCCGGCCACCACTTGGATGGCACTCACAACTATCTCGTTGCAAGTTGCAGTCAAACGACGATGCCTTCTCGTAGGAACTACATTGCAGTTGCCCGATTAACCCAGCCTGTGGTTGACCATCCTCACTGGCTTTCACTATACCTGTTCTCATGCCATCAGTAACGAAGCTTGTGCCCAATATTGGTGCCGGTGGTATAAACGCGGTAGTCACGGTTATCTTCACGTTTTTCCATTTCACCGGTATGTTAGGACGAAGTCGCAATGTTTGCGGCTTATTTTCGTCATTAAGCGTGTTCAATGTGATATCCACGTGCACATCGAATACCCATGATGGACAATCATACACCTCGAAAACAGTGTTTGTTGTTGGAACTGCATATTGACGATAAAACAGACACGACGGCACGCAGAATAGGCAACCATTACCCCAACATCCTGCGGAGTCTGCGCAGTAAGTGAACCCAGGTCAAGTTGACGCCTCGCCATGCAACTCATCAATAATCGTGTCTTTCTTGACTTCAGAACACGTGTTGGCCGTACAGCTCCCGGCATTGTAACAACGCCGGACACCCAGTGTTTTCATATTGAAAGAACGAGTGAAATATGCACTACGTTTGAGGCACTGCAGTGACACATTTAAAGTCGACAACTTTATTGTGCCCAATGGTTGGTTCGTATTAGTTTGAATCAACATGCACGCTTCATGTCCCTCTGGCATCAATGTGAGTTGAGTCGTTTCGGTGACTTTACACTCCGTGATTTCATTTACGGACGTACACGTTTTTTCACTAGCTACTAGTGTCACTTCGGAACAGGTTTGAATACTGGGTGTCTGTAGAAGTACGATGAGAGTCAGTAGAGTCATGGTAGCGACCGACGAAGGAAGGTTCCGACGAAACAAGATCCTGTTGTATTGACTGCCATGTTGACCCGAAGCAGAAGTATCCACGCTAACCTCGGCCAACTCCACCTGTTCTTCATTGGTGTTGTGAATCGGAAGATACAAATGACCATATTTAGTGCGGCGGCAACGTCGGTACAAAGCACTGACCAGCACACGAATGCAGGTCCAGCTCACTCGAACCATGCCCTTCATAACGAGACACGTTAGGCAACTTGTGAAGGTGCCGACATAAACGAGCAGGAATACGGCCACCAAAAATTTGCAAGGGGCACATTGCCAATTCGCAAACATCATGTAACACCCTGAGCACGGTATTTGCTCACAAAATGGTGCAGATGGACAAGTCAAACCAGCGTTATAAACCACCAATCCGTTCTTCCATACTTTCACTGTAACCAGGGCTGGTCTACTTAATTAAAAGTACCAGGGCTAAAAGTCCCGGGAATTAATTACCTCATTTAGTGGCACTTGAAAAAACGGGAAATTTTTTAAGTGCCACTTATTGTTTGTAAAACTTTTCTTTTAGTACCAGAATTTATTTTGTAACTATGTAAAATACTATGTGATTTCTTAGTGATAAATTGACAGAATCCAAAATTCTTTACTTTTAGCCAATTTTGCTTATAGGTATTTGCTTATTTTATATATAAAAGTTTTACTACAATATTTACAGAATTAAGTGCCGAATTAAGTGCCACTTAATTTTCAGGCGACAAATTCAAAAGTGGCACTTTTAAAATGGAAAAAAAAAATTAAGTGGCACCTAAAAAAGTACTTTTAAATTAAGTCCCCCAGCCCTGACTGTAACACCGTAATCGTGCACGACCAATTCCGGACTGAGCATAACAGTGATAGGTGAAGTTGGAAACCCCATTGTATAACATACCGGTATACTGCATACTTCAACGCTCGAAGCCTCGGGAGCTGTATGTATCGACACTCCACCTTGTACGCACTCGACCTCGCAATCCAAGCAAGCAGTACCACGATCGGCTACCTCTTTGCCCAGATACACTGTAAACTTCTGATGTCCCCATTGTTTCACAGGTACCTTCACCAACTGTTCGGTTACAAAGTAGGCCATTTCAAGATTTTCGTATAGACAAAGTTGTTGCCCTGACGCCAAACAATTGTGACGTTTTGCAGTACTCCGGTGTTCCAGGTTCAGTGCCTTCACCAATGCACTTGTATTCATCACTGAGTGCTTCTTCTAATACGATATGCAGGTGCTCGACACGGACGAGTTTGTCGTTAAGTAGTTTGATCACAGGAATAGTCACGGATGAAGGAGTGTCACTACATCGTTCATCGGCTTCGAACGAACAGACACTAGGCTCCGCACGTACCAGTGCATCATGTTGCTCATCAGAATATTTGTATCGGTGTATGCCGTCGTTGTATACGCAACCATCTGCCCATGCTTCGCACTGACACGGCGTTGAACATGTTCCATTTTTGTAGAGATGCTCGCCACGTGCACACTGAATTCGATACCAGCAGAGGTGTCCATGCAGTCGACGGTGGACAATATATCCAACTCGCGTGCACGATTCTGCAAACACAATGTTGTCCGTAGGTTGTTGCGGACACTCGCCCAGCTCCGTTGTTGCGGTAACAGACACCAGGCCACACAATATGAGTGCGAACACGCACAACAAACTCAGGGCGCTGACAGATTTAGCAGTCTTGGCCGCCAGACGTTTGCTACGTCGCAAACCGCTTGCCTGTTGCTTTGTATTCATGTCATTTGTTGTCGCAGTTAACTTTGCGTCTGCCAAGTCCTCGTCTGACTTGGCTGCTTTTTGCTCATCTTGGCCGTCACAGGTTTCGAGTGGATATAGTCGTCCGATTGGGCGTTGAATGGTACGCTTGTTGCATGTCACGAGCTCCGCAGCCCTGACAACATCGTCAGTACCCTTTAGTAGTTTGGTGATACGTCCCATGCGCCACACTCCTCTGGGTAACTCGTCGTGAATGATGACAACGTCAACCCACACAAGCTTGCTTGTTCACCAAACCTTTGCCCTGCTTGTACGCTTGTACGGGTCGTTCACGCAGGCTGAGCAAGTAATTGTGCTGCCAGTTCGACCACATGTTATCGAGCACCAGTTGATCTTGTTTCCACTGCACGGCAAGTTTGTCTGGACCACAGATTTTTGTGACATAGTTTGGATCTTCATCCTCGTCACTACACAGAACTGGCACGCCAATGTGTTTAGCTGGTGCTACAAAATCACACGGTCTCAGGGCATCCCACGCTTGTTCATCAGAGAACACGTAGGATATCGGACGACCGTTGACCACGGCAGCTGTTTCATGAAGGACGGTCACGAACTCATCCACTTTGAGGAGACGGTGCCCGATGCCCGCTTCCAGCGAATTCTTCACCAGCCCGATACAGCGCTCGTAATGGCCGCCACTCCAGGGTGAAAGTGGAGTGATGAAGTGCCAACGAATCTTTTCGTGTGCACAGTAGTCCAACACGTCCGGCATCTGGCCTTCAGTGGACCACAGTTCATCTACTGTTTTCTTCGTCAGACGAACTGTGAGGCGTTGTCACACCATATGAGCGACATTCTGCCCCGAATCGCGATAAACCTCCGCAGCACATTGAGGAACGCTTTAGCGCTCAGATCCCATGCGACATCTAGCATGAGAACATGCAGACCCAGATTTTCATCCTTTTGTTCTCTCCACTTTCGTCATTCCGTCCAATTGACAACGGTCCCAGATAATCTATGCCGACCGAATCGAACGTTGTTGACTTCGACACACGCTGGGCGGGTAGTGGTGCAATTTTCCAGACCCCACAGATTTTTTGAAAGTTTACAGTTTTTGTCAAAAATCTGGGAAACGAACCCCGGGCCACTCGCATGCTAGGGAAGCGCCCTTGCACTGTGCTACTGAGCCTATGCAACTAAACTGCATATACCCTACTATAACTGGCTCGCTACGCTCGCATGCTTTCTACAGCACGTGGCTATGCTACAACACGTGCAGGAGGAAATATTGAAATCTCCCCTGCGAGGCCTATCGCGCTTGTCCTCGCTCCGCTCGGACAAGCCAGCCTTACGTTAGGTTATCGGGGGCTCGCAGACAGTAAAACTTCACATGGAATAGTAATGTTGCTCGAGAAAAACCAAATTCGAAAAATCTGTGGGTTTGTAATCATGCGGTAGTGGTGGCATCTCGCGCATTTTGTACGGACCACCTTTCATTCGTCTGCAAGCTCTGCAGGCATTTATGTCCGATTATTTATGGCACCCAGTATCGCAGTCGGAGTTCAGCCAGAGTTTGTTGGATGCCAGCGTGATTGCACTTCTCGTGAACGGCCTGAATCACCAAATTGGTGTATGGGTCTCCTTTGGGAAGCAACACCGGGCAGCATATTTCCAGAAACTATAAAGTTCTTGTTTTGTTTCCCATTTGTGGAAAATCTATTCGATTAAAAAAAAATCTACATAAAGTTCAGGATATAGAGAACATAATTCAACAGGAGTTTTAATTTTTTCATGAAGGTTCATTACTTTTTTACGTGTCGGAATATGGCTCCTAGAGGGGGGCTAACGGAAATTAGTAGCCAAGCCTTACGATAGGTTATCGGGGGTTAACGAACAGTAAAACTTCATAGGAACAGTGTATGATCAAAATGAGCGAAAAAATAAGTCAGTGAGATTCGAACCCTCACCCCATCGTTCAAAAAAGTGACGCGCTAAACCACTATGTCACGCTGGCTGATGGTAGGGTGTGCACACACACGCTATATAATAGCGCGGGCAAACCAACACTTTATAGTTTCTGTAAATAAGCCACCGGGCACTTTGAACCGAACGAGAGTTCAGCATTCTGTAATCGACCTTCACTTCGCAGTAGACCATGATCATCAATGACCAGGCCCAGCTGATTTACCATGGAGTTCTGCACACCTTCAGTGATTGACTGAAACAGCTCAGGGAACGCAAAACGTTGCGTTTGCCTATCCAAGAGCACTTGTGCAATCTCCACCTCTTTTGCCACTTTCACATCAGATGGCTCACGGAAATCCCGCAGTACGTCGATCCTTGCTCGTTTCTCATCAGTGAGTTTATGCCACAGTCGTTTCTTCAGGTAATGCATCACGTATATACCCACGTTAATAATGCGCTTGTGAGACGACACCCGAGTAGCGTCGAACAGAGGTTGATGTTTTTTGTCCACATTTGCACTCAATACTATTGTACTGTCGGCTTCTCGCTTCTTTTCAGCTGAACGTTTCGCTGTTTCGTGCAACAAAAAATGTCGCGACCCACAAAAAATTAAAGTCGAATTATTACGAGTTAATACATTTATTAATATTCGAATCTTAAGTTTCAATGGGTGAAAACCGAGGATTGCACATCAAAATATTATTAAATGAAACACACAATTTTACTGTTATTAAACACATTATTATCTCAAGTTAATTTGCAATACACAACATTATTGACAAACTAAACTACAAAATTGCTGACAGTATTGAAAAAAGATTTTTTTTTTAATTAAACACTTATGGAACAGTTTATGGTTCCTCAATAACACAACCTAATAACATGACTAACTAAAGCATTGACAACTTCTTAACTGACTCACAAACAGTGGTCTAAAATGAACATAGTCAAACACAAGTCTAGACTTAATTATGCTGAATGATATGCCATCCAAGCAAATTGAAATATTTAAACGATTTCAAATCATATGGTTCAAATCATCTGATGCAAGTAGTGTTTACATGAATCCCACGTATTTTATAAAAGTTTATCTGATTGTCCGGTACCATGCAGCGCAAAGCCAGCGAGGGGGGAAAGGGGGCCGCACATCAGCAGCCTGGGGGCGCATGTGTTTTGTCTACACAAAAGCCCGCGCGCCCGCCGACAGCAAAATGCCGGCTCACCCCCTTCACCCCCCTCCAGCTTAAGCGCCGGATCATGGCGACACTCACTCACTTACTCACTCAAAAACTCACTAACTCACTCACTCTCTCACTAACAGGTCATCCAAGAACGCACCAATCAACTCAATGACTTGGCCAAGCAACAAAACACGCCACTTTCACGGCTGAACACAAATGGTAAAAGGACGGCATTTCTCGATTTGCTGCTGAAGATGAGTGAGGAGAACAAACTGACTCGTGAAGATATCGCTGATGAAGTTGAGACAATCATGTTTGAAGGTTAGTCTGCCACTATAGCCAATCACTTAATGACTGACTGACTGACTGACTGACTGACTGACTGACTGACTGACTGACTGACTGACTGACTGACTGACTGACTGACTGACTGACTAACTGACTGACTGACTGACTGACTGACTGACTGACTGACACACCTAGGCCACGATACAACAGCCAGCGGTATGTCATGGACACTTTTCATGCTCGGGCACCATCCCGAGTATCAAGTAAAAGCATATCAAGAACTGTGTGGAATTCTGGGTTGGTCTTATTCACTCACTCATTCACTCATTCATTCACTCACTCACTCATTCACTCACTCACTCACTCACTCACTCACTCACTCACTCACTCACTCACTCACTCACTCACTCACTCATTCACTGACTCACTCACTCACTCACTCACTCACTCACTCACTCACTCACTCACTCACTCACTCACTCACTCACTCACTCACTCACTCACTCACTCACTCACTCACTCACTCACTCACTCACTCACTCACTCACTCACTCACTCACTCACTCACTCACTCACTCACTCACTCACTCACTCACTCACTCACTCACTCACTCACTCACTCACTCACTCACTCACTCACTCACTCACTCACTCACTCACTCACTCACTCACTCACTCACTCACTCACTCACTCACTCACTCACTCACTCACTCACTCACTCACTCACTCACTCACTCACTCACTCACTCACTCACTCACTCACTCACTCACTCACTCACTCACTCACTCACTCACTCACTCACTCACTCACTCACTCACTCACTCACTCACTCACTCACTCACTCACTCACTCACTCACTCACTCACTCACTCACTCACTCACTCACTCACTCACTCACTCATTCACTCACTCACTAACTC
>OZ038444.1:8484579-8549579 GCA_964036265.1 Daptonema setosum | reverse complement strand
ACGATCACTTCACAGAATGGATCGGACATGGAGGAACCACTGATTGGCCGGTGCGATCCCCCGATTTGACCGCTTCTAATTACTGGTTTTGGGGACATCTGAGGGAACTTGTTTCTTCCATAAACATGAACACAGTTGAAGTAATAAAGTTATCATCTCAATGGTAATCGCCAACATTGCTGCCGAATCGCGACAACAAGCATTACTCGCTTTTGTATTCCGTATCGATCATTGTATTGAAAAATCTGGTAGTCATAACGAATACGACTCATCTTTTACATTGTATTTGCACAATTTGTGAATAAACATGTCGTATGATCGCCATTAATTTTGTTTGAGTACGTTTCCGAATTAAATTCTATTGAAAAGTCGTAAAAAAAAATTTTTTTCACACAAGCTATACCAGATGAATTTGTAAATTTTACAAAGCAAAAAATTGCCAAAGTATTGGTATTTACAAAATCAAATTTTGGTATGATCAACGTACACAAAACTTATTTAAAACAAATCGTGAACCCCTCGGTGGGACACCCTGTATATAAGTGAGTGTTTGAATTGAAGTAACCAAAGGCACATCTGAAGAAGAACAAATGGCTGATGAGATATTCTGAGTTATCACTTAATAGTCATGTTATGATTGTACAGTTTTAATAAAAATCTTATGATTCTTATGCCATTATTGTTGTATGATGTTGCTTGACTTGTTCATAAAAATTCAAATGTTACTGTAACATTTGTGGAATCCATATGTTGTCAGTGACGAAAAAACATAACCACTAATCATTTGCATTTGTGTCGGATGTTTTAAAAAGACATAATAAAAAAACCATAAGAAAAAAAAATAAGATTTGGCGTGCTGGCGAATTTGCACGCCAGAATTAGGGTGATTCCAAAAATGTCTAAAAGCACGCCCAAAATACAACACGACCAAAATCCGATTTTGGTAGTAATTTTTTTATAATTTTACGATATTTCCGCCCAAAATCCATAAACCAAAATACATAAACAACAATTCTTACCCCTGTTTTCCCACCCTTACAGTATTCATGTAACAGCTGTGGAATAATATTGCATATTATCTGTAAGGTAAAACGACGGAATATTAATGTGGGGAAATCGGAGTGCAGTAGCGGTTGGAAACAATGATGAATTTTCAATCTCCTACTGAAAGAGAAGCGTGATAACAAAGGTTCTCCTTGAAGCAATGGTAGAATTTTAAATAATGGTTCTACAGACGATCTCTCATCAGCCAATGATGATGTTGATTTTTTGACTCACATTCGAGTAGTAAGCATAACAGTAAATGTAGTTTGATTAGTTATGCATTTTTTACACATCTAGCTATTTTTGTAGAATATGGTAATGGTAATGTGATCCAAATGTCGCGCAATAGTTTTGAACATTGTCGCAACCCTCAACTCCACTTATGCCTGATGTTGGAACATTGTCGCAACCCTCAACTTTACCTTTGCCTGATACATATTGGAACATTCTCGCAACCCTCAACTTCAATTATGCCTGATATTGGAACATTGTCGCAACGCTCAACTTCAATTATGCCTGATATTGGAACATTCTCGCAACCCTCAACTTCAATTATGCCGGATATTGGAACATTGTCGCAACCCTCAACTTTACTTATGCATGATATTGGAGCATTGTTGCAACCCTCAATTCTACTTTTGCCTGATACATATTGGAACATTGTCGCAACTCTCAATTTCACTTGTGCTGATGTTAAGACGCACTTCACTGATGCACTTCACTGATGTTGAGACATGTATAAACAAATATATAAAAAAGCAAATATATATCCTATATATGTTGGTCTCGTTCACCAGGTTAACCACGTCGGCACCTGACCGTGAAAACGTTTTATACCGATTTTATGTTGTTTTTTTACAAAGAAAAAATTCTTATTTCGAATATTTCAACAAACACAATAACAACTGGTCCGGGTTCCTCGAATAAAGACAACAAAAACTGCGAAACAGGGTAAAAAAGCAAACCTTTAGGTGTCATCATATTCATCGTGGATTGCATGGCACCCCTCTTAAGTACGGTAACTTGATGACCTTTGGCAACCAGTCGATCGGCAAACTCATAGTACATTCTCATGTGGCTGGGAGAAAAGGGAATGGAATAATCAAGATTCGAGATTTTGGTTTGTGTGTCTTGTGAACGTTGTGTTGAAATGTAATTTGGTTTTGCAACAAGTTGTTATGCCACACTTTCGGTCATCATCACCCCGTCCCACATCGATGGTGTACACCATAGCACCAGATACTGTACCAGCCAACACACATTCAGCCAAGCTCCTTCATTTGTTATTATCATTAGCATGCTCTACAATAACAAGTTGGATTTTCTGATATTGGAACAACATTAATAAAATTTCATCTTTTTAGTTCAAATTCACAAGTCCTTGGCGAGTTTATACATAAAGCTAATTATTATTTATAGTATATTACACGCTCATCATATGAGCCCATAATAACGAACGAGTGGTTGATAAAGAAGCTTATGTAATTTTTAGCATTTAGTAAAGAGGTTCTTGAGATTCAAGTGAAAAAAATGACGCGTTAACGTGTCCAACACGGATAACACCTACTGAACATGATGATTGCATGTTATAGCATATGTACAGCTGTTGGGTTGAGTTGAGTCGGACAGCCGGCTTTTATGCATCACCTTCTTTTACATTTGATGCAGCTATGTAATGATTCAGAAGTTGGAGTATTTAACACAACAACTTTTCACTTGAATTCCAAGCAGCTTAACAGATTGCTGTATGCCGAAAGTTTTTTTACCGACATTTTTGCATGGATAAAAACTCTTGCTGCTGTCCAAAGCGCGTAAAAATCCAACCGTGCTCAATTGTGCTAGTGGTTAAAGTTTACGGCAATAGACTAGAGAAAAAAAATATTTTAGTCCAAAACCGCCGCGGTATTGAAAACATATTTTAATGGAAATGGCCGTCATTCAAATTCAGTCTTTTAATAGTTTGAGAATGCTATTCACGTACTTTTGCCGCCCGTGTTTTGCACCGCTACAACCGGATGCCTCCTCTTGCGTTTGTACGTCATTCACCGACACTGGCGGATGAGATAATCCACCTAGAAGAAATTCCTTTGGAGAGAGGAAAAATTACATTACAATTATACATTACAATTGACTATATTACAGTTGTGGCGCACGCGCTCACCACACACTGTACACGAATTCAGTTACCCAAGCTGAATGTATCTGATAACACACGGGTTTCTACGCCGTGTACCATGTATTGGATATACACACAGTTTTCTAGGCTGTGTATATTCCAACAAATACAGATTAACTGCAAAGAAGTTCACATGTCTCGATATTCGTAATCATCACAAATGACTATTTTCACTCGCTTCGCACATACGTAAACATTCAGGGTTAGACTTTATTCCGTTCGTTCGCAACTTTGCAATAGATAACGCAAATAGCTACATATTTTCACTGAAAACTTCACGTATTTACATGATGACTTTTTATGACAGTGTTTATCAGTGTTATGAAGAAAGACTACAGTATAACAAGTTTTATCAGTGTGCTTGAACTGAACGACTAAACTGATGTTTAGCAAACATATGGACATATATGTATATATGTCGTAGGCGTGCGTGCGACACGGCGTGCGTGCGACAATGTCCCGAATTTGCCAAGGCTTACGTGTGACAGCAGTACAGGGTATATGTTTATTGCGTGTTGTTAGGCAAGCATATAATTTGATCACTGATCTTACTCAGCCATTCACTGACCCTAACACACTGACCACTGACCTTCACTAATTCAAGCACACAAGTCAACGGACGAACAATATGCGACGATTATTGAAATCCTGAAAGGCGGAAAAGTTGGTGACAGAAGATATCGACATGGCGTGCTCCAGAAGTACCAACTGAAGAATAAGCGGGTGATTAACAAAACCACGGGACTGCCCATGTTAAAAAAATCTCAACTAAACGAAGCTGTGTGGCAAGCCCATGATCAATGAGGCCATCCGGGAAGAGATACTGCGATTGCCGACTTGAAATCACGGTTCGGATTGGGATTGAACCTGAAGTTGTAGCCCATATACAAGCCTGCAACACATGTGCAGCTCGTCGTACCATGCATGATAAAAGCTCCAGCTGGCAAACCTATTTACTCGAAAGGAACTATGGACCTGTGTTGTATTGATATTATTGATATGAGCTCTAGAAACCCCTAAAAAGAAAACGAAAACGTCGGAACAGATAGAAATTTAGTGATTACGGTGATATTTTATTATGGCATACAAAAAATGCTTGCCTAACAACACGCAATAAACATATACCCTGTACTGCTGTCACACGTAAGCCTTGGCAAATTCGGGACATTGTCGCACGCACGCCGTGTCGCACGCACGCCTACGACATATACACATTTCAGCGTTTTTTTATATCTTTTGAAATGACGTAAACTTTTACTCAAATAGTACGTTAGCGATTGACTAGAAAACTGCATTTGAAAGGGCGCCGACTTTTTTTAGCAAAAAAACTATACCAGAAGTTTTAAACTTGATTCACAAACGGTGAATAGTTCCTAAAATTTGTTCATTCGTACCCCAGTTTAGAAAACAGAAAACAAAAACATTATTTTTCATCATGAAAAACTCTGAATAAACTATAGGCAGATGAAATTAACTCGACCCGACTCATCGCCTTTTACCAGAACCAATGACTGATTAGTCGACAAACAGTTTAGCCAGGAGCGGACGAGCTTCAGCTTAGGGTGAGGTTTAGGCTTAGGCTTAGGTTTAGACTTACAGTATGTAGGCTGTGGTCTAGGTCAAAATTTTTTTTAATTTCAGGCTATATGCAGATGAAACTAACACGACCCCACAGCATTTTACCAGATCGAATGACTGACTATTCTGCATCTGTCAACAATTTGGTGATGTGCGAACGATTATTTTGTCCGTGTGATCGGTAAATTCACCCATTTGAAGTTTGAAACGTTTAAAATTTTTCTGTCTTAAGTTATATATTTACCGTTTGAACAATTCCATCTTTTATGGTAAAGTTACCTTTATAGCCTTCCCAATCTATTAGGAGACTAAATTTGTAAGCCTTCCTGTCCTCCACCTCAGTGAAACAGGCAACGAGGTCGTCGTCACGTCTACATTTACATACAAATTATCCACACACGATAAATTTGTACTCTATGAATATTAAAAAATCACTGAGATAAATAACGCGCTTTCAAATTCAGTTGTTAATCAATGTGAATGCTATATAGTCGAATTTTTTGGTTAAGACTTTTTTTAGGAACTTTTTTGTGTGTAAAACTTTTCCCTGATCCCGAAATTGGTGATTCCGACCGAGGAAAAAAGTTACAAAAAAAGTTGATTACATTTTTTTTATTTTCTTTGTCGGAATTTTTATTTTTATAAAATTAAGCATGCTTTGCTGATTTTTTTCATGTAATTTTCATGGAAATACGTTGACTATTGAAAGGATAAAATAATTTTCAAAGTTAGATTAAATTTTCAAAAATTATTTTAAAATTATTATATTATACGTATCGATAGTCGATATATGTACATATGTATCTAATAATACATTGAAACTGGTGTCTGTCTCTCTGTCTCTCTGTCTGTCTGTCTGCCTAACATTTTTACTGTTCTTACGCCTGAAACATTTTAACATTTTTGAATTGTGAAAAAAGTCGTTAAAAAATTGTTCACGTTTCACGCTCACAGTTCGAAAACCGGCAACATTTTATCAGATGGTTTTAACCCATCAAAACTTGAGGATGGATGCCATCCTCGGTTTATTTTTGGACAGTTACACAATCGCCTCGAGTTGTTTTTGAGAACGAACGAATTAGAACGGTTGATTTGTGCGTAGCATCCAGTCTTCCGTAATTTGTTTTCCTGTTTTCATTACGTCTTCCGCCCCGCTTAAAACGCGTTGCCTGAGAAAACCTGGGGTTTGTATGGAGGTAGTGGCCCAAATAAAAGAAATCGAGATTAGTGGTGTTTTGGAAGGTATATAGGTAGGGTAATAATCGCCTGCAACCGTTGACCTGAAATCCGTTTAAACTGGTGATTTTTTTAAATTTTCATTTTTGACCATTTTTCGAAAACAGCTGTTGAGTTGGGCATCTTTGAACGCTTGCCATCTGAGATACAGAAGTTGTATGGCAAAAGTAAAAAAAGATTTGAAATCTGCATAAAATTCTGCGTCGTTTGAGCTCTAATGGACGCAATTTTCTCCTCTTTCCAGAACAAAAATTTGTCTCTGAAAAAAAATTTGTTAATTTTTTTAACTTGGGCAATTTTTCAAATCGCAAACTCTCCACTGGGCGGGATGATTAAAGAAATTCATTCGTATCCCGAGATGCCCAACCGACAGAACTTCAAAATGAAGGGTTGCCACCCCCCCCACATCAAACTCCTGAATGGTGTTTTGGACCAATTTTTTTCAAAAATGGTGATATTTTACCTTTTTTGGCACTTAAAATTTTTATACCGTGCTCCAGCACCTTGAATTGCGTGTTTTTACGTTCCCGATACACGATTACCCAGGAAAACACACTTCATTACCAAGGAAAACCGAAAAAACGTGGAAACCCCCAGAAACTGGTGTTTGGTCCAGTTTTCGTAATCGGGTGCACGATCCAGCCACTTTGAACGCTTGCCATTTGAGATACAGAAGGTGTATGGCAAAAGTAAAAAAAGATTTGGAATCTGCATAAAATTCTGCGTCGTTTGAGCTTTAATGGACGCTATTTTCTCCTTTTTCCAAAATAAAAATTTGTCTCTGAAAAAAAAATTTGTTAATTTTTCAACTTGGGCAATTTTTCAAATCGCAAACTCTCCACTGGGCGGGATGATTAAAGAAATTCATTTGTATCCCGAGATGCCCAACCGACTGAACTTCAAAATAAAGGGGTGCCACCCCCCCCCCCCCCCACATCGGACTCCTGAATGGTGTTTTGGATCATTTTTTTCGAAAAATGATTATATTTTACCTTTTTTGGCACTTAAAATTTTTATACCGTGCTCCAGCACCTTGAATTGCGTGTTTTTACGTTCCCGATACACGATTACCCAGGAAAACACACTTCATTACCAAGAAAAACCGAAAAAACGTGGAAACCCCCAGAAACTGGTGTTTGGTCCAGTTTTCGTAATCGGGTGCACGATCCAGCCACTTTGAACGCTTGCCATCTGAGATACAGAAGTTGTTTGGCAAAAGTAAAAAAAGATTTGGAATCTGCATAAAATTCTGCGTCGTTTGAGCTTTAATGGACGCAATTTTCTCCTCTTTCCAGAACAAAAATTTGTCTCTGAAAAAAAAATTGTTAATTTTTTTTAACTTGGGCAATTTTTCAAATCGCAAACTCTCCACTGGGCGGGATGATTAAAGAAATTCATTCGTATCCCGAGATGCCCAACCGACAGAACTTCAAAATGAAGGGGTGCCACCCCCCCCCCCCCCACATCGGACTCCTGAATGGTGTTTTGGATCATTTTTTTCGAAAAATGGTTATATTTTACCTTTTTTGGCACTTAAAATTGTTATACCGTGCTCCAGCACCTTGAATTGCGTGTTTTTACGTTCCCGATACACGATTACCCAGGAAAACACACTTCATTACCAAGGAAAACCGAAAAAACGTGGAAACCCCCAGAAACTGGTGTTTGGTCCAGTTTTCGTAATCGGGTG
Source organism: Daptonema setosum (assembly GCA_964036265.1). Taxonomy (NCBI): domain Eukaryota; kingdom Metazoa; phylum Nematoda; class Chromadorea; order Monhysterida; family Xyalidae; genus Daptonema; species Daptonema setosum. Next base: position 8,541,855 of record OZ038444.1, on the reverse strand, counting down.
CACGATCCAGCCACTTTGAACGCTTGCCATTTGAGATACAGATGGTGTATGGCAAAAGTAAAAAAAGATTTGGAATCTGCATAAAATTCTGCGTCGTTTGAGCTTTAATGGACGCTATTTTCTCCTCTTTCCAAAATAAAAATTTGTCTCTGAAAAAAAATTTGTTAATTTTTTCAACTTGGGCAATTTTTCAAATCGCAAACTCTCCACTGGGCGGGATGATTAAAGAAATTCATTCGTATCCCGAGATGCCCAACCGACTGAACTTCAAAATGAAGGGGTGCCACCCGCAGTACTGCAAACCCCAGACGATTTCCACATGCGTTAAACACCTATCCTGAAACCCTAGCTTGAAACGAAAACTCTGTCGACCGAGATTTTTTAATTTTTTGAAGAACGAAATTTAAATCAAATAAAAAAATTGTTGATGAATTAAAAATAAATTTAAATAAATGTCGGCAATAATCTAATGCAAATAATTACGTAATTGAAAGACGAATATTAGTACCTACACGGACTAAGGCGTTGATCACCGGCTTGTTGTGGTGATGCGTGTCCTCCCCGAAAATGGCGGAGATGTTGAATCACGCATCCCACAATCAAGTTGTTTGATTGATGGACCATAGTATAGTCATTTAAAAGCAACAAAGATGATTCAAGAGAGGGAAACCAAGTTTTCGAGGTCAGTTTAATATGTAATTTTTCCTTCCTTGTCAAGCATGTGATTGAATTTAGGGTTAATAATTGCGTTTTTGTATTTTTATATTACTGCCCTGAATGTTCTTCTATGTTAGTTATCTTTAGTTCATCTGTTTTTTTTATCCAAGCCGAAATTCCTTCCGGCGCCCGTCGAAAAATCGCCGGGTCAGTGTAAAACGTGTCGTTGAATAGGCTCCGTAGAAACCTCCCTTTAAAGTCTGCTATACATAACATTCTTGTTTTGTCATTAATGTGTATAACATTGTGTTAGCTGTATGTATGCCTGCCTCTAATGTAAAACTGTGTATTGTTTTTCTCTATTGTAAAACTGTTTTAAAGTCAAAGAATGACTGTTTTGCGTAACTGACCGTGAATTGGCTCTTGCTCCTTAGCAATCATCGTTCAACCGTCGACAATCTACTTGCTCCTTAGCAATCATCGTTCAACCGTCGACAATCTACTTGCTCCTTAACAATCATCGTTCAACCGTCGTCAATCTACGTCGAAGGGATGCGATTTCCCCTTTTTGTCTTGGCTCGCGGAGTGTGCCGTTCGGCAGTATATCTGCAGCTCATTCAATCCAAGCTCCGCCTACCGGCCTTACATATAAACTGACTGACTATACATAAAGCGGCATTCGATTCATATATTTTGGAACAAGCAAGAGAGCGGAGCCCGGATGTGTCCTATGTATGACTGACTAAACTTTATCTCTCTCTATATTTCTAATTTTATATGCAGACTTAATAAATAACTAAATAATATCTAATTGGTAATCCGAATTATCTTAATCACTACATATATAAACCCCAGCATTTAAACAGAACAAGTTCTATTTTCGAATTCCCCAAAGAGAGGGAGGAGAGCAAAATCCCTTTTTCGCTTTTCCCGAACTACTTGTATGACGGCCCTCAGCCTTTTTTCTCAACTGTTAACCCATATGACAGAGTTGCTGACTGATTCGTTGGCTCACCGGTGCATGGTCGGTTGCCATCAACGGCGATACTCATCTTATCATAATAATCAACAGTGGTGGAATCGATTAGCTGGCCGTCGCCTGTTGGCACAGCCGCCTTGTATGCCAGCTCGCAATAGCGGACTTTCGGATCATATCCTACCGATCGGCACGCAACCTTGAAAGCCAAACATGATAATGATAAAGTTAATAATGAATGAAAAAAATAACTGTCGAGCTACCCTGGAAACGCAGTTATGGCATTTATTCGTAGGAAACCTAGTTTTGACGAAGAATATTGAACTATAGTTGTCAACCTGTCCCACTGTGCTATGGTAGTTATCAGTGCATGCCTGCAAGCACTGTTGTTGACTCATTTCCCGAAGGATGTAGGAAGGTTTGTATCCCATAGACAGTTGCCGTCCTTCGATTTTCAGATAATGCACTTGTTCTTCAGCGGGACAAATGGTATCTTGTGGTAGAGATGCGGTTGTTGTTGTTGTTGTTGTTGTTGTTGTTGTTGTTGTTGTTGTTGTTGTTGTTGTTGTTGTTGTTGTTGTTGTTGTTGTTGTTGTTGTTGTTGTTGTGGTTGTTGTCATGGTTATCTATGGTTGTCTCATAGCACAAAGCGTGTGTTTTTGCGCTCATTTATTTTGAATGCAGACGCTAAAGATCGTCAGGGAGTTCGGTCACAACAGACGTTTATGAGTTTTTGAACTAGCTTAGCGCTAAAACACATGCTTTTCGTTTTGGGACCACATGTGCTTTTAAAATATATTGAATAGTTATCGTCACGCTGGCGCTGTTTTTTGTACACATAATTTTATTTTCGGACCATACTTAGTTTTCTCTTATCAGTTCCTCATACCCTAGAGCGACTAACTTTCAAATCCCTCGAAAGCGTCATCCAAGTCTAGGCCGAATGCAGGTCACTCAACCACTCATTCACTCACTCACTCACTCACTCATTCCTTCACACACTCCCTCACTTACTCACTACATACTTAGCGCATTCACTCACTCACTTGTTCACTTACTCAATGACTCACGCATTCACTCACTCACCAACTCATTCACTATTCCCTGAACAGTTAACGCACTCACTCTCTAAGTCACTCACTCACTTACTCACCATGAAACCAGTATCCAATGACCGCCCCGAACGACGCCCCAATCGTACACCCGACCGCACAATCAAGGGCAACATGAAAAATATTTCTAACATTTACATCTGTTATATCTGATTTTAATCATAAAAAATCAGAAACTGAAACTTTGTGATAGAGGCAAACGATACTGGTTTTTACGCTTATGTGTGATGGGTGTCCCATCCTTTTGTCCTGATGTTGACGGCTACGCATTTGAGTTGTACAGAACCACTAAGGCTGCAATTTTTTTCTGCAACAGAGAAGACTTTGGCAATTTGTTTGATACCTCCCACAAGTTTATTCGACGTCTGTAGAAATTTTACAAGCCATCGAAAAAAACGACACGTTTGGCCAGTATATTTAAGGCACACAACAAAAAACGATCAATCTCAAGGCATCGTAAACAGAAAATCACACGTAATAACCACATAAAAATAAAAATAAAAAGAACCGGAATTATTTACTTCTCGACTTGGCTACCATTGAGATCTCGGCATCGTTCCCATCGACGAGGCACAGCTTGCAGGGCTGCATGGCGTGTTTCCACAGAATAGGTATCAATCTCTTCAGTTATAAAGAAACGTAACTGGCCCTGGCGTATATGCGCTGCTTCAAACCACCCGACAATCAAAAGTTCAGAAGGGTCAGATCTGGTGACCTGGCAAGCCGATGGAGTGGTTCTCCTCTGTTGGTTCAAGAGCCAGGAGAGATCTCGTCGAGCCAATCTCGGGTGGTCACCAGATCTGGCCCCGATGGTTGTGGGATGAATTAAAGGAGTGCCTGTACGCGAGAAGTCCAGAGAATTCAGGCTAATCACGTCTCTTTATCACGAAAAAATGGGGACCATTTCCGTGGACACCATACATGTAACTCCCGCCGTCTGCTGGGCGCGTCCTGTTCCCTTGGGGGGCGATGTGGGCGCGCCCAGCAGACGGCGGGAGTTACATGTCCACTGGACACACGCCATGCAGCCTTGAAAGCTGTGCCTCGTCGATCTCGGTGGTACTCAAGTCGAGAAGTAAACAAGTTGAACTCTTTGTTTTTTTCTGTTTATGTGGTTATTACCTATGATTTTCTCATCATGGTGCTTAGTGATTGATGCTATTTTGTTATATGTCTTTCTCGATAAATTTTAAAAATAAAGAAAAAATATAGGCCAAAATTGAAGTTTTTTTCGATGGATTGTAAAATTTGCTACAGACGTCGAAGAAGTTTTTGGTAGATATCAAACAAATTGCGGAAGTCTCCTCTATTTCAATATTTCAAATTCAGCCATATTGGTTCTGTACAACTCAAATACGGATCCGTCAACATCAGGTCAAAAGGATGGGACAAACTGTATTTTAATAATATGAAAAAACGACCGAAACTTAACAAATAAGAGTAATGCTTTATAAAATAGGTATCTCATAAATAATGGCAGAATCAAGTATTTTACAGGTTTTTTGTGCCTGGAGAAAACGAGTTTAAGGCTGACATGTTTCTTGGCATCGACCATATGGACTTATGTATACTTAACGTTATTCCACTGCTATTTTTCACTTTTCTAACGTTTTGGGCAACGCAAAGCACATGAAAAACAACTAACCTTTTTCATTATATATAACATGCGGTCACCCTGGCGCGCTCTTCCTCCCCTTCCACCCCCTCCTAAGCCTAAGCCTAAATGAAATAGGGTACTTCTCTAAGCCTAAGCCTAAGCCTAAGCCTAAGCCTATATAGTATTTCTCTAAGCCTAAGCCTAAGCCTAAGGAAAAGGTAATTATTTAAGCCTAAGGTAATTCTCTAAGCTAAAATCCGCCACTTGGGGTACTTACAGCTGTGCACGGTTGCGTTGGGTCATGCGCTAGCCTGCTTAGCCTGATCTCCCTCCTCACCACGATCACAATGTTACGTATTTTTCAGTTTAATAAAAAAAAATCAACACTGACTATTATTATTTTATTTTTACAACAACTTCATTCATTATCACAATAATTTTTCTGAAAATTTATGTTAATTTACCGCACGCAACCCCATTATGAATGCATCCATATAGTGATCAGGGCACGTGCGTCTGTTGATGTGCCATGGTGGACGAGTTACATATATGCAACATGTTGATACGTGTTTTTGACCCAGTTGGCAGGGGCGTGTGAGAAGAGGGGATTTTTCCTAAGGAATGGAGTTTCATCAATTTTTGTCTCTATGATAAACCAAGCCGTATGGGTTCCAGTAGTTAATCCTGAACGATGATTCAGGAAAACTGTGTATAATAACATCCATTAAATGTGTGACTAACTTTGGAAGCCCCTCATTTAATCTTTAGCCAAATCATTTTTTGCGTGAACTGTTTTCAAAAGTCTTTTTAGCGTATTCAAACATTGAAACAAGATGTTTCAGCAGTTCAAAATACATGCAGACAGCATAAATCTTTTTCTTAATCACCAGAATCTGCCGAAATCGATTTTCACTCACTCACTCACTCACTCACTCACTCATTGACTCACTCGCTCACTCACTCACTCACTCACTCACTCACTCACTCACTCACTCACTCACTCACTCACTCACTCACTCACTCACTCACTCACTCACTCACTCACTCACTCACTCACTCACTCACTCACTCACTCACTCACTCACTCACTCACTCACTCACTCACTCACTCACTCACTCACTCACTCACTCACTCACTCACTCACTCACTCACTCACTCACTCACTCACTCACTCACTCACTCTCTCACTCACTCACTCACTCACTCACTCACTCACTCACTCACTCACTCACTCACTCACTCACTCACTCACTCACTCACTCACTCACTTACTCTCTCACTCGCTCACTCATTCACTCACTCACTCAGTCACTTGCTCACTCATTCACTCACTCACTCACAGATGTGACTTGCCGACTGGTCAAGTGCTCCACCGTAGTCGACGACCCAGCTCGACGATTCGTCAGACTTGGAAGCCATGTAAGACAACCAATCAACCCCTGAAATTTGTGCCGCGATTCAGAAAACCAAGGTTGATTTCATAATGCTGATTTTTTTTTATTGCATTGTTGACTCCTGTGGAGCAGTCCTCCGAACCCCAGACGATTTCCACATTTTGATTCCTCCGTTAAACACCTTTCCTGAAACGCAATTGAGTGCGAAAAATATTCGACGAAAACTCTGTCGACCGATATTTTCGAAAATTTTTGCAGTTTCAATGTCAAGTGACTTGAGAATTTAAAATTATTATATAAACAATCAATCAAATCATAAAGTACTTAATCAAAATTCAGAATTGAAAAATTTTATGGTAAATTAAAAAAATGCGGAATTTTCCATAAACTTCCTAATTATTTACGTTGAATGTAGTTACAAACGGTGTTGCGAGAAAGTTTTCTGTTCATGTAAAATTGGTGAATCGTATAAAGTTTTTTCAAAAAAAAATAATAATTTTCTGTTTCACTGAGTATTTCAGGATTCAGAGCGCAGAGAACGTCCATCGGTGATTTTGGCGTGTTTTATATCGACGACAAACAGTATGTTGTTTTCGAATGCAGGCACAAGCGGTCGAGAAAAAGGGTAAGTGGTATTCCCCCTTTTTGGCGTTTTTCCAAGTTCAATTTGTTCCCTAAGATGTTGGTAAAAACACCTCAAAACTGCCGATTTCTCTTTGACTGAATTTCTCATTCCCCCTTCGGAGGTTTGTCTGAATTTCTCATTCCCCCTTCGGAGGTTTGTCTTGTCCGCCGGGCGCCGGGATGCTTATTTACAGAAACTATAAAGTGCTGGTTCGCCCGCGCTATTATATAGCGTGTGTGTGCACACCTTACCATCAGCCAGCGTGACATAGTGGTTTAGCGCGTCACTTTTTTGAACGATGGGGTGAGGGTTCGAATCTCACTGAATTATTTTTCGCTCATTTTGATCATACACTGTTCCTATGAAGTTCTACTGTTCGTTAACCCCCGATAACCTATCGTAAGGCTTGCTTGTCCGAGCGATAGCGAGGACAAGCGCGTTAGCTACTAATTTCCGTTAACCCCCCTCTAGGAGCCATATTTCGACACGTAAAAAAGTAATGAACCTGCATGAAAACATTAAAACTCCTATTTAATTATGTTCTCTATATCCTGAACTTTATGTAGAAAGAAAAAAATTTCAATTGAATGGATTTTCCACAAATGGGAAACAAAACAAAAACTTTATAGTTTCTGGAAATATGCCGCCGGGATGAGGTGAAACACGCCAATGGCGTGTTTTAACCTTCGTTCAATGTAAAACACTCCATAATTGACTTTATAATGTGGTATAGTCTATCCAGGGTTTCTTGTTACTCACAAAAATTTTTGGCGCGCAATTTGAATTCAAATCTGATTCTGGCGCTCTTTCATTTTTTTCGAAAAATGAAATCTCGCTACTAATAACATTTGGACAACACTCGACAAATTGTCCCAATTCATTGCATACGTGCGAAACTGGCCCACAAATTCAATTATTGATTACAAGAAACCCTGACCCTATTATAACATGTTTTTTTGGACAGAAGGGTAAAACACGCTACGCAAAACACGCCGTACTTAATTTAGTTCATGGCGTGTTTTACCCTTCGGTCCGAAAAACACGCCATGAACTAAATAAAGTAAGGCGTGTTTTGCGTGGCGTGTTTTTCCCGTAAAGTGTTTTTCCCGTTTTTGTCAAGTCACTCCACTGTTTTTTAGAGGATGATTTTTCAGTTTGTCGTTACTTTTCATTAATTTCAGGCTTGGATAAACCAGGGGCGGCCGGTTTATGAATCGGTTTATGGCCGAGATGAAGCAGGCGCGGGTGAGTGTGCTCAATTCGAAGGATCCGGATGACATGCTCGATCAGATGATGCGGCTCGATCAGATGATGCGGCTCGATCAGATGATGCGGCTCGATCAAAAGTGTTGGTTCAAAAACGTTTTTTAAAGCAAGGGGTCGGTTGGGTGGGGATGTTTGGAATCATAACAGAGTTTCATTTCATACCACACAATTTATTGTCTTTGACTGATGGATCATGGATCTATGTTATAATGATGCATTACACTAGCAGACGAGGGAAGAACTGAAAGTGGATTTCCCCCCTCTTTGGCTGGTTCAAAAAGTAAAGTTTGTTCCCTAAGGTGTAGGTAAAATGGCTTCAAAACTGCCGATTCCCCCCTCTTTGACGAAATTCCCCTCCCTTTGGAGGTTTTGCTCGTCCGCCAGTGATGCATTAGAAGGGTCGGGCAAGTATAAGTTAATTACTCACTTACGCACTCACTCACTCACTCACTAACTCACTCACTCACTCACTCACTCACTCACTCACTCACTCACTCACTCACTCACTCCCTCACTCACTCATCCACTCACTCACTCGCTCACTAACTCACTCACTCGTCACTCACTCACTCACTCACTCACTCACTCACTCACTCACTCACTCACTTATTGACTCACTCATTCACTCACTCACTCACTCACTCACTCACTCACTCACTCACTCACTCACTCGTCACTCACTCACTCACTCACTCACTCACTCACTCATTGACTCACTCACTCACTCACTCACTCACTCACTCATTGACTCACTCACTCACTCATTGACTCACTCACTCACTCACTCACTCACTCACTCACTCACTCACTCACTCACTCACTCACTCACTCACTCACTCACTCACTCACTCACTCACTCACTCTCTCACTCACTCACTCACTCACTCGCTCACTCACTCACTCACTCACTCACTCACTCACTCACTCACTCACTCACTCACTCACTCACTCACTCACTCACTCACTCACTCACTCACTCACTCACTTACTCTCTCACTCGCTCACTCATTCACTCACTCACTCACTCACTCGCTCACTCATTCACTCACTCACTCACAGATGTGACTTGCCGACTGGTCAAGTGCTCCACCGTAGTCGACGACCCAGCTCGACGATTCGTCAGACTTGGAAGCCATGTAAGACAACCAATCAACCCCTGAAATTTGTGCCGCGGTTCAGAAAACCAAGGTTGATTTCATAATGCTGATTTTTTTATAGCATTGTTGACTCCTGTGGACCCGTTATCAAAAACACAATGAATTACGCACGACGTTTAAGAGTTGTTTCAATTATTTTTCTGTAATGAAAAAAGATACATTTTCTCGTCAATTTGAACGTCAAACAACAACCCATTTGAAAAAAGTCGCGCGCTAAAACGACTCTGTGTCATTTGCTGTGCATAGTAGTCAATTGAAAATAATTGTTACAAACAGTATGTCATTTTTGGTTTTCAGATATGGCGGCGTATAGTGGATGAAGTGAAACATGTCTCCGGCAAAACTCAAGTTGCGTATGAATGATTATGATTATTCATATCAAAGTGCCAATATTACGTTACTTATCATTATGTAAACGCTATAGTAATAGTTTTTTTTTACTCAGTTCTGATTTTAAGTTAGCTAGAATTAATATTAGTATATTGTATCGTATGTATTTTTATTACGTATTTCATGTTTATTATCATCATGGACAAATGTTTTTTCGTGGTTACATGAAAGCTAAATCAAATAAATGCGTTTAAAAAAACGTATGACGTTTTTAATGTTATTCACTGTACACTCATATATTTATTCAGTCTATATATGGCAATGTTTCTGAATGTAGCACTAGAATTTTTAATACCATATATTTATTGAGATTCAACAAATTAAATCTATTCATGTGATAACGGTCAGCGATTTTTTATTCGATGTAATGCAAATTAACAGAGTTACACTAGTATCCAGTAAAAAAGTTAGCACATAAAAAACTAATGACAGCCATATTATCGAATAAAAAAACTGAAAAATCGAATGGGGTGGTCAGATATTTACGTATTTCATTCAAGTTGTTTTTCTTTTGTTGAATTTCTGTCAAGAAACAAGATTTGGTTACCTTCTTGCGTCTTAAAACCGGATTTTTTTCAAAAGTTTAGGTGTTATAAGATTCTCTAAGTTCACACACATGTATCTACATATATAATGGATAAAAAAATCGCATGGAATATAACACCATTGGTTTTTTCTAATGAATAAAAGCTAGATTTTACCGGTCACTTTTCAACACAAGAATCTTGTATTTGCAGTTTCCCTTATTCATCAAGCTTTTATGACACTTGCGGTGTCTCAGAGCATTCCATTTAAGTTAAGTGAGTTGTGGGAGTATGATTATCCTGCCTAGAACCCATTTTTTATTCGAAAAAAACTATGTTTAAGGTTTCATGGCTCGCTGGTCAAGTGGTTAAGGTGCTAGACTCTGAAACCGCCTGGCCGGCCGCACACGGGTTCGAATCCCGGGGCCGTCACCAAGAAGCCTTATGGCAGTCAAACAGAAGTGTGACCTACTGGCTGGTGGTCGTTAAAGAATATGCCTTGAACATCCGATGGAGTAACTTGGAATTTGATTCCATGACATGCCTTATGGCAAGCACCATTCGTGATTGGGACCCGGCAAAGTCTTCACCCGAATGAAACAACCCAAAAAAAAGTTTATCGAATTTCTAAACTTTTTTTATCCATAGATATATTTGGGAGATGAATTTGAATAACATCGTTTATATAAATAAGAATCCTTATGAAAACCAATTAATCTTAAATTCTTCTTATTGTCAGTTTTCAAGGGTTTTTGGTCAGAAATAAAGAAAAACAAAAAAAATGCAGTAAAACGCTGTCAAAACTAAAATTTTAGTAATCCTTTACAGAAAAGCTCTCCATAATCTGAACTTTCAGGTATAATAACTTTTGGGCGCCACTGTATGTGTAAACGAGGTGTAAATATTTAATAATCAGATATATGGTTCTTGCAACGAGTTCGTTTCTGTGAGTGTGAGGCGTAATAATATAACTTGGCCGATCAGAATAAGCATACGGTAATTTTATTGAAGAGTTGATATGGTATATCGGAGAGCGATGATGTGCGTGTGTTGTGGATAGGTTGGGCGGGGATTCGCTTAAATACACCAGGGATATTTCGTAAAATTTTGTATTAAATGAAAGCTGATAAAAATGTTTTGTCTATCCCGATCATCGATCGGGATTTGGTGACGTCAATGAAAGTATCACTTTATATTCTTCATGTGTGCAGAATCCAGTCATTGACGTCACTTGTTATTCGAGACATATTTCTGGGTCAATTTCAAAATGTTTCGAAATTCTAATTAGGACGTTGATCGTGAACTTTAGGCTATTCACAACACTACTATTATACGCTACATATATGTACAAGTACATGATGAGTGATTATGAAGCACAGCACTGTAAAACCAACTTGTTTATACTCGCAAACTACATTCAACAAATTTGTGTGGTGTTCAATAAATCTGTGACCAAGTCTAATTTATCAATCAATTATTGGATTCGCTGAATGCCCAGCACTAAGCCTTTTCAAAGCATACGATATTCTGCACGCCATCAAGTGAAGTGGCTCCGTAATAAATGTCAATGGCACCATCCCAATACCCTGCAATGTTATGCACACGCTTGTAACACTGTTGTCGCAAATTTAGTAAAACGTGTTAATACGTTCAAATAAAAAAAAACACCAACCATCGGTACAAACAACCGTTATTTCTGGTGGTGGTGGTATATCACGACGGTATATATCGATGTTGAATTCAAGACCCTTGGCGCCGTCAAAGACTGCAATTCAGATAACCCATGAACACAACAAACAACAACCATGAGGAAAAATACTATTGAAAAACAGTAACAACAACAAAAACAACATCAACAACAACAACAACAACAACAACAACAACAACAACAACAACAACAACAACAACAACAACAACAACAACAACAACAACAACAACAACAACAACAACAACAACAACAACAACAACAACAACAACAACAACAACAACAACAACAACAACAACAACAACAACAACAACAACAACAACAACAACAACAACAACAACAACAACAACAACAACAACAACAACAACAACAACAACAACAACAACAACAACAACAACAACAGCAACAACAACAACCGCAACAATAATAACAACAACAACCACCGCAACAATAATAACAACAACATACATACATACATGCATAACAATAGCAATATGTAAAGCGAACTATCAACGATGCATCCGACATTCACACCACCCGCGCGATGAGTTGAGATTGCACCATCTTGTAGTAAGTTGTAGTAAAAAAGCAGACCCAACATGTCAATGTGAGCCTCGGTGCCGTGCTGCAAACAAGTCATAAAATCACAATCGTTAAGTGTTTTGTTCAACCAGTGCTCAAAAAACGCATCTTATTCACTACACCTCCATCTAATTGTCTTTCACATTAACCAACATTATACGTTTCTGATTCCTCGCCAGAGTCTGAAAGAGTGACGTACTTGGCGATTTCGTTCCGCAGCGGCAGATGGTCGCAAGCTGTACAAATAATTGCATTTATTACAATTACGACTCCTACATACATACGAAAATCAAAAGATAAAAAAAATCAACATTAAAAACAACGAAAAGAAAGATAATAAAATGACTAACGGCATTCGCCGAATGCAGGGCATTCGGGACTTTCGGGACATTCGACCGGAATGCACTGTAAAACCAACTTGTTTATACTCGCAAACTACATTCAACAAATTTGTGTGGTGTTCAATAAATCTGTGACCAAGTCTAATTTATCAATCAATTATTGGATTCGCTGAATGCCCAGCACTAAGCCTTTTCAAAGCATACGATATTCTGCACGCCATCAAGTGAAGTGGCTCCGTAATAAATGTCAATGGCACCATCCCAATACCCTGCAATGTTATGCACACGCTTGTAACACTGTTGTCGCAAATTTAGTAAAACGTGTTAATACGTTCAAATAAAAAAAAACACCAACCATCGGTACAAACAACCGTTATTTCTGGTGGTGGTGGTATATCACGACGGTATATATCGATGTTGAATTCAAGACCCTTGGCGCCGTCAAAGACTGCAATTCAGATAACCCATGAACACAACAAACAACAACCATGAGGAAAAATACTATTGAAAAACAGTAACAACAACAAAAACAACATCAACAACAACAACAACAACAACAACAACAACAACAACAACAACAACAACAACAACAACAACAACAACAACAACAACAACAACAACAACAACATCAACAACAACAACAACAACAACAACAACAACAACAACAACAACAACAACAACAACAACAACAACAACAACAACAACAACAACAACAACAACAACAACAACAACAACAGCAACAACAACAACCGCAACAATAATAACAACAACAACCACCGCAACAATAATAACAACAACATACATACATACATGCATAACAATAGCAATATGTAAAGCGAACTATCAACGATGCATCCGACATTCACACCACCCGCGCGATGAGTTGAGATTGCACCATCTTGTAGTAAGTTGTAGTAAAAAAGCAGACCCAACATGTCAATGTGAGCCTCGGTGCCGTGCTGCAAACAAGTCATAAAATCACAATCGTTAAGTGTTTTGTTCAACCAGTGCTCAAAAAACGCATCTTATTCACTACACCTCCATCTAATTGTCTTTCACATTAACCAACATTATACGTTTCTGATTCCTCGCCAGAGTCTGAAAGAGTGACGTACTTGGCGATTTCGTTCCGCAGCGGCAGATGGTCGCAAGCTGTACAAATAATTGCATTTATTACAATTACGACTCCTACATACATACGAAAATCAAAAGATAAAAAAAATCAACATTAAAAACAACGAAAAGAAAGATAATAAAATGACTAACGGCATTCGCCGAATGCAGGGCATTCGGGACTTTCGGGACATTCGACCGGAATGCCAAAGACATCCGCACACATCGGGAGTTCGCCGATGTAAGGACTGAAACCGCATGCCTCCAAATAACCGACGAACGCCACCAGCACCAACAGGGGGATTACTGCAATTTACATTTATAAATAAGTTATGAGCCATATTTAGTCATTTTTAGTGGCATAGTTCCATCGGTGTCAGTTCTTCATAGGTCTATTAAGAAAATATCTCGACAGCTCGTCAGGATAATCTGGGTGTGGCTGTATTCTGACTGAATAGTAATGATTATGAATTAATACTAGTTACAACATGTAAAACGTATTCAGTCGCCTAAGCACATCATCAAAGCCGAGTAACAAACAACCAACACATGCGCATGATGAGTAGGTCACTCGAAGTAAACTGGCGTTTGTTTCTGAAATCAAGTCGAAGGTAGTTTTGAAAATGACTGACTTTGACTGGTGGTGCGCTCCTGTTTATATGATGGAATGGATGTACGTGACGTGACATATGTTGTTTGCTTGTCACCGGTATTCAAAAACATCCCGATCGAACGATAACCATCGTAAAGCACGACTTGTTGGGTGTTCTGAACTCAAGGTCCGACTCAATGTAACAATATTTGTTTTTCATTGTAGTCTTTTGATCAGTATCGGTTGGGCTCATTTTTGCGTTCTTTGTGAAACGTCACATGAGCGCTACAAAGCAAATTTACGTGACTTTTCTTTGTATTCACTTGCATTTACTGTTAATTATGACTGATGAGCATGCAATTTACGTTCAAAGATAATGGTCGAGACGAAAAATTGCCACCGAAATTAAAATGATTACTCGTGTGTAATTCTCATGAGTTATTGGTTTTTGTATGGACGGGGCTTAGTGGCATGATTCTCATCTGTGTAGCTTGAACATCCATCCAACTCCGTTTTAAAGGGAGAAACACCCATACTGAGGGTGTCCATAAACTTTTCATCGCCACTGTATGTACATATGTATAATTATGTAAGTGATTGGCTGGAATGGTTTCCAGATTTACTGTTTGCTGACGGGTTGTTTGTGTGATTTAATCACGAAACCCATGACAGGCAACGGATGGTATACATAAAACCCAACCATTTGTAGGAAACCATGAGATGCATACTAATGTATTAGTTTTCCTTCGCATACCAGTATATCAAAAACTTGCATCCGACGGTTTTCCCCGACCGGTTGAAAATAATGTTTTTCATCCATCATTCTAAAATATTTCAGCTTGGGATTTTTTTCGTTTCCGGTTAAATAACACGACCCGTTGTGTGTAGTTACATGTCAAGTTACGTAGTGGTATGGATCATTTATAAAATAATTGCTGTTTCAATAGGTGGTAAAATTTTTGTGAAGCACTTCAACTTGACCTGTGATTGATGTTTTCCGTTTAAGCAACATTATTACAGTGTCGATACACATCAGATGATGCAGCAGTTCCGTTGCTTAAAAAATGTTTACGACGAAGCTAATCGATCCCACCCGTGATTGGAGAAAAGTCATTGATCGTTGACTCCGTGGATGCTGGATTGACAAGTTTACGTAACTGTATCATTTGATGTGCTTCTATTTGTAATGTAATGCAAAGCATTCTGGTAAACTCTACATAAACTATACGGTAAAATTCAGTTGAGTACAGGGTTCGAGCCTGAAACAATACTTTCGGTAAATTCTGACTAATTATCCGTTGCACAGCACCAACAAGTATGATTTTTTGACCGTCAGTCATTCATGGCTCATGTGTGCGACTCTTAATGCGTTCAAAGCTAAACTGAGTCCGATAGCGTTGAGTTTTCGCCGATCCGAGTTTCCTACAACAGGATATATGCCGGTAAAACATGATTTGGGCTAATTATGAGTTAATTCCATGAACCAAAGATGAGTGGCACAAATGTGCCATGCCATGAAAGACGGACGTTCAAAAAAGCATACTTGTTGAGTTCAGTTAGTGGTGTGCAACTGATATTTAGGTTAATTTGATGCAAATATTTTTCAGGCTCGAACCCTGTACTCAACTGAATTTTACCGTATGTAGAGTCTTAGAACTGTTTGTGCCATTATACTGTTTGTGCCATTATACTGTTTGTGCCATTATACTGTTTGTGCCATTAAACTGTTTGTGCCATTATACTGTTTGTGCCATTATACTGTTTGTGCCATTATACTGTTTGTGCCATTATACTGTTTGTGCCATTATACTGTTTTGGTACCATTAAAAACGTTGATCTTCAAATTTAATATATTGATTAGTCAATTCTGAGTAGCTGGACGCGATGGCGTTGAGTCATCGCCGATTCGAGTTTTCTGTCGCTATATACAGGGTGGGCCAAAAAAACAACCACACTTTGATCTGACTTAGAGGTGGCTGTGCCTAATATTTTGGCTTGTCGTTTTCAACATATATTAACAACCAAATAACTTAGTTTTCCTGAAGTTTTCAATATGATATTCGAATTATAGCAAAAGTTGTGCACGTGCATTCCGAAAAACATCTCGCGCATTTTTACAACGGTTTATAATGTCACTTAATCAAGATTTTTATCAACTGTTGACTTAATTTTTCTACAAAAACTATCAAAACTGCCAAATACAGCATATGATAGAACTAAAACTAATTTAGTTAAGACTAAAAGTTTGAAAACGGCTTAAAATGGGTCAAACTTTTGTAAAAGCGACTTTTTCACTCTTTCATCTAAAATTTTCACACCAGTTTCAAAACTCAAATTTTTTGATGAAACTCATATTTTCAGGCGGGATAACGTTAACTGTAATAAAAAATAACCCAAAACAACAGAAGTCCATGTTTCAGTGACAAATCTCATCGTAGGGACAAGTCATCGTATATGGCTGTGCATGGCTGTTGTAAAAACGAGCGAGCAACTTTTTCAGTCAAAAGTGCACAATTCTTTCAAAGCCGAACCGATCTTAACGAAATTCTCGAAAGAACTAAGTTTATATGTTGTTAACATATGGTGCAAAATTACACTTGTAAAAATTCATCACAGCCATTTTTATATCAGATCAAAGCTTGGTCGTTTTTTTTGGCCCACCCTGTATAAGCCGATAAAACATGATTTGGGCTAATTTTGAGTTGATTCCATGGAACCCATTAAAATTGGCATACATGTGCCATGAATGACTGAACATAAAAAAAACATACTTTTCGGGTCCAATTATGGTGTACAACTAATATTTAGTCAATTTACCAAAGGTATTTTTTCAGCGTGGAACCCTGTACTCAACTGAATTTTACTGTATGTAGAGGCTGAGAACTGTTCTGTGTCTCCTTGGACAGTTAGCACCGCGCAGCGGAGGTGTTCGCACGTTTGTCCACGCGGATATGTCTCTAGATAAAGTCGGAATATTTATCAACGAAAAACATTAATTTACCACGGGAAAATAGTTTCTTATTTTTCTGTGGAAGTTCTTTTGGAATAAAAAACTGTCAAATTCGGGGTGTTCACAAAAAACTGCTGCAGTTATCAAATATGCAACCAGGACATTGAATGAGCACCAAAACGATGAAGGGTTGGAAGTAAAAAATTTATAGAGTAGAATTGGTTTTTAACAGTTTGAACGCAATTGTCGAGATTTGTTAAAGTTTGACAGACAAAAGTTAGTTCCCATAATTTAATGGGGCGGTCTTTTTTCATAAAGTTTTTGAACGTCAGCACTGACCCATTACTTCCATTTTCTGTTTGAGACTTTACCAACATGCTTTGGATTACAAATAGAAGCACATCAAATACAGTTACGTAAACTTGTCAATCCAGCATTCACGGAGTCAACGATCAATGACTTTTTTCTAAATTCCAGATAACTATGCGAAATTGCCTATGGCAGTAGTACAATCTTTGCCCGATATGCTGAGAATTCAATTTTTCTATAAGGTTCAGTATTGCATGTTTTACAGTTAAACTTGAAAAAGTTGCTTGCGTAACCCATTGACAGTAGTATTACCTGTAATCAATCAGAGATTTGGTCATCAAACAATTGCGGTAGTTTTGGTTGGTCTAAGCACATCAATCACGGGTCATAAGGTTTCGTCGTACATTGAACGTTTGTTAATAACTACTGTGTCGATAATTAACTTAACTAAGAGTTAGCTTTTGTTAGAGCTTGTTGTCTAGCTTTGAGTTAGAGTTAGTATACTTCGTGTCTGAATTTTTACAGGTTTAAATAAAACAGGTTACAATAAAACTTAACTCGAAAAATGGACTTTATTAGTACATACGTTCTCGTGATCAATCATACATTTTTAAGCAACGTAACTGCTGCATCAACTGTAATAATGTTGCTAAAACGGAAAACATCAATCACAGGTCGAGTTGAACTGTTTCATCAAAATTTTACCGCCTAGTGAAACGGCAATTAGTTTTTTAACTGAACCATACCACTACGTAACTTGACATGTATTTACACAAACAACAAGTCGTGTTATTTAACTGGAAAGGAAAAAATCCAATCGAATGCAAAATTTTGATATACTGGTAAGCGAAGGAAAACTAATACGTTTAGAGTATGCATCTCATGGTTTCCTACAAACTGTTGGGTTTTTTGAATACCATCCGTTGCCTGTCATGGGTTTTGTGATTAAGTTACTCAAACAATCCGTCAGCAAACAGTAAATCACAAAACCATTACAGGCAGTCATTTACATAATCATACATTGTACGTCAACTTAGCGCTGAGCTGTTCTTGAGGTTCGAATTTCGAAACTTACTTCTGTTGTATCCATTCTGTCAGATACTCAGACAATTTCTCAGTCACTCAGTATGACATTTAAAACAGATTTCACGTATCTTTCTTTCTTTAGAGTCAGTCAGTCAGTCAATGAGTCATTCAACCAGCCACATAGAGAGTCAGTCAATTCGTCAGTCAGTAAGTCAGTTAGTCAGTCAGTATGTCAGTCAGCCAATCAGTCAGTCAGTGAGTCCGTCAATCAATCAGGTTGTCAGTCAGTCAGTCAGTCAGTCAGTCAGTCAAACCGTCAGTCAGTCAGTCAGTCATTCATTCAGACATTCAGTCAGTCAGTAAGGTCAGTCGGTCAGTCAGTCAGTCAGTCAGTCAGTCAGTCAGTAAGTACATAAGTCAGTCAGTCAGACAGTCAATCAGTCAGTCAGTCAGTCAGTTAGCCAGTTGTTTCAACAGGTAATCCCGACATCATATACCCGAGTTCCTTCAATCAAAAAAGTAACTCAAAATTTTTATTGATCTTTAATTAGACTTTTCTGGAATTCAATGCGGTTATGGATTCATGAAAAAAATGTCCTTTTTACACGTCCAGACGAGTTAATACTACCAAGGGAGGGGCATTTCTCCAAAGAGGGGGAATTACCAGTTTTAAGGCAGATTAACCTACACCTTACGGAACAAACTACTAATTTAAAAATCGTTGAAAAGAGGTATTGCCCCTTATGCTAGTGCGTCCAGTAACGTTCATCACGGCCTGATCGAGTTAATGCGTAACAAATACTTTCAATGGTTCCTCACTGATCATCAACACCCCGTGAGTGTGTGTGTACTAAAACACGTATAGCCTCAACTCTTGACTGAAACATCATGTTTGTGAGTTATATTGTTCTGCTATTGGTTGTGGCGGTCATGGTGGGAGTGGTGAGTGCTGAGTCTGATCAGGGTCAGTCATTGACGTGACTAAATGACTGACTGACTGACTAACTGACTAATTGACTTGAAGACTGACTAATAAACTGACTGACTGACTGACTGATAGACAGTTCGACACCAGAATAGCTGAAAAAATTCAGCTTCCTGGTGGGACTCGAACACACGACCTTCAGCTCTAGCTGCTGACGCGCTAACCAACTACGCCACAGGAGGCTTAGCGCAAGGTGTGATAAGCTACTAGAGCAAGAGTGCGGGGCAACAGCCACGACTGCGTTAACAGTACTCGCGTTCTCTTGATAGTAGAATTGACTGATAGACAGTTCGACACCAGAATAGCTGAAAAAATTCAGCTTCCTGGTGGGACTCGAACACACGACCTTCAGCTCTAGTTGCTGACGCGCTAACCAACTACGCCACAGGAGGCTTAGCGCAAGGTGTGATAAGCTACAGTCGGTGCAGCGGGTTATGTCTTGTAAAACTATTGCCATTCACATCCTAAAATTGCTTTTTTCTCTGATTATAACGGGAATATGATGATGAAATTCGGTGGAGTTATAGAATAGAATCTGGCGCACCTTTTCGGTTTGCAAGAATATTTAAAAAGTCGTCCCTACTCATGAAACATCACCTTTACTACAAACTTATAGCCCGTGTAGGTTCTCGTCTTTTTTTCTGCCTATGAAATATTTTTTGTAGCTATCTGTCGAACTGAAAAGGTGTGCCAGATCCTATTCCATATCCCTATAATTTTTTTCATCATATTCCCGTTATAATCTGAGAAAAAATCAGTTTTAGGATGTGAATGGCAACAGTTTTACAAGACACTAGGGTAAACCCGTTGCAGGGCAACGGACGTTCAAGTTAAAAAATAACCATTTCCTGCCCTAAACCCGAGGTTGAAGTATTTTTTTGTATACCATTAAAAGTGTTCGGTTGTGTTAACCCGACCCGTTGATTGTTCAAACTGTAGTGTAGAGTTTAGTTTATTGACAAAAACCCGTCAAAAAGTTAGAGCCACCCGTGAAGTTTTCAACTCAATAAAACTTATTTTATATAATTTCCCTGATTACACGATATTGTGTAATCTATAACGCACAATATCAACCCGTTAAACCCGACTTTTCAAAATCTAACTTTGTACCCAGTCAGTATAATTACAGGGTAACAGTAGTTAAAAGAACCCGTGGAAAATAGTTGAAAGTACAACCCGTTGAGTTTGGCTATTGTTAATTTGTTTTCTTCGATCCGTGAAATATCATATTGAAGCCCCATCTCGTTACAAAATTTACTTTATTATCTCATGACCCGACCCGATAATTTGTAATGAGATTTGATGAAAAAACTTCACCCGACCACCTGAACAGTCAACGATTAACAGTTTAGCTTAAAAATATTCAATTACGAAAGGTCCTGATGATTTGGTTAATCATTGAAAAAAGCCTTTTTATTCCCACACTAAATTAGAAACACTGAAACCCGTGGCCCAACAATTACGGTAATTTCAGTTAAGGTCAATGATATTTCCAGTTGAGCGAATTTAGGGAACCTCCTTTGAGGGTGTTGATGACAATATTAACTCAACTTTTAAGAGAGAAGGTAATGATGATTATATTTTTTTAGTTTCTGCATGAAAATGACATAAAAGAGTTGTTTTGCGTTTCACTTCTGATATTTATATCGAATCGTTTGCGGACATCGCGACATTGAGTTTTAATCTTATCTTATATATAAAAATAGCAATGTATGTCCGTATGTATGTTCAGAGCCAGTTCGATATAAATATCAGAAACGCAACGCCCAAAAACTCTTTTAATCATTTATTTAGAAAAATTACGCTGAGATCAAAAGTTCGATGAAGAAAAATCATCGCCACCCTACCAGTCGATCAACACCGCTTTCCTGAACTAAACGTAACATGATATCTCAACTCACCTTTGATGTACCTCAATTATCCATGAGGTCAAGATAATTAAAATGAAGTTTAACATTTATGATCGGTTTATTTGAAATGTTTCATTCTCATAACTAATCACATTCAGAAACTACGAATTCTATCATACATAAATGTTGTCTTCGACACCCAAGGATTTCCCCTATATTTCGAACTGGAAACATCATTGATCTTAACTGAAATTGTAGTTTTATGCGCTGCTAACTGTTGTGGCCATGGGTGCTTATGTTTTTTGGTTCAAATAAAAATTTACGGGACGGGTAAAAATACAGTAGATATTTGAATGAACTTATTGTTTCATAAAGATGAGATGTAAGTATGACAAAAGCGGGTATGAGTTGGGAACTGTACGGTGACAAACTTTTTTTCCACGGGTTATTCCCATTTTAAACATGTTAAGAAACTACTATGCGAACCCATTTTTATAGTACACAGGTCAGGTGAATTAAACTGAAAAAAAAACGTTTTACATAGATAATTCATCGATTTCGGAGCATGAAACTTATGATTTCCTACAAACGGTCAATATTTAACTTGATCATCCGTTGCCCTGCAACGGGTTTACCCTAGTCTTATATATTAAAACTTCAATGTCCGTATGTATGTATGTCTCTTATATATTAAAACTCCAATGTCCGTATGTATGTATGTCCGCAAGCGGTTCCATATAAATATCAGAAGTGAAACGCAAATAAACTCTTTATGTCAATTTCATGCAGAAACAAAAAAGGTATAATCATCATCACCCTCTCTCACAAAAGTTGAGTTGATATTGTCATCAACACCCTCAAAGGAGGTTCCCTAAATTCACTGAACTGGAAATATCATTGACCTTAACTGAAGTTACCGTAATTGTTGTGCCACGGGTTTCAATGTCTCTATTTTAATGTGGGAATACAAAAGCTTTTTCCATGATTAACCGAAACATGACACCTTTCGTCAAGAATTAGTTTCTAGCTAAACTGTAAAACGTAATCAGTCTTTTTCAAATAAAAGACTTCTGTTAAAATCAAAAGCCAAAAATTTTGTGTTTAGTTGGTCGGGTGAAGTTTTTTCATCTATGGTGATGTTCACTCCAAATTATCGGGTCGGGTCATGAGATAAATAAAGTACCATTTATTACGAGATGGGGCTTAAATATAATATTTCATGGATCGAAAAAAATTAATAATAGCCAAACTCCACGGGTTGTAATTTCAACTATTTTCCACGGGTTCTTTTAACTAATGTTACCCTGTAATTATACTGAGTGGGTATAAAGTTAAAATTTAAAAAGTCGGGTTCAACGGGTTCATATTGTGCGTTATAGATTACTCCATATCGTGTAATCAGGGAAATATATAAAAGAAGTTGTATTGAGTTGAAAACGTTACGGTTGGCTTTAACTTTTTGACGGGTTTTTGTTACAGTATTCTGTCAATAAACTAAACTCTAGACTAAAGTTTGAACAATCAACGGGTCGGGTTAACACAACCGAACACTTATAATGGTGTACGAAAATTTACTTCATCCTCGGGTTTAGTGCAGGAAATGGGTATTATTTAACTTGATCGTCCGTTGCCCTGCAACGGGTTTACCCTAGTATCTTATATATTAAAACTCAATGTCGCGATGTTTGTTTGTCCGCAAGCGATTCGATATAAATATCAGAAGTGAAACGCTGAAAAACTCTTTATGTCATTTACATGCAGAATCAAAAAAATTATAATCATCATCACCTTCACTCATAAAAGTTGAGCTGATATTGTCATCAACACCCTCAAAGGAGATTCCCTAAATTCACTGAACTGGAAATATCATTGACCTTAACTGAAATTACCATAATTGTTGTGCCACGGGTTTCAATGTTTCTATTTCAATGTGGGAATAAAAAGCTTTTTTTCATGATTACACGGCACGGAATCATCAACACCTTTCCTTTTGTCATGAATTTTTCTCTTGCTAAACTGTTAAACGTAATCAGTCTTTTTCAAATAACATATTTTTGTTGAATTCAAAAGCCTAAAATTTTGTGTTGAGGTGGTCGGGTAAAGTTTTTCATCTAATGTTCACTACAAATTATCGGGTCGTTTCATGAATTAATAAAAAACCAGTTTTTACTAGGCGGGGCTTAAATATGATATTTCATATATCAAAAACAAATTAATAAACTCCACGGGTTGTACTTTCGACTATTTTCCACGGGTTTTTTACTACTGTTACCCTCTAATTATACTGAGTGGGTATAAAGTTAGATTAAAAAAATTCGGGTAAGTTTAACGGTTGATATTGTGAGTTTTAGATTACCCCATATCGTGTAATCAGTGAAATATATATTAGGAGTTGGCAACGCGACATATGGAAACAATATGTTTTACGAATAAAAGAAGCTGTATAAAGTTGAAAACTTTACGGGTTGCTCTAACTTTTTGACGGGTTTTTTAACAGTAATTCTGTCAATATACTAGACTCTAGACTAAAGTTTGAACAATCAACGGGTCGGGTTAAGACAACCGACCAACAAACCTAATGGTATACAAAAATATTATTTCCTCGGGTTTAGTGCAGGAAACGGTCATTATTTAACTTGACCGTCCGTTGCCCTGCAACGGGTTTACCCTAGTCTTATATATTAAAACTCAATGTCGCGATGTTTGTATGTATGTTTGTCCGCATGCGAATCGATATAAATATCAAAAGTGAAACGCTTCATGTCATTTTCATGCAGAATCAAGAAATTTATAGTCATCATCACCTTCTCTCATAAAAGTTGAGGATATATTGTCATCGACACCCTCAAAGAAGGTTCCCTCTAATCACTGAACTGGAAATATCAAAGAAAGACCTTAACTAAAATTACCGCTAATTAAGGTCACGAATTTAAATGTTTACATTTTATTGTTGAAAAAAAGCTTTGTAATTCTTTTCATCCACCTCGGGAATCCTCAACACCTTCCATCACGGGAAAAAAACTAAACTCGGACAACTATTAAACGTGATGAATCTTAACTGGAAAATCTTTGTTCAAATAAAAAACGGTTTTAGCGATCTTCCCTACAAATTCTCGGGTCGGGTCATGAGTTAAAAAAAATTCTGTATGTTTTCAACGGGACGGGTAAAACATTACAATTCATGATAGAAAAATAAACGATTACCCATAGAAAAACGCGAGTTACTCAATATTTTCACCACGGGTTCTTTTCAGTGTAATGATGCAATTGAACTAATCTTATAAATATAGAAAATTGTTACTATTATATATTATTTAAAAAAATAAGGCAGAAATTAATGCGTCGAATGATTTTAACTTATTGACTAATCGGGTAGGGTTCTCCCATGTATAACATTACCCTATAAGTTTACAACGGGTCGGGTATATTTTATGAACGGGTGGCAAACTTTTTTTCTCACGGGTTTTTCTCCCTGTGATTATGTTATTAAATTAATCTCTGAACGAAAATTTGTTAACAGTCAATGGGTCGGGTGAACCAAACTGAATTAAATGTTTTATAGCCCTGTTTATACTTCAGCGTAAGCCGTAGCGTAGTGGGGGCGGAGTCTACGGGTGTAGGCAAAGCGTACATCTATGCCATAGATCTACGCGTAGGTAAAAATTTGAGTATAAATGCTCGTTCGCTACGCCTCAACTAAATTCCGAAAAAAATATTTATGGGATCGAAAACAGTCGAATTTATTTTGCCTTTGTTTTTTTAGTGCCGGCGGGCTCGTGTGTCTGATACCAGCGCGTGTTTTAGGGCTTGTTTGCCGTTTTATGAATTTACGTGCATGCTCGGTTTAGCTCGGGTGTTTTGGGCCAACTTCGGATGTAGTTTGCACAGTAACAAGACTGAACAGAAAAGTAGTCAGAGTGGTTTATTGACCTCCTGAAAACATCTGTGATTTTTTCAAGCTTGAAAAATTGATTATTTTCGGTCGAATTTGCTCAGCGAAGTAATGCGTGTTTTCTTCATCAGCTGGGGCAAATTCTGCATAGCGGAGGGGTGACCAATCGAAGAGATTTTTCACCGACAATTTTATTTATAGGTTTTCAACAACGGTGAGAATATCTCTGATTTTTTCGATTGTCAGAAACCGCTTAAATAAGCTCAAATTAGCCGATACAGGAATCGAAAGATATTGGAACATCTTTGAAAATAACCTCTCAGCAAATTTTCGCGAGTGAAATGAATTTCTTATTTGTTAGAATTGATTTTCTAACATAATTTAATATTTTTATTATGTTTTCCTATTATTTACCCACTTATCTACGCGTAGAATATCAAATCAATTTGATATTGAGCGTACAGGAACAAAATCTATGCGTAAGCAGGAGGCGGAGCCTACGCATGATGAGAATGCAAATCTACGCGTGAGCGAGTATAAACGGTTGACCCGTAGTCATGCGTATATAGCGTAGATCTACGGCTTACGCTGGAGTATAAACGGGGCTTATGGTATACGATAAAACATAGAAAATTCATCGGGTTCGGAGCATGAATCTTATGATTTCCTACAAACGGTCATTATTTAACTTGATCATCCGTTGCCCTGCAACGGGTTTACCCTAGTATCTTATTCACGGGTGGCTCTAACTTTATGCAACGAGCTTAATTTACTGTTATTCTGCAACTGAACTTATCAAGTTATTTTAGCTTCAAATTATCATGTCGAGTCGTGTGCTGTAATTATTTTAGGCGTTTTCAAAACAAAATTCTTTATGAAGAAAAATACACTGCAAATTTCACGGGTATTCAAAATTTACCACGGGTTATCAATTCGACCGTTTTCATACAAATTGTTTCTAAGTGTTGTTTGTCAACTATAATGTTGACATAAAATTTTGCTTCGCAAGCTAATTAATCAACGGGTTCACTTTGTAACTTAACTTTCAGTTGCGTAGCAACGGGTTTACCCTAGTCTTATATCTTATATACTAAAACACTAAGGTGGGTATGTCCGCAAGTCAATAGGTATAAATATCAAAAGTGAAACGCTGAAAAACTCTTTTATTATTTTCTTTCCACGAGTGTAATCATCATCACCTTCTTTCATAGAAGTTGAGGAGAGAAGGTCATCGACACCCTTGAAGGTTGTTCCCAATATGCTGATCTGGAAATACCAACCTCAACTGAACTGACCTCAACTGAAGGTGCCGTAAATTTTGTGCCACGGGTGCCAATCTTTCTAATTTGTTCATCTACATCGGGAATCATTAACCACCATGGAAAACATATACTGAACGGGATCATATTTTTCAACTGAAAATCTGTGTTCAAATCATTTCATAAAAAACGGGTCGGGTCAAGTTATTTAAGCTACTACTACTCTTCACTACTTTTAGAGGTCGGGTAATGAGGTCGGGTCAAGTTATGTAAGCTATTACTACTTCTCACTAATGATTAGAGGACGGGTAATGAGATAAACATTTGCTATGGTTTTTAACGAGCGGGTGAAAAGATAAAAGTTTATTGATGAAAAGTAGGCGTTAAAAAGTTGTTAAAACCGTTTATGGGTGACTGACTTTTTTCCACGGGTTTTTATTACTGTATTTTTGAATTTGAACTTATCTTACGACAAGTCAGATTAAACAAGCTTATTTTAACATTAGATTTTCATATTATTTAGTGAAAAAAATATTAATTCATTTTTAACGGCTCGGTTCATGTTATCCAAGCTACTACTACTCTTCACTACTGATTAGAGGTCGGGTAATGAGATTAAAATGGGGTATGGTTTTTAACGGTACAAGTGAAAAGATAATATTTAATTGACGGAAAATAGGCGCTAAAAAATTGTTACTTTCATGGTTGGCTGTAAGTTTTTTCCACGGGTTTTTATTACTGTAATTGAACTCATATTAAGACAAGCTTATCTTCATTAGAGATTATCATGTCAGGTGATGAATTAAAAATTTGTTAGGCGTTACCAACGAGAATGTTAAAAACGGTATTCCATGAACGAAAAACAAGTGGTGGCATGCTTGAAATTACAGGTGGCTTTAAAATATTCCACGGGTTTTCTCACTGTAACTTTCTAATTTGAACTAATATCAAAATGAAAACGTTGACGATTAAGTCAGATTTCAATGGATCGGGTAAGTTTAACGTATTTAAACAACGGTTTATATCGGCGGGTTTGTTCGAATAATAATCTTTGTAAACTTAACAGACAGTTGCGTAGCAACGGGTTTACCCTAGTCTTATATATTAAAACTCAATGTCCATTTGTCCATTTGTATGTCCGCAAGCAATTCGATATAAATATCAGAAGTGAAACGCAGAAAAACTCTTTATGTCATTTTCATGCAGAATCAAAAAATTTATAATCATCATCACCTTCTCTCATAAAAGTTGAGCTGATATTGTCATCAACACCCTTAAAGGAGATTCCCTAAATTCACTGAACTGAAAAGATCATTGACCTTAACTGAAATTACCATAATTGTTGTGCCACGGGTTTCAATGTTTCTATTTCAATGTGGGAATAAAAAGCTTTTTTCCATGATTAACGGCACGGAATCATCAACACCTCTCCTTTCGTTATCAGTCTTTTTCAAATAACATATTTTTGTTAAATTCAAAAGCCTAAAATTTTGTGTTCAGGGGGTCGGGTAAAGTTTTTTCATCTAATGTTCACTACAAATTGTCGGTTCGTTTCATGAAACAATAAAAGATCAGTTTTTACGAGGCGGGCTTAAATATGATATTTCATGGATCAATTACAAATTAATAAACTCCACGGGTTGTACTTTCGACTATTTTCCACGGGTTTTTTACTACTGTTACCCTGTAATTTTACAGGGTGAGTATAAAGTTAGATTTAAAAAAGTCGGGTAAGTTTAACGGTTGATATTGTGAGTTTTAGATTACCCCATATCGTGTAATCAGTGAAATATATATTAGGACTTGGCAACCCGACATATGGAAACAATAGGTTTTAAGAATAAAAGAAGCTGTATTAAATTGAAAACTTAACGGGTTGCTCTAACTTTTTGACGGGTTTTTAACAGTAATTCTGTTAATATACTAAACTCTAGACTAAAGTTCGAACAATCAACGGGTCGCGTTAACACAACCGACCAACAAACCTAATGGTATACAAAAATATATTTCATCGGGTTTAGTGCAGGAAACGGTCATTATTTAACTTGACCGTCCGTTGCTCTTATATACTAAAACACTAGGGTAGGTATGTATGTATGTCCGCAAGTCAATAGGTATAAATATCAAAAGTCAAACGCTGAAAAACTCTTTTATTAATTTCTTTCCACGAGTGTAATCATCATCACCTTCTTTCATAAAAGTTGTGGAGAGATGGTCATCAACACCCTTGAAGGTTGTTCCCAATATGCTGATCTGGAAATACCAACCTCAACTGAACTGACCTCAACTGAAGGTGCCGTAAAATTTGTTTCAACTGAAAAAATTTGTTCAAATCAATTCATTAATAACGGGTCGGGTCAAGTTATTTAAGCTACTACTACTCTTCACTACTGATTAGAGGTCGGGTAATGAGGTCAAGTCAAGTTATTTAAGCTATTACTACTTTTCACTACTGATTAGAGGTCGGGTAATGAGATAAAAAATGCTATGTTTTTCAACGAGCGGGTGAAATGGTTGTAGTTTATTGATGAAAAGTAGGCGCTAAAAAGTTGTTAAAAACGTTTATGGGTGGCTCTGACTTTTTTCCATGGGTTTTTATCACTGTATTTTCGAATTTGAACTCTGAATCTTACGACAAGTCACACTAAACAAGCTTAACTTAACAGATTTTCAAATTATGTAATGAAAAAAATCATTAATTCATTTTAACGGGTCGGGTCATGTTATTCAAGCTACTACTACTCTTCACTTCTGATTAGAGGTCGGGTAATGAGATAAAAATAGGCTATGGTTTTCAACGGGTCAAGTGAAAAGATTATTGTTTACTGACGATAAATAGGCGCTAAAAGTTGTTATCATCATGGTTGGCTGTGTGTTTTTTCCACATGTTTTTATTACTGTAATTATGTTTGAACTTATCTTGAAACATATCAAATTATTCAAGCTTCATTACAGATTATCATGTCAGGTCATGAATAAAAAAATATGTTAGGCATTACCAACGAGACTGTTAAAAACTGTATGTCATGAACGAAAAACAAGTGGTGGGATGTTTGAAATTACAGGTGGCTTTAAAATATGCCACGGGTTTTCTCACTGTAATTATGGAATTTTAACTAATATCAAAATGAAAACGTGAACAATTAAGTCAGATTTTAATGGATCGGGTAAATTTAACGTATTTAAACAACGGGTTATATCGACGGGTTTGTTCGAATAATAATCTTTGATAACTTAACAGACAGTTGCGTAGCAACGGGTTTACCCTATCTTATATACTAAAACACTAGGGTGGGTGGGTATGTATGTCCGCAAGTCAATAGGTATAAATATCAAAAGTGAAACGCTGAAAAACTCTTTTATTAATTTCTTTCCACGAGTGTAATCATCATCACCTTCTTTCATAAAAGTTGAGGAGAGATGGTCATCGACACCCTCGAAGGTCTATCCCAATATGCAGATCTGGAAATACCAACCTCAACTGAACTGACCTCAACTGAAAGTGCCGTAAATTTTGTTCCACGGGAACCAATCTTTCTAATTTGTTCATCTACATCGGGAAACATTAACCACCATGGAAAAAATATGCTAAACTGCTGAACGGGATTATTTTTTTCAACTGAAAGTCTGTGTTCAAATCAATTCATTAATAACGGGTCGGGTCAAGTTACTTAAGCTACTACTACTCTTCACTACTGATTAGAGGTGGAGTAATGAGGTCGTGTCAGGTTATTTAAGCTATTACTACTTTTCACTACTGATTAGAGGTCGGATAATGAGATAAAAAATGCTTTGGTTTTCAACGAGCGGGTGAAAAGATTATAGTTTATTAATGAAAAGTAGGTGCTAAAAAGTTGTTAAAAACATTTATGGGTGGCTCTGACTTTATTCCACGGGTTTTTATTAATCTATTTTTTTACTTGAACGTATCTTACGACAAGTCAGATTAAACAAGCTTATCTTAACAACAGATTTGTTAACAACATTATGTTATGAAAAAAATCATTAATTCATTTTAACAGGTCGGGTTATTCAAGCTACTACTACTCTTCACTACTGATTAGAGGTCGGGTAATGAGATAAAAATAGGCTATGGTTTTCAAAGGGACAAGTGAAAAGATTATGGTTAATTGGCGAAAAATAGGCGCTCAAAAGTTGTTACTTTCATGGTAGGCTGTAAGTTTTTGTCCACGGGTTTTTAATTTCTGTAATTATGTATTTGAACTTATCTTAAGACTATCTATTCAAATTATTCAAGCTTATCTTATAAAAAAAAATACAGATTATCATGTCAGGTCATGGATTGAAAATGTGTTAGGCGTAACCAACGAGACTGTTAAAAACGGTATTTCATGAACGTAAAACAAGTGGTGGCATGTTTGAAATTACAGGTGGCTTTAAAATATTCCACGGATTCTCTCACTGTAATTATGTAATTTGAACTAATATCAAAATGAAAATGTAAACAATTAAGTCAGATTTTAAAGGATCGGGTAAGTTCAACGTATTTAAACAACGGGTTATATCAGCGGGTTTAATCGAATAATAATCTTTGATAACTTAACAGACAGTTGCGTAGCAACGGGTTTACCCTAGTCTTATATATTAAAACTCCAATGTCCGTATGTATGTATGTATGTATGTCCGCAAGCGGTTCCATATAAATATCAGAAGTGAAACGCAAATAAACTCTTTATGTCATTTTCATGCAGAAACAAAAAAAAGTATAATCATCATCACCCTCTCTCATAAAAGTTGAGTTGATATTGTCATCAACACCCTCAAAGGAGGTTCCCTAAATTCACTGAACTGGAAATATCATTGACCTTAACTGAAGTTACCGTAATTGTTGTGCCACGGGTTTCAATGTTTCTATTTTAATGTGGGGATACAAAAGCTTTTTCCATGATTAACCGAAACATGACACCTTTCGTCAATAATTTATTTCTAGCTAAACTGTGAAACGTAATCAGTCTTTTTCGAATAAAAGACTTTTGTTAAAATCAAAAGCCAAAAATTGTGTGTTTAGGTGGTCGGGTGAAGTTTTTTCATCTTATGTTCACTCCAAATTATCGGGTCGGGTCATGAGATAAATAAAGTACCATTTATTACGAGATGGGGCTTAAATATAATATTTCATGGATCGAAAAAAATTAATAATAGCCAAACTCCACGGGTTGTAATTTAAACTATTTTCCACGGGTTCTTTTAACTAATGTTACCCTGTAATTATACTGAGTGGGTATAAAGTTAAAATTTAAAAAGTCGGGTTCAACGGGTTCATATTGTCCGTTATAGATTACTCCATATCGTGTAATCAGGGAAATGTATAAAAGAAGTTGTATTGAGTTGAAAACGTTACGGGTGGCTCTAACTTTTTGACGGGTTTTTGTTACAGTATTCTGTCAATAAACTAAACTCTAGACTAAAGTTTGAACAATCAACGGGTCGGGTTAACACAACCGAACACTTATAATGGTATACAAAAATATACTTCATCCTCGGGTTTAGTGCAGGAAATGGTTATTATTTACCTTGATCGTCCGTTGCCCTGCAACGGGTTTACCCTAGTATATAAGATAACCAGCTGCACCAGCTGCAGGAGTTCTTCAAACGCGCCGGCAAATTTTTTCAAACAAAAGTGTGACTGACTGACTGCCAGACTCTCTGAGTGACTAACTTACTGGCTGACTGACTAACTGACTAACTGACTGACTGACTGACTGACTGACTGACTGACTGACTGACTGACTGACTGACTGACTGACTGACTTTCCAAACTTCAGTTCGAAGCCTGTACACACGTGGCATTTGAAGGCTAGCTGCTTCAAGCACACAATCATACAATCTCTCAATTATATTTTTGTAAATGGTTCGCTCCATCACTTCAGTCAAACATTCAATTAATATTACTTTTAATCAGTCAGTCAACCAGTAATTCAAGAATTACATTAATTTCAGCCAGTCGCTCAGGCTTCAGCCCTATGTATTTTTAACTCGCTGTGAACGAACTTAAAGCCATATCTAAACCTTTTGTAAACGTGTTTCATTGGCGGACGAGCCCATCCTCCAAAGGGAGGGAAATTTTGTCAAATAGGGGAAATTGGCAGTTGTTATAAAATTTTACCAACATCTTAAGGAGCAAATTTCTATCTATGAAACCGCCAAAAAGGGTGGAATTCCACTTTTCCCACCCTTTCTCGTCCGCTAGTGACGGGTTTCAATTATTTATACTTATATATTATTTCTGTGTTGTTATGTCCACATAAAATCCTGTAATTCTAAATTGTGCGGTTACCATGCAGATTTTTTTCATCCAATCATGCTACTAACACGATTATCTTTTTTTCATAATTGTCATTTTTTGTTTTTTATCGTTTCCATATTGTATCATGAACAAAAATTTCCGAATTCCTGCTGCCAATTTCAATCACGATTTCATTAGCCTGAAAGCTTCGGAATAAAATGATTGTAGTAATATAGATAAAAATAATAAAAACTGATAAAAAAACTAAAAAAATATAAAAATAAAATTAAACACTTGTACATACGTACGATGCGCGTCGAATATGATGTTTGAAAACGGTTGCGTGATTTAGCGATATCTGAAAAGACGCAGTCACTCACTCACTCACTCACTCACTCACTCACTCACTCACTCACTCACTCACTCACTCACTCACTCACTCACTCACTCACTCACTCACTCACTCACTCACTCACTCACTCACTCACTCACTAACTCACTCACTCACTCACTCACTCACTCACTCACTCACTCACTCACTCACTCACTCATTCACTCACTCACTCACTCACTCACTCACTCACTCACTCACTCACTCACTCACTCACTCACTCACTCACTCACTCACTCACTCACTCACTCACTCACTCACTCACTCACTCACTCACTCACTCACTCACTCACTCACTCACTCAATCACTCACTCACTCACTCACTCACTCACTCACTCACTCACTCACTCACTCACTCACTCAATCACTCACTCACTCACTCACTCACTCACTCACTCACTCACTCACTCACTCAATGACTCACACGTTCCCTCACCGTTGCTCAATGGTAAATCGTCAGGTGTTACAATTGAAGGTTTTGGCCAGCCGCAACATAGGAACCGAACCAAACTCAAGAGCGTGGAGCGCATAGCGTCCCGAACCTGAGACAGTCAGTCGGGCATTAAGTCAATCACAGTCAGTCAGTCAGTCAGTCAGTCAGTCAGTCAGTCAGGCAGTCAATCAGTCAGTCAGTCAGTCATTCAGTCAGTCAATCAGTCAGTCAGTCAGTCAGTCAGTCAGTCAGTCCGTCAGTCAGTCAGTCAGTCAGTCAGTCAGTCAGTCAGTCAGTCAGTCAGTCAGTCAGTCAGTCAGTCAGCCGCAGTCAGTAAGTCAGTCAGTCATTCATTCGGTCAGTCAGTCAGTCAGTCAGTCAGTCAGTCAGTCAGTCAGTCAGATTGGAATCAGTCATTCATTCAGTCAGTCAATCAGTCAGTCACTCAGACAGTCATTGAGTCACTCAGGCAGTCAGTCAGTCAAACAGTCTGTTCGTCAGTTAGTCAGTCATTCAATCATTCTTTCAGTCTGTCAGTGATACAGTATACATTTGTGTATATCCACAACAGTCTGGTATTTAGAACATAAATGTACGTTACTTGTTCTGAGATTGGTATGAACATATAGACGTTTATGACTACGAATAAAAGGTACCCCACGGTTTGCATTATCCCATGAAGAACTCGATAAATGGATTACTTTAGTATGTTCTCGTAATCAATCATACATTTTTTAAGCATTGGAATTGCTGCATCATCTGATTTCTATGAACTGTAATAATGTTGCTAAAACGGAAAACATCAATCACAGGTCGAGTTGAACTGCTTCATCAAAATTTTACCGCTTAGTGAAACGGCAATTCGTTTATAAATGATCCATACAACTACGTAACTTGACATGTAACTACACAAACAACGGGTTGTGTTATTGAACCGGAAAGAAAAAAATCTCATCGGATGTTTCTGATATACTGGTATGCGAAGGAAAACTAGTACGTTTAGAGTATGCATCTCATGGTTTCCTACAAACGGTTGGGTTTTATGTATACCATCCGTTGCCTGTCATGGGTTTCGTGATTAAATTACGTAAACAACCCGTCAGCGAACAGTAAATTCGGAAACCATTCCAGCCAATCACTTAAATAATCATACACACGTGTGTCAACATAGCGCTGAGCTGTTCTTGAGGTTCGAATTTAGAAATTTGCTTCAGTTGTATCCATTATGTCAAGTACTCAGACAATTTTTCAGACACTCAGTATGGCATGAACAACAGATTTCACTTCTTTTTTCTTTTTTTTAGAAACAGTCCGTCAGTCATTCAGTCAGTCAGTCAGTCAAGGAGTCAGTCAACCAGCCACATAGAGAGTCAGTCATTTTGTCCGTCAGTAAGTCAGTGAGTCAGCCAGCCAGATAGTCTGTCAATCAGTCAGTCAGTTGTCAGTTAGTCAGTCAGTCAGTCAATCAGTCAGTCAGTCAGTCAGTCAGTCAGTCAGTCAGTCAGTCAGTCAGTCAGTCAGTCAGTCAGTCAATCAATCGGTCAGTCAGTCATTCAGTCAGTCAGTCAGTCAGTTAGTCAATCAGTCAGTCAGTCAGTCAGTCAGTCATTCAGTCAGTTACATAGTCGGTGAGTAAGTCAGGCAGCTTATGTCAGTCAGTCTTAACTTGATAACGACATGTTTTTACTGTGTAACGAAACCCGACACAATTCGGAGGGGCTCTCTAAAAAACACTGAACGATTTATCGAGGTTACACTATATGTTTTAAAACATTTCCTCTGTGTTCGAAACTCCTAATAAAACATCACTCAGTTTTTATCATTAATTATAAGATGTGTAAATACGTATGTATATATGTGTGTAAAATAGTTTGCTGAGATAATTTCAGTGGTCAGAACAACGACTATAAAAAAATGAGCTGGTGTGCGCTGATCGTGATTTTCACGGTCATTGGGTACAGCCACTGTGAACAAAGTGCCCGTTCTTTTCGACAAATCAGGTTCGTATATTTATCAATCATTTAATCAGGCAGTCCCTTGGTTAGTTTGTTGTTCAGACATTTGTTATTTACATCAGTCGGCCAGCCGGTCAGTCAGTCAGTCAGTAATTGAGTCAGTCAGCCAATCAGTCAGTCAGTCAGTTAGTCCATCAGTCAGTCAGTCAGTCAGTCAGTAATTGAATCAGTCAGTCAATCAGTCAGTCAGTCAGTCAGTTAGTCCATCAGTCAGTCAGTCAGTCAGTCAGTAATTGAATCAGTCAGCCAATCAGTCAGTCAGTCAGTTAGTCCATCAGTCAGTCAGTCAGTCAGTCAGTAATTGAATCAGTCAGCCAATCAGTCAGTCAGTCAGTTAGTCCATCAGTCAGTCAGTCAGTCAGTCAGTCAGTCAGTCAGTCAGTCAGTCAGTCAGTCAGTCAGTCAGTCAGTCAGTCAGTCAGTCAGTCAGTCAGTCAGTCAGTCAGTCAGTCAGTCAGTCAGTCAGTCAGTCAGTCAGTCAGTCAGTCAGTCAGTCAGTCAGTAATTGAATCAGTCAGCCAATCAGTCAGTCAGTCAATCATTTGATTTATCATTTTCAGTTAATTAGGTGACCGCGTGCCGGATGGGTCGTGTGTCTCGCCAATCTCCATCGTGACAACGTTGTCTTTCGAAGCGGGTCGTGCCTTCCAGACGGCATGCACCAACTTGCCATTCGTACCAACGTGGAGAATGAACTGGGCACCCGCCGATTGGATGTTTTCGATGGACAGTCCATGCCAGGCAGTCTGAAATTGGTTCTAAGCGCTTGTATTTCACGTAATGATCTAAATAAAAAAGGATCTGAGCCAATAAGTTTAAGCCAGGGTAAATCTTTTTAAGATTTCATCTGATAAATAACAGATGTTCGAACCTGAATTCGCTGTCTCAGCTCTTCAAGCGACCCAATCTTGCCGTCCTTGTACACGTCAGCCGTCATCGTGCCCCACACGCGAAAATCGAGAACGTTCAGATCGGGGGATCGTGGTGGCCAGCTGGCAGGTTCGATGAACTTGACGTTGTGCTCGTGCAGGAAGTCGGTGGAAGTACGGGCAGTGTGGGACGGCGCACCATCTTGCATGAACACGCCGTCATTGTTCGGGTAGAGTTGTTGCAGGCCGGGCACCACGAGTTTGTCAAGGATCTCGTCACGGTAGTAGGCCGAGTTGACTCGAACACCGACTGGTATGAAGTGAAGTGGAAGCTTGCCCGCTGACGAGACGGCGCCCCACACCATCAGCTAAAACGAAAAAAAGGAGTCATGTTTACCAAATGAAACTTTTTTAACATGCTTAACTTTCAAAACGTCAAACTTCAATAACTGCTCAAGAGTTTTCATTTCAAACTGCCTCAAACGAATAAAAACACGTAATATTTCAATTTAACGTAACCAACACTTTTTCCTTGCCGTCCTCGCTCGGTGATCAGACGTTGCCCACTGGTCATCTTCTTCAATCCAGGTCGCCTTCCGTACACTCTCTCGTTCTGACTGTTGACTTGACGGCTTAACGAGAAGATCTTCTCATCCGAGAAAAGTACAGTGTTTCCATCGATGCCGTCTTCAATCAATGTATTACATCGCTACAATCGTCGTATCTTCTGACCGTCTGTCACCTCGTGGACAAGTACCCTCTTAAACGGTCTGACACGCAAATCTCGGCGAACGATGCGCTGAATTGTTGAACGTGAGATGCCTGTTCTCAGCTCAATCTGCCTTGGTGACAGATGAGAGTGTGAGGATTTGGCTGGAGAGATAATCAATTTTCGAACCGTCGCAATGTTCTCTGGCGTCCGTGCAGTAACTGGCCGACCACGTTTTCCTTGTTGATTGGCCGGTTGTCGATGAAGAGCTTCAAGAACGTGCCGGATATCGTATTTGCTGACTTTATTGTTCTTTGGACGGGTCTGATTAATCTCTTTGGCCAACAAAGCAAGCGATACATTTGGGCGAGTAGCGGCAAAATGAGAAATAACAGCCTTTTCATTGGCTGACAGCGGCATTTCTGCGTGGAACGTGTAAAGTAAAGCTTACAAAGAGAACCGTTATACTTCAAAGCAAGTTAATAAAAAAATTAAAGCCTAAATTAAGACAGGCTCGTTGTGTATGCTGCATGCAGTATAACACACGCGCTATGTTATAATGCAGCAAGCTCAACTGACGCGTGTGCTGGCGTTGGGCATGCAGCATGATGGTTCAGATTTGAATTTCGCGCGTGTTTTGGTTACTTTCCAGCTACGCGGCATGCGATGTGAGTTGGCCGTTGCTTTTAGGTAAATAAGTAGCTGAAGACATGGCGAATTCACTGGTATTCGTATTTTTTTGTAATCTCCACTGTGTTTTTTCATAGACAGCTTCAAAGTCGTGCTAGTTTTTTGGGCCACCCTGTAGAGCAGGTGCAAAAGTTGAAACTCTATCCGCACTATGCTCTCATATGCTACAACCGTTCATGTTTTTTTGTAGTTTTTTACAGGCTAATTTGCTGCACCAACCCATCAATTCCAATGGTCAACTGCAAATCATACGAATTGTTAGTATCCAACTGTTGTTGTTGTTGTTGTTGTTGTTGTTGTTGTTGTTGTTGTTGTTGTTGTTGTTGTTGTTGTTGTTGTTGTTGTTGTTGTTGTTGTTGTTGTTGTTGTTGTTGTTTTTGTAGCCGTAGATAAGGATATAAACGCAGTGCTGAGACTAACAAGAAGCGAACGATCAGACTGAGGCAAGAGCCCGGATTCCCCATGCGAGCCTTTGTCGGTTTTAAAAAGTTAGAGGTTAAATGACTGACTCGATGACTGTGAGTAAGTTATTCAGTTAGTGAGTAAGTGAGTTAGCGAGTGAGTGAGTGAGTGAGTGAGTGAGTGAGTGAGTGAGTGAGCGAGTGAGTGAGTGAGTGAGTGAGTGAGTGAGTGAGTGAGTGAGTGAGTGAGTGAGTGAGTGAGTGAGTGAGTGTGTGAGTGTGTGAGTGAGTGAGTGAGTGAGTGAGTGAGCGAGTGAGTGAGTGAGTGAGTGAGTGAGTGAGTGAGTGAGTGAGTGAGTGAGTGAGTGAGTGAGTGAGTGAGTGAGTGAGTGAGTGAGTCAGTGAGTGAGTCAGTGAGTGAGTCAGTGAGTGAGTCAGTGAGTGAGTGAGTGAGTGAGTGAGTGAGTGAGTGAGTGAGTGAGTGAGTGAGTGAGTGAGTGAGTGAGTGAGTGAGCGAGTGAGTGAGTGAGTGAGTGAGTGAGTGAGTGAGTGAGTGAGTGAGTGAGTGAGTGAGTGAGTGAGTGAGTGAGTGAGTGAGTGTGTGAGTGTGTGAGTGAGTGAGTGAGTGAGTGAGTGAGCGAGTGAGTGAGTGAGTGAGTGAGTGAGTGAGTGAGTGAGTGAGTGAGTGAGTGAGTGAGTGAGTGAGTGAGTGAGTGAGTGAGTGAGTCAGTGAGTGAGTCAGTGAGTGAGTCAGTGAGTGAGTGAGTGAGTGAGTGAGTGAGTGAGTGAGTGAGTGAGTGAGTGAGTGAGTGAGTGAGTGAGTGAGTGAGTGAGTGAGTGAGTGAGTGAGTGAGTGAGTGAGTGAGTGAGTGAGTGAGTGATAGAGTGAGTGAGTGAGTGAGTGAGTGAGTGAGTGAGTGAGTGAGTGAGTGAGTGAGTGAGTGAGTGAGTGAGTGAGTGAGTGAGTGAGTGAGTGAGTGAGTGAGTGAGTGAGTGAGTGAGTGAGTGAGTGAGTGAGAGATTGAGTTGGTGATTGAGTGAGTGAGTGAAAGAGAGTGTTTGTCTGTGGATGTCTTTATGATTGTCAAGGTAGCGGAATTCCAAACCCCAGAAATTTTCCTAGAATTTTTTCAACACGCCAAATTTTTCTGTCACCGAAAATAAATTCCATATGAAGTCTTACTGTCCGTTAACCCCGATTACCTATCGTGATGCTGGCTTCAGCAAGCGCGTTAGGCCCGCGCAGCGGTGGTATTTCAGTGGTTATCGACCTTGGTATGTGGACATTAAATTTCGTGTTTGGGAAATATTCTATTAAAATTTCTGGGTTTTGGAATAATGCGTCAAGGTATAATTCAGAGAGCTCTCGATTGTTTCTGTCCGCATGCGAGCTGAAAATAACGGTCCATGGGAATAGAAACTGCGGCACAAATGATAACGATAAACATCGGGTTAGAAAAGGTTCTTGAAGTGAAATTTTTGGTCGAACATTTTAACATTCGGTATGGAGTTGCTTAACGTTCAGTATTTGCTGTCGTAACTTTTCACTCTGAAAATGCTCGTTAAAAAATCACTTTAACCTTTCACGAAAAGCGCAAGGGCCGTGAGTTGCATAACTATTCTACAGGGTGGGCCAAAAAAACTATCAAACTTTGATCTGATATAAAAAAGGCTGTGTAGAATTTTAATTATTGTCGTTTTCACCATATGTTAACAACATAAAAACTCAGATGATGAGATTTGTCACTGAAACATGGACTTCTGTTGTTTTGGGCTATTTTCCAGTACAGTTAACCTTTTCCCGTCTAAAGAGAAGAGTTTCATTAAAAAGATTCAGTTTTTAAATGTGTGTGAGAATTTTTGATGAAAAAGTGAGAAAGTAGCTTCTACTATAGTTTGACCCATTTTAGTTTCAGTTTCAGTTTCATTGGGTTGACTCGTATATAATCGGTCTTACAAATTACGAATTACAAATTACTTTGAATAAACAATAAAGAAATAATATGAAAGTAAATGAAACGTAATTAATAAAAATTAAAATATAAAGTGAGAGTAACGACCAGACATATACGGAACTTGTCCTGATGGACATATCGAAAACCGGATGGGTTTAAGGAGAGGAATAACAACGGGTTCGAATACACGAATACATCTTTGGTTACTGTAATACTAAAAACCAATCAAAGAAAGGTATATATTGGTAAATAAAAAGTCGAGATTCGATTGATTAATGGAATGTGTGATTATGATAAGGTAGAATGGTACTAAATAGCAAATTTACTACAGTTCTGTGGTTTAGGCATATCGGCTGTCTAGAAAAGCGGGCTTTATATCTTTGATGTACTTATACACAATGTTTGAATCAATTAATTTACGTCTAAAAACAACAGAACATGGGATTTCAACAAATTCCTGAGAAAGATCATTCCAAAGGTTCAAAGATCTGAATATAACATGGTTTTTCAAGGAGGGTCCTGTATGAGGTTTTACAATCTTGAGTGAGTGTCCTCGTGTACTAGATCTATTAAATGAAATGGAATCAGTTGGTTCCAAGTCTCTGAACTTCTTGTGAACGAGTTTATGGAGCACCACCAGGTCATTGACAATCAGTCTAACAATAAGCGGTATTAGATTGAATTTACTGCAACGGTTTCTGTATGATAATATCATGGCATCAGGTAAGTATCGTGTAAAATCTTTTTGAATAGTTTCAATTGATTCTTTATTCCCCCATTTATGAGGTGACCAGATGCAAGAACAAAAATCTAAAGTTGATAGAGTAAAAGTGGAGAACATTTGTATATTGAAGTTTGGATTTTTTGAAAAGAAACATCTGCTAATTACTCTAGATCGTTTTCCGGCATCTGCTAATTACTCTAGATCGTTTTCCGGCTGTTTGGCAAAGTTTTTCTACCTGGTTTGAGAAGGTTAATTTTGAATCGACTAAAACTCCTAAATCACGAAAAACTTCATTTTCTGGAATTTTGTCACCATTAATTTGGTAGGTTGCATTGAATTTTGACTTCCTTATTCTCAAAACTGCAGATTTTGGAGCAGAGATTTTTAAGCCATTGTTTTTTGGGCCACCCTGTAGTTCTCACCGAAGCATTTAAAAAACCTAAGTTGTTATTCTCAAGTCAAAATAGAATCTCATTTGTGTACCTAATATTTGACGTTGTAATAAAGTAGGCAGAATGAGCTCCTCAATTCGTTTGCGTTATAGCTTTGTCAGGGTTATATCTTGTTATCATGCGTTATAGCTTTGTCAGGATTATATCTTGTTATCATGCGTTAAAGCTTTGTCAGGGTTATACCTTGTTATCATGCGTTATAGCTTTGTCAGGGTTATATCTTGTTATCATGCGTTATAGCTTTGTCAGGGTTATATCTTGTTATCATGCGTTATAGCTTTGTCAGGGTTATATCTTGTTATCATGCGTTATAGCTTTGTCCGGGTTATATCTTGTTATCATGCGTTATAGCTTTGTCAGGGTTATATCTTGTTATCATGCGTTATAGCTTTGTCAGGGTTATATCTTGTTATCATGCGTTATAGCTTTGTCAGGGTTATATCTTGTTATCATGCGTTATACTTATTTGACGGTTACGCACGTATGCAAGAAATTAATTGCATTTTTCGTCCGAACGTTAAGTGAATTTTTTCTCGACTGTTTCAAAGCGCGATAAAAGATGTTTTAGTTCAAACTGCGCGCCAAAAAGTTGTTGACTAACAAGAATCCCTGGATAGGCTATACATACGAACCTGAAAACATTTTCCCAATTTTTTATTTTACTACAGGGTGGTCCAAAAAAATGACAGCACTTTGAAGCCGAATAACTCTCGGCACAGAGATCAGATTTGATTGAAATTTTCAGGTTATATTACCAACATACTAACTTAAATAAATTTATAAAACCAAGGTGATCGGACAATCACAGCGGCCACCACGCATTAATGTTTGCAAAAATGCGTGTGGGTCAAAAACCGAGCGATTCGTACGCGAACAATTAGGACATGGTTTACCCGTGACAAGTGAAACAATAAACTCCGTTATTTTAGCCTATAATCAATCAAGAGTGTTTTTTACTTGTTCTGAAAAGTTCAAGAACTCATTTGGAGTTTGAATTTTTCGAATTTTATTTTTCATTC
The DNA here is from genome assembly GCA_964036265.1 of Daptonema setosum. NCBI lineage: Eukaryota > Metazoa > Nematoda > Chromadorea > Monhysterida > Xyalidae > Daptonema > Daptonema setosum. The sequence goes on along the minus strand of OZ038444.1, from coordinate 8,499,646 downwards.
GATAAAACTTTGTTCCAGAGGTGAAAACTCCTTCTGACATTGGAAAAGCATTTAATTAGCCAATTCAAAACAAAAAAATAAAAACCAATCGAACAAAATGCTTAAAAACTAACGATAAAAATCAATTAAACGTGTAATTTTTATTAACGGTTAGCAAAATCTAATGTTTCATTTATTACGTGCACATCATCCCTTGAATATGCATGCACGATTAGGCGGTTTTTGACCCATGCGCATTTTTGCAAACATTAATGCGTGGTGGCCGCTGTGATTGTCCGATCACCTTGGTTTTATATATTTTTCTAAGTTAGTATGTTGGTGATAATACCTGAAAGTTTCAATCAAATCAGATATCTGTGCCGAGAGTTATTCAGCTTCAAAGTGTTGTCATTTTTTTTGGACCACCCTGTAGTATTCAAAATTAGGAACCGCATCAGCAGCAGCAGCAACAGGAGTCACAAAATCAACAACAACAACAACAGCAACCACAACAAAAACAACAACAACAACAGCAGCAGCAGCAACAGCAACAAAAAACTCAACAACAAAGGCTAAACGAACTCAGAAGAAATCGGTTCGATGAAGTCAAAGCAGATCAGGCTAACAAAGCAGCCCAAAATGGACAACAGGTGGTGAAGTGTTCCAAAGGTTTATTGAATTTTGGATTTCGTGAGTTAGTATGTGCACGTAACCGATGCCGTCATTTAGCAACGGCAGAATGATTCAGTTAATGTATGAAAGAGTGCGCGGATTGAATGTTGCACGTAGTAAATTTTGAGCTGGTAAAGAAACCGCAGATTTCAGAATGGACAAGTTCAAAGTCAACAAGGTCAAAGTGGACAAGGAAAAAGTGCAACAGGTCAAAGCGGGCAAGCACAACATGGACCAGGTCAAAATGGACAAAGTCAGTATGGGCCGGATCAAAGTGGACAAAGTCAGTATGGGCCGGATCAAAGTGGACAAAGTCAGTATGGACCGGGTAAAATTGGACAGAGTCAGTATGGACCAGGGCAATATAATCCAAGCGACCCGATTCCGAAGGAAGCCATTTCTGAGCTTTACAAAAACATTGATTTGTACCAGCTGCACAACGAACAGGCCATTTTCGAGAAGGTCAGTTCTTAACGGCTTCATAAGTACTGTAAGTTTATACTAAAATGAAAACGATAGGTGTTTTTCATATGTGCTTTGCGTTGCCCAAAACGTTAGAAAAGTGAAAATTATCAGTGGAACAATGTTAAGTATGCAGAAGTCCATATGGTCGATGCCAAGAAACATGTCAGCCTTAAACTTGTTTTCTCCAGGCACAAAAAAAACTATAAAAAACTTGAATCTGCCATGATTTATGAGATACATATTTTATAAAGCATTACTCTTATTTGTTAAATATTAGGTCGTTTTCTCATATTATTCAAATACAGACCCATCCTTTTTACCCGATGTTAACGGATCCGTATTTGAGTTGTACTGAACCAATATAGCTGAATTTGGAATATTAGATTGGAGGAAACTTCCGCAATTTGTTTGATATCTACCAGAAAAGTATTCGACGTCTGTAGCAATTTTTACAAGCCATCGAAAAAAAATCAGTTTTGGTCAAAGTTTTTTCTTTATTTTTACTTTACCGAGAAAGGTACATAACAAAATAGCATCAATCACAAAGCACCGTGGTCAGAAAATCATAGGTAATAACCACATGAACAGAAAAAAAAACAAAGAGCCCGACTTGTTTACTTCTCGACTTGAGTACCACCGATATCGACGAGGCACAGCTTTCAAGGCTGCATGGCGTGTGTCCACGGAAACGGCACCCATTTTTCCGTGGTAAAGAGACGTAATTAGCCCGAAATCTCGGGACTGTTTGCGTACAGGCCGTACTTTAATTCACCCCACAATCACAAGTTCATCATGATCTGGTGGCCAGATCTGGTGACCAACCGAGATTGCCTCGACGAGATCTCTCCTGGTTCTTGAATCAACAGAGGAGGACCACTCCATTGGTTTGCCAGGTCACCAGATCTGACCCTTCTGGACTTTTGATTGTCGGGTGATTTGAAGGTACGCATATATACGCCAGAGCCAGTTACGTTTCTTTATAACTTTTGGTAGGTATCAAACAATTTGTCAAAGTCTTCTCTGTTGAAGAAAAAAATTGCAGCCATAGTGGTTCTGTACAACTCAAATGCGTAGCCGTCAACATCAGGACAAAAGGATGGGACACCCTGTACATAAGCGTAACACCAACAACGTTTTGTCTATCACAATGTTTCAGTATCTGATATAATGGATTTAGCAGGTGTTAATGTTAGAGATAATTTTCATGTTGCCCTTGATTGTGCGGTCGGGTGTACGATTGGGGCGTCGTTCGGGGCCGGCATTGGATACTGGATTCATGGTGAGTAAGTGAGTGAGTAACTTAGAGAGTGAGTGTGTTAATTAATCAGGGAATAAGTTAACAAGTGAGTGAGTGAATGAGCTATGTAGTGAGTAAGTGAGGGAGTGTGTGAAGGAATGAGTGAGTGAGTGAGTGAGTGAGTGAGTGGGTGAGTGGTTGAGTGAGCTGCATTCGGCCTGGACTTGGATGCCGCTTTCGACGGATTTGAAAGTTAGTCGCTCTAGGGTATGAGGAACTGATAATAGAAAACTAAGTATGGTTCGAAAATAAAATTATGTGTACAATAAACAGCGCGTGCGTGACGATAACTGCTCAATAAAAGGCCATGTGGTCCCACAACGAAAAGCGTGTGTTTTTGCGCTAAGGCAGTTCAAAAACTCATACACGTTTGTTGTGAACGAGCTCACTGACGATCTTTAACGTGCGCATTCAAAATAAATAAGCGGAAAAACACATGCTTTATGTTGTGAGACCATATGTGGTTAAAAATAATACATATTTACCACCACCACCACCAACAACAACAACAACAACAACAACAACAACAACAACAACAACAACAACAACAACAACAACAACAACGACGACAACCGCATCTCTACCACAAGATACCATTTGTCCCGCTGATAAACAAGTGCATTATTTGAAAATCGAAGGACGGTACCTGGGTATGGGATAGGAACACATCCTTCCGGACATGAGTAAAAAAACAGTGCCTGCAGTCATGCAGCAATAACTACCATAGCAGAGACGGACAGGTTGAAAGCTATTAAATTTTATTCTTCAATATTATTCTCACAAATAAACGCTAAAAACGGGTTCCGGGTTCTTCAAACACTTTTTTTCAATACAGATTGTCTGCCGTTTGTCATACAATATAGTCGATTTTTTGGTTACGACTTTTTTAGGAACCTTGTTGTATTTATGTCAAACCTTTCCTCAACCTCAAATGGCTGTTTCCGACCGTGCGATAGGAAACCCGGATCGGCGAAAACTCAACTCCATCGTGTAGAGCCTGTTCGAAATGACCAAGAAACGTCTTCAAATAGCCGATCAACCCTTTTAATCGAACCCATATGGCGGTCGGAAGCCGCAATTTCGGGGTGAGAAAAACATTTTACACAAAAAAAGTTCCCAAAAAAGTCGAAACCAAACAATTCGACTATCATCTGTTGCCGCTCTTTTCGAATCAAATTCAGCCGCTTTTCAGATTTTTGGCTGCAGTTGATTCACCTACATAAATGTTATGTTTGGCATCATCCATTATAAAGTGTGATAATTGAGATTGCGTGCCGGTCGGTGACGTACAGCCACGTTGGACAGCGGATGTACAGGGTGACTGTGAAGGAACGACGCGTTTTTCCAACGTCCATTTCTCAAAAAATGTGTCGTGCGATTGGCGTTCGAATAAGCAAACTGGCGTAAAAACGCATAAAAAACTCGAGTTATGCGTTCAGATTTTTCATATCACAGTCGATTCAGGGATTTCAGCCAAAAACAGAAAAATTGTAACGTTATTGCGTCCTGTCCGTAAACAGTTAACACGCGTTTATTACAATGATAATGAAGAAATCACTCAACGAAATAACATGATAAGTACCGTCAAACGGATTTCAGTAAGGCATTTATAAGTGACTTTTATGCACCATAAACTGAATGTGGCAGTTTTTGTCAACTATCATGCATTATGATTCTTAAGGGTTTTTTTTCATGGTGTTTTTATGTGACCACGGGACTCAACTGCATTGAAACTAAAATAGTTATAGTTACTCATCCGGCATTATTATAATAAAACCCTGTACACAATAAACAAATTCCAAATTCCAGTTCACAATGGTACGACTGTGTATTGGAAAGTTGTTGACCACGGCGCAATGCGCGCAGCGCTGCCCGGCTGTGCCCCTGCTGAGTACCCCGACTCTAAAAGGTCGGCGTAATTCCCCGGGTGTGTCCCTAGTACTTTCACATCTTAACATAACGTAACGCAACAATTTCCTGATCAAACTGTGTTATAGTTTGTTATACCGAAAAATTGCTTAACATTCCATAACATACTTAAAATAAATTATAATTATTTTCCGACTTGATTTTTTTTCTCGCTCAAACATTAGTTATAAATAATTTCGGAAAGCATAAACCAATTATTTCCAGTATTTCAGGACGGTAAATAGCATTGCACCTTCACCTTTAGTGGTAAATCGAATACACAAATCTAATCGTTTTTATGATAAAATTCCCGACACACCTGTTTTTCACGTTTTTGCACTGTGGTCAGTGGTTTTTTAAACGAAGTTTTTAAATTTAACTCATCATTTCAGTGAAATATTATGTTAAAAAAACAGTATGCAGAATACACGATCAAACGAATCAACAATCATCTAACCACAATGCTGCTAAAACCCTGCATCCACAAACATGCGATAGCGCAGGGTGCGTGGTTTTCCCTTTGTAAAAGTTTACACATCAGGTTTATCCATACTCAACACTGACGTTATGTGGGGTTTTCCGCGGCTGAATGTCGTGTTCCACCTGGTTTTACCATATTTTTGACAATTTATTCCGTTTGGGTCAATTTATCTCTCACATGAAGAAACACTTTCGCTGTTGTCTTACTTATTTATGCCGATCATTTTCTCATCTCTAAAAAATGGTGTTTATTCGCCGTTATGAAGGCCAATATGATAAGTAGATATTTATAAGCACATGACGGGAATAACTTCATTAATCACTAATGGTTTTCGAAAACAAGCCACTAAAAACCCCATTCACGATGCTTGTCAGCGCAAGCTCAAACTCAGGAAAAACTAAATTAGTGTACGATCTTTTGAGACAACAATATTTGATGTTCGAGGAACCGATGCAAGAACTTGTTTGGTGCTATCATGAGAACGCTTATTACAAAGAGCTTTTCGAAGCCGTCCAAGAGAATATCAACGTACCAGTAACTTTTATAAAAAGGTGTTAACCTGATCAGATTGTGAATGGCTCAGTATTTCGTAAACAGTCAAATGAAATCAAATGTCTTGTTCTTGACGACATTGTGGTATCATCATTACAGTCACCGGTATTCATGGATTTGTTTGCAGTAATTTCCCACCCCATGAACTTAATTGTTATTTGCAGTGATACAAAACCTATTTGGGAAATTCAGTGAGTGAGTGAGTTCAGTGAGTGAGTGAGTGGGAGAGTGACGTGAGTGAGTAAGTAAGTGAGTGAGTGAGTGAGTGCGAGAGCGAGTGAGTGAGTGAGTAAGTTGTTGAGTAAATAAGTGAGTGAGTGAGTGAGTGAGTGAGTGAGTGAGTGAGTGAGTGAATGAGTGAGTGAGTGAGTGAGTGAGTGAGTGAGTGAGTGAGTGAGTGAGTGAGTGAGTGAGTGAGTGAGTGAGTGAGTGAGTGAGTGAGTGAGTGAGTGAGTGAGTGAGTGAGTGAGTGAGTGAGTGAGTGAGTGAGTGAGTGAGTGAGTGAGTGAGTGAGTGAGTGAGTGAGTGAGTGAGTGAGTGAGTGAGTGAATGAGTGAGTGAGTGAGTGAGGGAGTGAGTGAGTGAGTGGGTGGGTGGGTGACTGGTGTTTTGGTTATTGACTGAGTAAATAAGTAAACGTTCAGGTGGGGAAGTCCTGATGGTTCAATCCACCGGAAATAGCCCCGCCATCCTGAAGTCAGAAAAGATTGATTGCACATCTGGCACATCAACAGTGACACTGAAGTTAATTGTCCGTCTGACTGACTGACTGACTTACTGACTGACTGACTGACTGACTGACTGACTGACTGACTGACTGACATGACTGGCTGACTGACTGACTGACTGACTGACTGACTGACTGACTGACTGACTGACTGACTGACTGACTGACTGACTGACTGACTGACTGACTGACTGACTGACTGACTGACTGACTGACTGACTCACTGACTGACTGACTGACTGACTGACTGACTGACTGACTGACTGACTGACTGACTGACTGACTGACTGACTGACTGACTGACTGACTGACTGACTGACTGACTGACTGACTGACTGACTGACTGACTGACTGACTGACTGACTGACTGACTGACTGACTGACTGACTGACTGACTGACTGACTGACTGACTGACTGACTGACTGACTGACTGACTGACTGACTGACTGACTGACTGACTGACTGACTGACTGACTGACTGACTGACTGACTGACTGACTGACTGACTGACTGACTGACTGACTGACTGACTGACTGACTGACTGACTGACTGACTAACTGACTGACTAACTGACTGACTGACTGACTCACTGACTCACTGACTGACTGACTGACTGCTAATTTTCAGAGCCTGGATGTCAACCGGCGTCATCATGACCGTATGTCTCAATAACTCGGTAAACAACGCCGTGATTCAATGTCAGACGCTCAATCGATATTCTGGTCGGTTCGGTTCGGTTCGGTTCGGTTCGGTTCGTTTTATTGATGACAAATTAGGTCAATGGATAACAAGTACAACACAGTGCGGAACTGCGATGGAATATACTGGCAACCAAAGATGAGAATAAAAATAAAAAAATAGAAGTATGTATGTATATTATTGGATGAGTTTGTTACTAAAAATTTAAAGAGACTGATTACAAATTAATGTGTAAAAAATGTAACATTTAGATGTCAAGGATGTTAACAATTTTGGATTTGGAATGGTTGATTTGACACATAATATTGTCAAAACATGATTCAGTGTTGACGAACGACTTGAAAGCGGATTTAGTTGAGAATAATGTCGAGAAATCTAATAGGTTGAACGCGGTTATGGAAGATACGTAAGCAGACTTTTGATATCGATCGCAATTGTAACGGGACGGTAAAGCAATAGTCAATGGGTGGTTAGTACGGCTGCTGGAACGAGTGTTATAGGTTTGTTTTAGTTCGATAAAATTTTGGGGGCAATGACGAAAACCAAATAAATATGAGTGTAGTGTACATAATCTTTTAGCGAAGACTTGACGAAATATTGAGGTTAAGTTGAGATGATTCAGCAAAGACGCATATGAGGTATCGTGGGAAAAATCATTCAGTAGCAATCTACAGCAAAATTTTTGTGCTTTTTCCAGTTTAATTTGACCAGTAATGTTGATGGGGTAAGACGACTCAATACAATAAAGAATATTGATGCGAATTAGTGATTTGTATAAAAGTGTCATGGATTTGATCGGGAGAGATTTATTAAAAAGTTTGTGAAAATAGCCTGCAAGTTTTTTCACCTTTGCAGCAACAGTTTGGGCATTGCAATCGTAATTCAGAAGACTGTCAATATATACACCAAGATATTTCAACACAGTGACAATTTCAATCGGTGCCGTTTGTACATACAGAGTTGGACGAACAGGCGAGACATTTTTACCACGCACAAAATATTGAATTTTGGTTTTTGTTGAGTTAATGGTGAGAAGTTTGGTGTTGGTGATGTGGTTGTGGATGGTATTTATGTCACGCTGGAGGGCCTCGTAGGAAGCGATATTTTTTATATAATGAATTAAACAGAGGTCATCTGCATACATCATAATGTGGGATAACGATGATAAAGTACATGACATAATAGTGTTAATGTAGGCTACAAAGAGCAGTGGACCAATTATTGAACCTTGGGGGATGCCGGAAACAACTTTGACTTTAGACGACAACTTTCCAGAGATCATTACGGTTTGGGTCCGATCACTGAGGTAGTTTGAGATGGTTTGTAATAAGTAATCGGGCAGACCATAATAGTCCCTAAGACAGGTGAGCAGGCCAAAACGAGGCACAGAGTCAAAGGCCTTTTTTACGTCGAAATATACGGCGGTCCGTCATACACCGTAACCCTGAATTCGCTTTCCGAAGTGCAGAATGCCATTGTGAGTGAGTGAGTGAGGGATTGAGTGAGAGAGTGACTGAGGGAGTGAGTGAGTGAGTGAGTGAGTGAATGAACAGTGAGTGAGTGAGTGATCCAGCGAGTCAGTGAGTTCCTCACTTTTTCAGATCGAAGTGAGTGCATCCAACGGTATAAGAGTCGATACTGGGTCGCACCTATAACTTAAAGGTGTATGGGTATGTAACTGGCCATGGGGAATTCATATCCGGTGTCAGATTTGGGATTGGATGAAGGGATTAACCGGATATAACCGGATTAAGGTTATCTTCTGCGGTTTTTGGTTTATATCTCAATTTTGACGCGTTTTACAATTAAACCATTACGAAATTCGGACTCAGTGACCTCGATTACCCCTTGGTGATCATTTCTAGATTATTCTGAATTAATATATACCGTAACCTATTGAACTACCGTAATCCTTTTCTCAACAGCTCTATAACAGATTGTGTATACGCGCCCTGCACTTGACTAAACATTCATAAATACGGTAGCGGAATAACTGACTCTTCGTTGGATTTTAAATATCGTTTTTATGAAGAATTGCTGAACATATTTCACATGTGACGACCCCACTCTTTGGGAAAATTACTCCAGAGTTTTAGCGTAGATGGTTGGCTTGGTTGGCCATGAATTATGTATTATATGTGTTTGTATATTTATGATTAAAAGTTCTGAATTTCATTTCGTTTGTTAACTGAATGGTTTGAGGCTCTCTAACTTGAGGGAAACCATTCTTTTGTGCGTTTGTCTGTCATCATGATAATAACACAGTCACATCCACATGGCAATACTCGATAGTATGAGACGTTTCAATAGCGGACGAACGAATTTGGCAGAGAAGAAGTGTACTCTTTAAATATTTTTGCCATCATTCACATGAAAGTTAGTTGGTTTTCCTCTTAAAATTATCGCTGGCTTATTTGCTGAGAATTTATTCTTCTCTTCCGCTCCATGAATGCTCGACATGCAACCACAGGCGGACGAGTCAATCTTCCAAACAGAAGGGAGGGTTATCTATCCAAAGGGGTAAATGTCCAGAATCAGGCCGTTTCATCTACACCTCGAAGAACAATTCTATTTTTGGCACCACCAGAGAAGGAGATTTCTACTTTTCCTCTTTTTCTCGTCCGCTAGTGCATGCAACCGATTGACAGACATTGTAGCGGGTGGTAACCGGAAAAAAATATGTGGTACTATTGTATGTACATGCTTCAGATCTTAACACAACAATTGAATTTAAACGTGAACTCGTTGCTGATTGACGGTTAGTAGTTTTTTCAGTTTTTGTACCATCTGCTGCATGTTACTAATCCACCACTGCAGATGATTATTGACAGTCATTTCGTTTGTCAATATAACCAAAATTATGATGTTAACGAACCTATGTTGCTCTCGCTCACTATCACAACTGAGCTGAGAAAACAACTTTTCTGAGTCGTTGGTTCATAAAAAAATCACGATATACATGAATATTTGGTTAGCAGAAAAAAATACAATTACAATTGCAATTACAAAATTACATGCAGGTGGCATTCACACACAAATTCGTCTCATTCTCAAGAAAACACTGGCGGACGAGCCAAACCCCTAAATCGGCGAGATTTTTTTCAAATAAGGGGAAATTGGCGGAGATAATGTAATTTTACCTAAACCTTAAAGAACTAAATATACATTTTGAAACTGCCAAAGAAAGTGAAATTATATTTTCTCTCCCCTTTCTTTCCCTCTTCCGCTAGTGCTCACACCCCATAAATATTTGTTCGCAATCAGTGGCGAGAGGATTCATTGGCGAAAGAGCGAAATTCTCTGTGAGTTTGGAAAAGTTATTCTGAGGTTTTCCAAATTATACTTCTCCGAGCTGTACTATAGTTTATGATAAGCCAAAGAAATAATTTTACTAAGAACCATCCGCTGTGGCTAACAATCGGGTTACGGTAACAAAGCATACTGGCGGATGATCCAACGCTTCAATTGGAGGGGAATTCCTTCTAAGGATATGGAATTGGCATAAAACGGACAATTTAATTTAAAATAGAGAGAGAAATATCACTTTATTCAGAATTTGGGTATATTTAACCCTTACATTCTTGTCCGTTTGTTATTACGATGATCTCTTAAATAACACTGACATTCTCATTGACAAGCACTAACGGACACGGTGGAGAAGGAAAACTGGAATACCCCTCTTTGGCGAGTTTGAATATCGCAGTTTGTTTATTAAGTGTAGGTTAAATATCCTCAAGACTGTCAATTCCCCCTTCTTGGAACCAATTCCCCTCTTTTTGCAGGTGGCTCATCCGCCAGTGCTGACAAGGTTAAACGGTGTAAACAATATTGGGGCATGCACTGGCGGACGAGCCATCTGCAAAGAGAGGGGAATTTGGTCCAAGCAGGGGGAATTACTGAAATTTTGTCATTTACCTACACCTTGAAGAGCAAACTCTACTTTTGCAATCGCCAAAGAGGGGGAATTCCACTTTTCCCTCCCCTTCTCGTCCGCCAGTGGGGGGGGGGGGGGGGCATGCAGGTGCCTAGATGCAATGGGACATCCTCACACATGCCGATTACGTCATCAATGTTGTGCAACCTGAAATTAAGGGGTGTTGGTGATTCGCCTTTAATTGATCATTTATGTCTAATTACTCATCAACAACAACATCATCATGAATCATGTACTGAGACCCATGGATCTCGAAACGCTAATAAGAGGTTTATCCACAGAGAAGGCAGCTGGCGAATACCTACAGTTTTTTGGCTTGATACCTATGAGCCAAAAGTGTCCAACATGCGAAGAAGAGAAGGAGTTGAAGGTGAGAGTTGAGAAGGAGAAAGAAACGCTGGAGTTCAACTGCAGAAAGCGGGCTTGTATGCGGTGGCGAGTCAGTGCTCGGTCTGTGAGCAGTCCTCTCCTTAGGGACACGACATGGCAGGTCGTGACTTCGAGATGAACTCTGCATGTGGTGATGATGACTGTGACGATGATGACGATCAGCTGATGGCGATCGCTGAGGAGGGTGATGATGACGACGATGCCACCCCATCAGTCGAGTTAGTATGTATGTGTTGTGTATGTATGTGTTGTGTATGTATGTGTTGTGTATGTATGTGTTGTGTATGTATGTGTTGTGTATGTATGTGTTGTGTATGTGCTGTTGAGTGGGTATGAGTTGAGTGGATTTCAGTAATAATGTATGTCATTATATTTAATTTGTTTTACAGTATCGATTCTCCGTACGACAACAGTCCGGCTGCCCAGCATGCTCGTCGTTTGCTCGATGCTCTTTTGGAGCCGGAGAAGGTGGAACCAGAGCAGCAACCCAGCACCAGTGAAATCGTTGTTATCACGTTGTCTGATGATAGTGATGATGAGTTGTAACTTGTTCTGCCCAATATGATCTGTGTGCCGTTGTTGTACCATGTCCTGTCTTATAACTACCGTATGCTGCGTGCTTTTGTCCTCTACTCAGTGGTTCAGGAATCGTGTCATGATTGTATAGTTTGCTTTGCTCTCACTCACTGATACACCATCATGATTGTTTTGGTTAACGTGTGCCATTGTTGTACCATGTCCTGTCTTATAACTACCGTATGCTGCGTGCTTTTGTCCTCTACTCAGTGGTTCAGGAATCGTGTCATGATTGTATAGTTTGGTTTGCTCTCACTCAGTGGTATACCGTTATGATTGTTACGAGTCTAGCTGCCTTCTCTGTGGATACTAGGTGTGTTGTAAGTTGCTGCCCATTTTCATATTTCTTCATATTACTTCTGAGTCTTTCTTAGCTTCTCACTGTTGCAGTTTTATTAGTTTTCTTTGCAAATTTCTGCACTTCGTGTCGCGTTTTTCTTTATACATAGAATTTTATCACATGATATTATATAGATTTTGTCATATAAATTGTCTTTATTATTGTATAGAATTTTATCACAGTATATTATACATTTTTTCACCATACAAGTTTTTTTCAGTGGGCTTTTGCTTTCTTCAATTTTTTTCTTTTTTTTGTTGTTGTTCTTTCACATAACAGAATTTTATCACATATTATAACAATGTGGATTTTCTTTCTTTTGCAATTCATTTTATGATTCACATTTTGTATATTTTTATGTACTTTTGCTGTATTGATATAATTGATTGTTTAATGCAATAAAATGCTTAAATCAATGACTGACCAGGTATTCTGTATGTACCTACACAAATAACACCTAGCGGATGAAAAGGATGGGTGAAAAGTGTAATCCCCCCCTGTTAATGGTTTCAAAAAGTACAATTTCATCTTTGGGATGTAAATGATTGCTGATTCACCTTTGCTCGAAAAATTTCTAGTCTGTTTTGAATTAGCTCGTCCGCCGTATGAATGAGACCAGCTACCGTAACCCGAATTCAAGCAGTAGCGGATTGCAAGGGAACGAAAATGTTGATCCTTATGTTAGTTTAATTCAAAAAAAATACGCAGAAGAACGTGAAAAGGTACGCGGGAAAAAGGAAATCATTACTATCGATCAAAAACTTTGGTACATTCAAGATTCCACCTATTGCATTTTATCACACGGAACTAATGCTCAAGATAAGGGGTTGTGTACGTATGTCCATACATACGTGTAGTAAATGATGTAAGATTCAAGGTTATCCAATGGTCATTCAATCAGTCATTCAAGCCACCCAGTAACGATAAAAAAATCCTTCAAAGTTTAGATAAAATGATCTGAAAACTGCCGATTCCCCCCTCTTGGAAGAAATTCCCCTCCCATTGGAGAGTTGACTCGTCCGCCAGTGAATACATCCATCACTTGGCATTTGTTCAAGCATGTAAGAAAAAATGTTAAGAAGAGAAAATGCATTTTTTTAATTCGGTTTTGTGTTTAATTGAGAATGGCATACCATAGAAAAACATGAATATAATTGTAATGTATGCCATAGATAACAACGCAAGGGAATCATGATCTGAGAATGACCTTGGCAGGCTGGCAGTAATAATCAGCTGGCCGCTGGCTCGTTACATACATATATGTACATGCAAGTCGATGATAAAGTGATGATGTGGACGAAACAATATTATTAACTTAGGGACTCCTTTCGGGGTAGCAATAAACAAGTACTTTTCTAACATTTTAGTGTATGGTGGAGGGAAAATCAGTCGTTTATAATACGCCACCCCTCCTGTTGTGAATTTACTCATCCACCCGTGCCGTGAATGTAATAGCGGACGAGAAGGGAACGGAAACGCTTCTTTGACTGTTTAAAAACTAGAAATTGCTATTAAAGGTAGAGATGAACAGTCAGAACTGCAAAACTGTCAGTTTCACCTCTTTTGGCATCATTCACCTTCTTTTTAGGGTAAGCTCGTCCGCCAGTGGGGGTCGTGAGACTCGGGTGAGAATTTGCGCGGATAGTTAACTGACAAAACAAATAGTTCATAATTTGGTGATAACAGTTTGAAGTGGAAAAAACTTGTTCTTCATTCAGCAAGAAACACAAGCCGATATAGTAGAGCAAATCAGGGCATTCCATGTCAATGAGTGAGTGAACTGACGAAACTGAGAGGCAATTTAGCCAAACAGAGGGGAAAAATTATATTCGGAGTGTCGGACAGCGAATCTCTGACCAATGGTCGCCAAACCGAACATATTTCCTAATGAGTCCCCCGTAATTCATGCCTTTTCATTTGCTGCAGCTGGCACATGGGAATTAGTTTAATGAGCTAAGAAAAGGTACCGTAAGAAAATTAGGGTTACGGTAGTGAAATTAAAAAATACTACAAAACTTATGAAAACAGCTAAGCATCTGTTTTAGGTCATTTACAACGCGAATTCATCTGAATCAGAGTGGTTTTACAACTATTTAACCGTTTAAAGGGCATTTGAATATCCGATCCGTATGATGGATTATCTGTTATATCCAGCTTGATCATTCAAATATAAAGCTAAAATTTTCCTCCATAGGGTAATCGATGTCACTGAGTCCGAATTTCGTAATGGTTTAATTGTAAAACGCGTCAAAATTGAGATATAAACCAAAAACCGCAGAAGATAACCTTAATCCGGTTATATCCGGTTAATCCCTTCATCCAATCCCAAATCTGACACCGGATATGAATTCCCCATGGCCAGTTACATACCCATACACCTTTATCTTATGAATATATACCTTATATCGAAAGTTATAGGTGCGACCCAGTATCGACTCTTATACCCATCCAACTTTGGCACTGGTGGTATGGCTGCAGTCGACGACCTGATGGTTGATTACGGAGCATGCAACACCGGAAGTCTTATGATCGCCAATGGAAATACCATCATACTGCCGTACACAAGTATGATTCAGACTCACTCACTCACTCACTAACCCACTCACTCACTCACTAACCCACTCACTCACTCACTCACTCACTCACTCACTCACTCACTCACTCACTCACTCACTCACTCACTCTCTCACTCACTCACTCACCTCACTCACTCACTCACTCACTCACTCACTCACTCACTTGGTCAATCTTTATTTCACTCACCCCCTTAATTACTCCCCTCACTCCATTACTGAGTCACCTACTCATTCACTAGTTCTGTTACTAACTCACCAACTTACTCACATACTCACTCACTCACTTCATCTACTCATTCACTCGCTCACTTAATCACTCACTCACTCACTCACTCATGCATTCATTCACTCACTCATTCACTCTCTCACTTACTCATTTGGTCATCTTCTAGAACACTCACTCAATTACTCCTTCACTCCATCACTCGCTCACTCACTCATTCACTCACTCAGTTAATCACACACTCAC
>OZ038444.1:8482234-8484379 GCA_964036265.1 Daptonema setosum | reverse complement strand
GTCAGTCAGTCAGTCAGTCAGTCAGTCAGTCAGTCAGTCAGTCAGTCAGTCAGTCGGTCAGTCAAACTGTCCGTCAGTCCGTCAGTCAGGCATTCAGTCAGTCAGTCAGTCAGTCAGTCAGTCAGTCAGTCAGTCAGTCAGTCAGTACATAAGTCAGTCAATCAGCCAGTCCAATAAGTTAAATCAGTCAGTCCGTTAGTCGATCGGTATTTTTATCTGTTCGTCTGCCTGTCTGTTAGTCTGTCTCTCTGTCTGTCTTCCTCAAAGAGAAATCAAATCAAAGTTCAGTCAAAAACTTTGACTGTTGCCAAAATAGAAAATAAAATTTTCTTCACGGTTCGCTTCGTTCACGTTTCAAGTTCGTAATGGTCGGTATATCCGCTCATGCACAGTTCCGGTGTTTCGGGTTGACTGACGAAATACCTCACCGGATGACTGACTACCAACTGACTGACTGACTGACTGACCGACTGACTGACTGACTGACTGATTGACTGACTGACTGACTGATTGTTTATTTTTCTGTCAGAGAACTTCAATATATACCCTTTTTCTTAATCGGAAACAGTTTGATTTAAAGTTGGCATGTTACTACGTTGCACTACATAAATTTTTTATGGTATCTTCGGGTTTGTATAACAACGAGGCTATAAAACTTCAGGTTACAACTTCATGTTATAAAAACATGATTCAACATAAAATTTATAGATTTTCTGGCCTGGTGACCTGGCTAACCACTCCTTTTTGTTCATTTCGTCAACAAAACTTCTCATTCTCTCTTCGTCCAATAACATTGCATTAATGCATATACAGAGTTTCTGGTTACTTAAAAAACTTCTTCCCTAATTTTTTTCATAAATTCCGATGAGTGTACGAATTTTCGAGAATTTGTTTCCGCATGACATTGCAAAAACCAAAGAACGTTGTTGCGCATGTACTTCATTTTTTGTCATTACGGGGCTGGAAAGTTTTTGTGATAAAAAAAAATCCTGGAAAACCTATATACACAATAACTCTCCACTGAAATGTCATAATCGTTAAGACCAATCGGTCAGAACAAAGAGCTTTTAGCGTTGTTATACAACCACACCGTCAATGGAAAGGATGAATGGTTGTTTGCCGTTTTGATGTTTTGTGCTTCACGTAAAAATGGCTATGTAACGCTAAAAGCACCACAGTATATCTAAAGAACAGCAAACATCAATGAAAATTATGTTGCCGTAACGCAATTGTTACTGTTTGCCGATAAAAAACGAAAAGAATTTCTGAATAGCAAATCAATCTTGCTCAGTCACTCATTCACTCACTCACTCACTGACATAAAATGATCATCATCTACCATAATAGTTCGAGGGAGGTGGGCGAGGGAAGAACATAGAAAAAAAGTTGTTCAAAATCACACTGATGTCACGTGTCGAAACGTTTCGTTTCGATATCTTCTTTATTTATTGACGTTTTTTGAAATTTTTTCGGAATATCACAAAAAGTTCGCAAAAAAAGTCGACTATAAAGACACCCTCCTTCCTATAAAAGGACGTCTTAATCCGACGATACTGTTCACGTTTCATGTACCGAATAAACAAACAACCTAATGCGTGTCCGGAGGGTAACGATTTCGCACGATAATGAGCTCGGTTTGTCTTATTGAAGAATGACGCAGACGTGGATGTTCCGGTGTTTTATTAACGTGGAAGACTGATCAAAGTTTCTTGTTCGCTTTTTCATCGTCTGCAAACTATTTACCATACGTTCAGTAATTCTTAACTTTTTTCATAAAAAACGAAAGGCAAAAACTTTTTGATAATGAAGAGGTTTACACAAATGTTGCGAGTAAAATATAATTCCTAATAGTTTATGAGGATTAACCTTCTTATCCGCTTTTCTGGCTTCGGATAACGAAAAACCAATACATCGCATAAAAATAGCCATTAAATTCTAGTGTAAAAATGAAACAGTGTTTCCGCTAGATCAGTTTCCAGTAGTTTTTCATTTCACGTATGCATGTACCATGTCTTGTTTAGGGTCAAACTTGAGGTTTAGGGTATATTTATGAATCATTTTATAACTGGTTTTTGATTCACGAAGTAAAAAAACATGAATACAAGAGTTGAGAAAACCAAAGTTAGACGTCCTAATCAACAATGC
>OZ038444.1:8467234-8477234 GCA_964036265.1 Daptonema setosum | reverse complement strand
GACGCATGGAATGGCAGGATTGAGTGGAAAAACAAAAGCCAAATAAGTAAAAAAGTTTCCATTCGATACAGAATAATTTTATGTCAACTAGATGTTTAGTAAAACAGTTTCCAGGGGTGGATACCATCAGGTACTCAATATAGTCATGATATTAAAATGTGTAGCACCTACAAGCGTAGAAGCACCCGTCCGCATATTTGTAAACGGTACCGAATTCGTGCGACCCAACGACAGCTAGTAACCGTTTGATTGTTTTTACCGCGTAGGCTTAGGACCTAACACAGACTGTACGTTAGTAAAGAAGATAGCCAACTAAGCCTCTTCTAGAATCCAAAATAAAAATTCGAATTTGGGATTTTGACAAAAAACCGGTACATTTTTCATATATGCCGGCGTCCTGTTTCATCGACAGCTGAGTATGCTTGGCTTTGTGGCAACCACTGGTGACGGTATTGTAGTTCAAAACGACAATTCCCATTAATTTTCACTAATTCCTTTTTTTCCTGCTGTATCTATCCGAGACGTCGCATGTTTCCTTTAAATTGATCTCGTTTGTCCGTCAAATCCATCAATGCCCGCTAGCCGAGATACCAAAAACCATTACATCCATCTTACCGTACCATCACTGATCCGTTTTTTTACGTTTGTCGTACTGACTAGATGCTCATAATAAACTAAAATCTGGTGTAACCTGTTCATTCTGGCCGCCTCAGAATGCGGATCATCGTCTCTGAAACATTACGTCTGGCGTGCATTTCACATTCAGCCACCATACACATAATGTTTGGAAAGATTCGAACACGAGCTATACTCGAAAGTACGATCTGGAAAAAAATAGTTGTTTCAATTGGACAACTCAGATCTAGACGAGACAAACCCATTTGACACCAATCATGCCCCAACTTTGAAAGCAGTTTCCGTCTAAAAGTGGGCGACGCAATGAACCGAATGTCAATGATGATACATCCGAGAGGTGCTATCGTGCCGCCAATGGTACTGGTGTCGTCTGATGGCACAAACCTACAGACGTACTGTACTATTAAATCAAGACATTATCGTTTCTTTTTGGATGAGATTGCTTTTTTCAGAAGTAAAAAGTAAAACCATAAATATTTATGTCTCGAACGAGATACATATGTTATTGCAATAAACATTTATGTATCCCACTGTATAAACGCTCATAAATTGCACCATGGTTGTTAATGGTACGGGTGTTTTATTAATTTTCCATTCTCTCCTTTCCAACTCTGTTCAGCTCTGTTTAGAGTTGAATTTCAGCCTTTCGAAATGAAACTTTGTGCCGTTGAGAAGATCAACGGGTTGTGATCGTTTAGGTGAGCAAAGATGTAGGCTGTCCACAAAAAACGTTCCGGTTTTTCAGATCAATTTCTTTGAGAGATAAAGTATCACGTAAGTTCTTCAATGTCAAAATAAAAATTGTTTCTATCAGATGAATCCTATTAAAATCTATCAATGGTATCAAGTTACTGTATACGGATTGAAAAATAAACAGTGAACATCCCAGATGTATTTGCTTCCGTCTATCGTCAGTCTTCTTTAAACCTACAGTACCATACCTCTAGGGTACTTGAATGTCAACCCAAAAAGTGAATGACCGATGGGCGAGATTCGGTAATGGAAACTGGAGCGGGCATTAGATGCATCAAGATTTTGTGGCGGTAAACGGAAGATAACTTTCTGGGCATTATTACTGTATCTTATTATAAAACCACCCTCAGTGTCAGCAAGCAAAATAGATTTAACTACGGAACTTATTCATCTACCGAATACGCGTAAACAATGAAGCGGAGAATTTATTGCAGCCGATAAAGAAATGACCGCGTGAATTGGCCGTCAATCCGATTGCTTTCCTGTTTTCAATCCCACCAAAGCACTTCCGTCGCATTACATCACTGCTGAAACGGCCACCGTAAATTCCGGTTTCATGGTGCCATACAAAACCGAGGACAGCCAGCAACAACGTGGATTTCGGACAGCGAAACACCCCTGAACGTCAGTAAAATGTGACGATGCCTTCAACACTTTCCAATTCCGCAAATGGCTGCCCGCGGCCCCGCGAGTGGATCGGACCAGAAGTGTGCTCTTGTTTGTGTTACCATGCAATTGACATGCCACTCACGGGCACGTGGGTCACACTAGTGAGATCTGGAACCATCATCAGTATGGTATGTTTCAGATTGGTGAAACCGATGGTTAAGTAGGGTTTAATTCGAAATCATCATGACACGCTGCGACGTTTCAGCTTCCGCAATAAAACGAATGACTTGTCAGAAGATATAACCCCATGTTGATGTAAACTAAGTCATGAAGCAAAAATGTTATGAAAAAAAATTACGATTGTCAGTTCAACGTTCATAGCGCAGACCGGATGCAACACCTCAACTTGCATACAGTGCTACCGTTTCCGATGTATCATGTATACCCTTTAAACGTGCGTTCAAGAAGGACATGGGTAAAATACATACATACCCAGGGTTTGGTTCAGAATTTGTATGCACTTTTTGACTGGCGGACGACTAGAACATTTGAATGCGGTATGGTTTGGCGGCAGTCTTCAAGTTCCTAGTTGTTGAGGTGATGATACTCAAGGGGTGTTTTTTCTGCATGGCTTAATGTTTCCGTTTGTTTATAACATGCCGTTTCCTGCATCAGATGCTAATGTTTCTCAACTTCCAGTAACAGTAAGCAGACAACAGCAGGTTCAAAATGAAAAACCAATTGGAATCTGTCAATTATTTAGCGTATTAAGTAATAAGAAATGAACGTTCAACGATCGTTGTTTATTAATGAAGGCATTACTGGCCGCTGAATCAGGTTTTGTCAATGGATGATGCTGTTTTTGCATAAAATAAATTATTTGACAATATGTATCCACATTTATGTAGTTTTCCTATTTTGTAATTGAAACAAGTATGTTCAATTATGTGGCATCTGTCATTGACTGTTCATTATGACACCTCTTGTTATACCACAAGATAAAAAAACGTTTACAAACATCTGTAGTTCTGCAAATTTCTATTATCAATTAGTTTTAGTATATTTTTACATCGGTGGATGTAGGAGTCCCATAGGGTTAGAGTTCATCTCTCTATCTATAGTGGCATGTACATATGTAATGACGACTCATTTAACGATCAAATAAGGTCATTAAAATGGTGCAGTAAGTACACTTGTATGTATGTACAGTATGTATGTATGTGTATGACTTCTGAGTTCACGGATATGTAGGCACCAACATACATACATGTAAGTATTTATGTGAATATGGTTTATGGCTTACACCAGGTAAACTTTAGCAAGTACTTGCTTGCAGTCCAAGGTTTTCTTCCTCATATCGATATGTGCTCTGAATTCTGCTAACATAGTTCACATACGAAGCTCACATATGTTTTGCAATGTACCAGAGTTTTATATGATTTCAAGTTGGCCACGCGTTAGCACCTGTTTAACTGAAGTACAATGTAAGCGTTATTTTATGGTATTTGGGGTTTACTTACATGACTTGACTACACCGTTTGGAACAACCATCAGCGCACCATCTGGGGAGAAGGGTGTCTTGGAATTCCTCTAAATCTCTATACTTCTATAACAGTTGTGAAAACCTTTCTTGAGTTGATTTTTTTGAAAGTGAAAGATTTTCTTAATCTTGAAAAAATTTTCATGTTTGCCATAGGGTTAAGAACGAAACTTCTTTTGTAAGTTTTTACCGGATTATATACGTGGGTGTGTGTAGATGAGTGTCCAGTCTGGCTGCAGATCATAAACGGTCCGAAATGGGCATCTCAGAGTACTTTATGGGCCTTACAACAACCTTTTGTCAACTTGGTCGAATATTTGATGGCTTTGTGGTAAATAGTGTTCGAGTCAGTTTTCGTAAAAGTTTTCCGTTTCGTCTATACATTTTCCCATTAGAGTGGAAATCGGAGCGGTAATCTAGCACAACCATACAGATGCAGATTTTATAGTGAGACAGTTTTCAAAAACGTTTATTTGTAAAATTTATATTCTTAATTCATAGTGAGAGAAGAAAAATAAACTTTGGCTCTAGAAAGCAATCTTCGGATAAGGTGACAAAGGAAGCGAACGCTACAACAACAACATCACTTGAGACTAAAAACCGACCATTGAGTAGAGTAACCATTTTACGACGGCACGTTAGCTGATGAACGACTGTTTTCTTAGAGTCACAAAATAAGTAACTCAAACTTGTGAACCGTTTGCAAAAAATTAACGTGACCTGCATACATATTTTCAACCAAATTCATTTGGAACAGCAGTGTCTAGCTTGGTCATACATAGTTCATCGTAACACAATTTTTGTTTCTCAAACTTTCCTTCAATTATGTAGAAAAACGCACCCGTAGTTAGCGCCCACAGGCTGGAGCAATAAAACTCAGAAGTTTGAACGAGTGCCAAACGTGTTAACTATAAAAAGGTATACGTATGCATAGGAGATACAGTAGCGGTCAAAAGTTTAGGGACAATCTGATATTTTGGTTTATCTCATGATCTCATGTGAGGGTATTTCTTATTTTGACAGATTAGTTTCAAGGCTTATCAATTGATGTAGAACGATGTTGTTCACAGTTTGCTTGACATATGTACGACCCCGATATGAACAACAAATCGCTGTGTGTACCATATTGAAAAGTTTAAAGTTTTCGGGCAACAAATGTTTACACCGGTGTTCACAGTCTATGTAGTTTGGTTTTGAAGGCTAGCCAGTACAGCAGCTTTTAGCTCTGGTACACATTTTATGAACCATTAGATTTCACCGTATGACTTTTGACTCTGTAAGCTTTTCCAGATGTTGAAAGTCTGTTTTATTGCAGGTTTTTGCGGCTCTAAAGAATGGATTTGTTGGGTCAACTGCAAAAACAGGAATTATGTAGTTAAATGCATCAACACTTGTAAGCTTCCTTATTATACAGAAGTTTTCAGTTGTAAAGTCCGACTTTGATAACTTTTAACGCTGCTTTTCTTGTGGAAATAAAACGTTGTTCAACGCGTTTAATGTTTTCTAAGGAGTTCGTTTATTTCTGCTTCATTGCACGTTTTGTTATACATTTGTAAAATAATCGTATATACTTTATCCTTTGTCGGTTATCATCTATTTACACCAGGTATCATGGTCCCACTTCAGATCGAACATATGCCAACAGTTCACACGTTCTACATTATGTTTTTGTTTCTAGAACAGCTGTATGGTATCCCTGTCGGACCTGAACTCATATTTCACCATCGGTAAAATCTTTTTAAAAAAGGTAATTTTCAATCACATTATAAAAAAAACTTTGGGAACGTCTTCGCATCCATGTTTTACAAAAATAATCTTGAAATTAGTCGGGATGCGTGAGAAATAATATCAGTAGCATCTTTCGGTCCTTACTTTTATGAGGCTGGAATATGAATTGCTATTTGGCGTGCTCGGACGCATTGTGTCGCTGATATTTGTGTAGTATATATACATACATACATACAATTCATCAGTGGTGTAAAAATACAGTACGTACATACATACATACATGTATGTCGAAGACAAAGCCTGGACGTGCCTCGACTACAGTATATGTATTTGCTCATTAGTAAATGACAAAACATGTATAGTAAAATGAAAGTTTAAATAACTCTATTCAGTTTACCAAAGTCCATGAAGACTGAACGGTATAATTATCATCAACTTACTGGTTTTGCCTCTTGAAAATGGTACATACTCTTTGGAGCGGCGACTTACACATGAAAATGATGAATGCATGCATTTAGTTCAAAATGCTTGAATCTATTAATTTGGTATAGAAAAGTGTTTGATGTTGGCCGATGAATGTTCACTGTATACCTCTTGCGTATAGTTTGGCAAATGTTTCTCAATACTCCAAAATTCTTGCCGTGATCGTTTTGGCGCCCATGCAAACTTTGGTGCGCCTTCAAACTTGACCAAATTATCCGCTGTTCAGACTTCATGTGGGCACCATGTACTATTACGCAAGTCCCACTCATTAATTGTATAGTTAATGGTTTTTAGAAAAAAGCAATCAGTAACAAGTTACCCTGACCCAGCTTTAAAATGAATGAACGCCACGCCACAGATGAATCAAAAGGGACGCTCGTATTTTATGCCCAGCGCACTGAGTACAATTGACAGATACGCATTGTTTAACATTTGATTTCAGTGATGTTATGGCTATTTTTGACAAATCAGTTGCTAAACGAATAATTGTGCTCACTTGTTATTGGTCTAGATACCCCATCCGTAACAGATTCTCAAAGGAAATTTCACTTATCTTAAAAATATTCGTGTCAGATGACGGCATGTATACCATACAATGTGCCTACGTATGTACTTCCACGTGAGCACAGATAGAATAGTAATGGATGGAACCCATTTCAGAAGCGCCTTGCTGCCTTAAGGTCTTAAGGTGTATACTGCGACGGGGTATTGAGCTGAAATGGTAAAATAATAAATCAATTAACCTTTTTCAATAAACAGACATTGATCGTGGTAATATTATACATATATGTATTTATCTTCTGAATTTTAACTGCAGTAAAGCCTAGCAACTATTTTAAATGTATCCGAGCCATCATGAATTTCATAACTGTGCCTGTCTGCATTTAATAGTAAACCTACCGGACGATCAGGATGACATATTGTACTGGTTCTGGTATGTTCGGCCAGTTTTATTTGCAGTTTAATTCACGACATGTGTGGTCCAAACGCGGGTAACATATGTCAGGTAATAATTACTCGGCGATGATATATCACCAGAGTTGGAGGAGGATTTTCCTTTGCGAGTATGGGAGAGACAATCAGAAAAAAAGTCTACAAACCTCATTGAAGGGTTGTTCCACCCGCACGTTTCTTTTTCACCACTCATTACAAGTGGACACAGCTCTGGAAGTTAAGGGTGGTCAATGAACCAACTTGGTTATTTATTCCCCCACTATGTCCGCATGATGTCTTGATGAATGTAGTAGATACAGGACTCAGAGATATTTATTACACGAGTAGTTTGTAATGAAATGGTTCTACTTCAATGAACTTTACGAATGACTAAGTTACGTACGAACCCCATCTCCTTTATCTACACCCATGTTCATTTTGGCACACTCAGGGGATGTCTGACCTGCTTGGAGTTCAACATTTTTCTACGTCAATATGTCGATGGCAAGTTCTGAAAGTTTAGGATGCATCTGGGGACCGTTTTTCATCTAGCCAATTAGAAAAATTGTAAAACTCTTCACATTCTAAGGCCATGAATATCTTTCGTTTTCCAAACAGTTTTCCGATTTATTCAACGTACCCACAGTATTTTGACAGCTTAATTTGGTTCCGATTTGAGTTCCGTCAACCCACAGTTTAAATATACAACTAAACGGTTCAGACTCTTGACTACACATGAGAGCCCACAGTTTAGTTATTTCCGGGCCACGTTTGACTAAACAACCTGATTTACAAAAAAAATCAACCATAGATTCTGTACTTTTGGACAAAGCGCAGTTCTAAAACATTTCAGTTAACGATCAATTGAAGTATACAACCATAAAACATATTCTATTGTCAGATTGACTCCTGATACTTGAACCTTGAGACCATTGCAGATCATTGCTCGCATGTTCAGTCCAATGCGTAGGGCGCCAGCCTCAGAAACTGGTGTTCCTAAATTCGAAACCTAACTTGAGACATCGATTCAGACGCGTTGCTCTGTGCTTTCTGCGGTTGCCCGTCAGTTTTTTCCACCTCTACGGTTACTACAAAAACATCAACCAGATTGGTATTAGTGTGTCCTGTTGGCTTCAGAAGAAAAAAGTCCCAGTAAAAAAGTGATCTTAAATTTATTATGTAATCAACCCGTTTGGAACATGTTTTCCCTTCTCCCTGATTGTTCCATGTCATGTCCGGACCATTCGTTGAGAACTATAAAAGGTATCGTGATGTCTAACCATGACCACAGGGGCACTGGCGCCTTACTTGTCAAGTTTACCTCGATGTGATCGGCGTTCGAACGGAAGACAACAGTCAGGGGGGGGGGGGGGGTCAAGATGGATCGAAATTGCAGTTGATCAAGTAAACAAGATTTGATGCCCTGTGAGAATACCAAAAACGTCAAAATGTTTGATAATGGTATATCATGAGAACAGTTCATAGATTCGCCAAGTTGCCGGTTCATATTTCGTACCTTGTTTGACTGGATGGTATGTTCTTCTCTTCATGTAAGACTTTTTGCCAGGGATGCAATCGGGGCTTATGTCATCAGATGATATGCTCATAGCACAATCTCAACAAACAATCAAAAAAGGTCCCTTTTACATAAAATACTGCTACAATATATGTAGATTTTGGCTGACAGTGGCAATGTCAAAATTTGCAATCTGGTGTTCCCAACGCGGATATTTGACGATAAATAATATGTGCAATGCGCTTTTAGAGGTCACATGGGACTAAGCATTTATATTTGTTGTGCCGGATATGCCTGCATTATGTTTGGCTTTGGGGTCATGACCGGATATGCCAACGTTTGAATTGAACATCGGGTGAAATCTGGAAAGGGTCCAGTTTTACAAAATCATAACCAATTGAATTTTTCGCAGCAAAAAACTAAAGGAGTTTAATGAAAAAATACGTTAAAAAGCCTCCCGATAAACAAAATACTTGGGCAGTATCCCGTTGGTTTGCTTGCGTATGCTCTGACGTGCTTACAAAAGTTTAGGTAAACTCAAGTTTTTTTTGGAATACCTGCACCTGTATGGAATACCTGTACATGAAAAAAAGATTTTACTCCAATTAGTTTTAATAAATACTGTATTCATAAATTATAGTTTATTCCGCAATGTTTATGGTCATAGCACTGCGTACTGGCTTCTGTCTATTCTCGCATTCCATTTAAGACACCCGTTTTTTACTGAACAACTCTCGACCTCCTTCTCTCGATTATCATTTTTGGGTTCTATACGGTGTTAAGCTGTATGTACGCGTCTGTTTTCCATTCACTAGTGCAAGCTGACAATTCGCATTAACTTAAGGGATTGTATAAGGAGGGGAAGGTAATTTTTATAGTTCGATTGGGTTTTGGTCATAGCGGGAGAGGGGCGTTACGAGGGGCCATAGCAATAATGTGATGGCATATTTAGTGGCACCGTTCTCTCATATGTCATGCGACCCCCACCGCCTCGCCCCCACTCTCCCCATGTAAACGATGATGTATTTTATTCCATTTATGTTAAGCCTGACCGATGGTTATTTGTTACTTGATATGTCAGATATGGTACGAACAAATTATAATACCGTAACAAATGGTTGAACCAAAAACGTTAACTTCAACTAGTTTTTACGTCAGAGAGCTGCGTATTAAGCAAACTGTGATTTATTCTCCAAAGTATCAAGTTTGACAAAATTTCACAAATCCTAATCGTTCAACCAACACTTACTATAGAAAGCTATAATTATCTTTCCGCTCGTTGAGATACATTTTACGAAACGGGCACCTCGTAGGATCCTGAAAACGGCTGTCAGAAGAAGGAAGTCACACTCCGATAAGCATAAGGAATACTTGATCGGTCAGCTGACCAGCTGAAATAAATCCGCAGGTTGTTCTTGTTGACTTCAAACCATTTTACGTAACACTTTGTTAATCAAGCGAAAGTTTACGGAACACGACTCTCATCTTATGCAGAACATAAAATACGCACTTTTCGGCTTTTTTGTGTTTCATCACTCACGGTGAACTGTTAGTGTTTCTCATAACACTGCACGAAATTATTACAATAACTTTATAATTAATGTTAATAAACATTTTTACACTCTGTGCTGCGGTTTTATAAAATGTAAATCGTGCTTTCACTGTCGCAAAATGCTGTCGTTGTGGTGCTTTACGGTGCTTTGTGGTAGAATACCATGGTGCAAGAAAGAACCAGTTTCGTCAAAATCCAACAGTTTGTTAGTCAAGTCGGCGGACCATGCTAATGCGGTGATCACGGAATT